>CM064506.1:21017939-21025439 GCA_032716605.1 Paralithodes platypus | reverse complement strand
GATAGAGAGAGAGAGAGAGAGAGTGAGAGATAGAGAGAGTAAGAGAGAGAGAGAGAGAGAGAGAGAGAGTGAGTGAGTGAGTGAATGAAAGAGAGATAGAGAGAGTGAGTGAGTGAGTGAGAGATAGAGAGAGAGAGATTGGAACCAGTCATACACACAGGCAACACGATAAGAGGCTAAAAAAAACTTGTTGCCATCTAGCGCGGAGTGAAATTGCAGCAAATCAAGACCGCTAGATAGTAAACCAAAGATGCCAAAGATTGCTAGACTAATGCCACAATCTGTTAAATATCGCTCGAGAATGGCTCAAGTCTCCAGAATATCGATATAATTCACAGATCTCGCATTATAGCAGCATTTGATAATCTCTGGACATCGCAAGTCATATAAAGAGGTTATGCTGCAAAGACTACAGCTCCAGGGTTGTGGCATTAAAAATAAAACAAATAAAAATTAAAATTAAATTAAAATCATACGATATATATACTGTATGTATAATTGTATAACTGTATATATATATATATATATATATATATATATATATATATATAGAGAGAGAGAGAGAGAGAGAGAGAGAGAGAGAGAGAGAGAGAGAGAGAGAGAGAGAGAGAGAGAGAGAGAGAGCGATACTTTTAGCAACAAACCTCTTTTGGAGTTGGTGAATGTAACTCCAAATTACTGTACAGTGTAGTAATCTGTACTACACCCTGTTCCAAATAAGTAGACCAAAACTCTTCAACACATTAATTTAACTCACAAACGACTAAAGTAACTGGGCTAATTATTTCTACCATTAGGGAAGGATCAGACGAGGAATAGGTATGGAAACTTACAGCCCATTTGCTCTTGCCCTTATTGAGTTACAAAGGTTAGGGTTCACATTTTCCGGAACTCTAATAGCATAACCCATACCGGTAGACTTAAGGGGGGATATGGGCGTATTCATATCCTCATTTAAAAAAAAAAATAAATAAATAAATAAATAAATAAATAAATAAAAAAAAAAAATGGGGAATGGTCCTGAGCAAATAGATAGATATATATATATTTTTGTTTTGTTTTAGTTTCTTCCTTAGACCTCCATCAAGATGAAAATACACCTTCCCAAGACCCTCCTTCAAGATAAATTTGTACATTTTTCAATAGAAAAATGTCGCATCCGAAGGCCGCTTCCTCCTAAATTACAGGCTCGCTATCGCTCGCCAGGAAAATATCGACACCTAAATGACATAAAAAGTCTTAATATTGACAAAGAAATGGGAAGAAAGGTTTATAAAATCGCCAAACTAATGGGCCGAACGTCATCAAATCTGAAAACTAATGGGACTAAACATGAGGAAGAAGGGGGTCCAGAATAACGGCCCATCTCCCCTCAACTAATGGGGCTAAACATGAGGAAGAAGGGGGTCCAGAATAACGGCCCATCTCCCCTCAACTAATGGGGCTAAACATGAGGAAGAAGGGGGTCCAGAATAACGGCCATCTCCCCTCAACTAATGGGGCTAAACATGAGGAAGAAGGGGGTCCAGAATAACGGCCCATCTCCCCTCAACTAATGGGGCTAAACATGAGGAAGAAGGGGGTCCAGAATAACGGCCCATCTCCCCTCAACTAATGGGGCTAAACATGAGGAAGAAGGGGGTCCAGAATAACGGCCCATCTCCCCTCAACTAATGGGGCTAAACATGAGGAAGAAGGGGGTCCAGAATAACGGCCATCTCCCCTCAACTAATGGGGCTAAACATGAGGAAGAAGGGGGTCCAGAATAACGGCCCATCTCCCCTCAACTAATGGGGCTAAACATGAGGAAGAAGGGGGTCCAGAATAACGGCCCATCTCCCCTCAACTAATGGGGCTAAACATGAGGAAGAAGGGGGTCCAGAATAACGGCCCATCTCCCCTCAACTAATGGGGCTAAACATGAGGAAGAAGGGGGTCCAGAATAACGGCCCATCTCCCCTCAACTAATGGGGCTAAACATGAGGAAGAAGGGGGGCCAGAATAACGGCCCATCTCCCCTCAACTAATGGGGCTAAACATGAGGAAGAAGGGGGTCCAGAATAACGGCCCATCTCCCCTCAACTAATGGGGCTAAACATGAGGAAGAAGGGGGGCCAGAATAACGGCCCATCTCCCCTCAACTAATGCATTGCTCAACCCTTTCAGTACCGTCTACATAATTTAGATTTTTATTTTGGCTACTATTGATCGATTGTATTCAGTTCAGGAAGTATCTTTAGCAATGATAAGGCTTCGATTATCCCAACCAACCCTTTTAACTACCACAGACCCTTCCTAAGCTTCATAAAATCGTCTAATTGCAGCCGTCATAGATACAACAAGACGTCGTCGGTGCAGAAGGGGTTAACCCCTTCAGTACCGGTGACATCCCTTTCATTATATTCTGGCAACTATTAGAGGATCTTGTTCAGGTTAGGAAGGACGTCTACCTATTAAAAGACTACAGACTATCATAATTAATCCAGACATACTTCCTAAGCTTCATAGAATCGTCTAAATACAGCTGAAATTATATAAAAACAAAATTAAGACGACGCAGATACTGAAAGGGTTAACGGGAGATGGGTTGTTTTTCTGCCCCCCCCCCCCCCCCTCCCCTTCTCTTTCATGTTTAGCCCCATCACTTTCATATCATAAGACGTTGCCCGATTAGTTTGTCGATTTTAAAAGCTTTCATCCCATTTCTATATATTATATATATATATATATAAAGACGTTTTGTGCCATTTAGGTGTCGATCTTTTCCTGGCGAGCGATAGCGAGCCTGTAATTTTAAGAGAAATCGGCCTTTGGCCGGCACATTTTTCTATGGAAAAATGTACAAATGAATCTTGAAGGGGGGTTTAGGGAGTGATTTTTTAAGTTTGATGAAGGTCTAGCGAGGAAAATAAACAAATAAATGAATATATCAATAAAGCCCCCTAACAATAAATGAATATATCAATAAAGCCCCCTAACAATAAATGAATATATCAATAAAGCCCCCTAACAATAAATGAATATATCAATAAAGCCCCCTAACAATAAATGAATATATCAATAAAGCCCCCTAACAATAAATGAATATATCAATAAAGCCCCCTAACAATAAATGAATATATCAATAAAGCCCCCTAACAATATCCACTGTCCCCTTAAACCGACATATCCACTGTCCCCTTAAACCGACATATCCACTGTCCCCTTAAACCGACATATAACACAAACATGTCAACCACTTGCCGTAACTCATAACAAGTACACAATTGACCACTTGCAACTTGCGTTCTATAAGGAAGTTGGAGCCGTAGACGTTGGTAGTTAGCAGAATTACCAGCTAAACTACGGTTGCAGTACCGGTACATATATAAATACATAAAACCCAATTCAACATACCAGTTATCCATCAGAAACGTACATTATTCTTGCATTTCTGTTTAATATCGATGTTCACGGCTCCAACTTCCTTATAGCCTGAAACTCGCAAGTGATCAATTCCGGTACATCCAGCTAACCAAACTGCTTTCACTGCCCTGTATTGACCAAGGCATATACTAATGTGCATATCTCATGGTAAAGCCGGTCTGCCTTTGGACATATTGAAACCTACTTGACCTTTCCACTACACCATGATCATGCAGAGTTACAAACATTTATGTATTTATTTTTTAGTTTCCTCGCTAGGCCTCCATCAAGCTTAGAACATCACCCCGTAGACCCCCTTTCAAGATAAATGTGTACATTTTTCGTAAGAAAAATGACCCGGCCAAAGGCCGGTTCCTCCTAAAATTAGAGGCTCGCTATCGATCGCCAGGAAAAATCGACACCTAAAGGGTACGAAAGGTTTTAAAATTGACACAAAAATGAGGCGAAAGGTCTCAAAATCGCCAAAGTAACGGAACGAACGTCTTAAAACCTCAAAACTAATATGCTGAACATGAGGGAGAAAGGGGTCCACAAAAAGCGAGTACTACCCCCTTAACTCATAAACAGTGTCCAATTCCGGTCCAACCAACCACCTGCTCCAATTGCCTTCACTGCCCTGTATTACCGCTGGATGGTAAAACAAAAGAGGAAAAGTTGGGATTGGGCCTGAGTATATAGATAGATAGATAGATAGATAGATAGATAGATAGATAGATAGATAGATAGATAGATAGATAGATAGATAGATAGATAGATAGATAGATAGATAGATAGATAGATAGATAGATAGATAGATATATAAGTAGTAAATATAGATAGTAAATAAAGGCCGAAGGCCCTTCGATAATATTTTTTTACATTTTTTGGTAGCAAAATGTTCCGGCCAAAGGCCGATTCCTCCTAAATTACAGCCTCGCTATCGCTCGCCAGGAAAAAAAATCGACACCTAAATGGCACGAAAGGTCTTAAAAGTGAAAGAAATTCGGCAAAATTTCTTATAATCGCTACACTAACGGGGCAAATGGGAGGGAGAAGGGCGTTAACAAATAATTTTAAGTGAAAATCTCCCCAAAACCCAGTCTACCAACGACATATACTGTATACAGTATACGTCAAGCCGGCTAAGGGGACACTGACTGCTTGTTTGGCCTATACATTCATTCATTCATTCATTCATTAATTCTTAGTTTCCTCGCTAGACTTCTCTCAAACTATAGAAAAACATCCCCTAGACCCCCTCTCAAGATAAATTTGTACATTTTTCGATAGAAAAATGCCCCGGCCTCTTACAATTACAGGCTCGCTATCGCTCGCCAGGAAAAAATCGACACCTAAATGGCACGATATAAGTCTTAAAATGTATAGCGAAATGGGACGAAAGGTCTTAAAAGTCTCCAAACAAAAGGGCCAAACGTCTAAAAATCTCCAAACTAATGGGACTAAACACGAGGGAGAAAGGGGGCCAGAAAAACGACCGTCTGCCCTTAAATGCAGCCACCGCCAACCAGCTACGTCCGACCAGAACAACAACAACAAAATGTGTAAAATGGGTGACAGTCGGGTTATCGTTAAGGGGAGGAAGACCGTTTTTCTGGACCCCCTTCTCCCTAATGTTTAGCCCCACTAGTTTTGAGATTATAAGACCATTAGTTTGGCGATTTTAACACCTTTCGCACCATTTCGTTGTCAATTTTAAGACCTTTTGTGCCATTTAGGTGTCGATTATTTCCTGTCGAGCGATAGCGAGCCTGCAATTTTAAGAGGAAGCGGCCTTGGGCCGGGAGATTTTGCTACCGAAAAATGTACAAATTTATCTTGAAGGGAGTTCTAGGGGAGGTTATTCTAAGCTTGATGGAGGTCTAGGGAGGAAACTAAAATATATATATGAATAAATGAATTAATAGACCAAACAAACGGCCAGTCTCCCCTTAACCCTTTGAGTACCATCGACTTGTACTATGGTTTTATTCTAGCTATATTTTGACGATATTGTGCAGCTTAGGAAGGATTTGTGGCAGTTAAAAGGGTTGGTTGAAATATATTGAAGCCTTATTGTTGCTAGAGGTCCTTCCCAAGCTGAATATAATCGGTAGTTAAAAGGGTTGGTTGATATACAATATACTGACGCCATATATTGTTGCTAGAGGTCCTTATTGTTGCTAGAGGTCCTTATTGTTGCTAGAGGTCCTTCCCAAGCTGAATATAATCGGTAGTTAAAAGGGTTGGTTGATATACAATATACTGACGCCATATATTGTTGCTAGAGGTCCTTCCCAAGCTGAATATAATCGGTAGTTAAAAGGGTTGGTTGATATACAATATACTGACGCCTTATATTGTTGCTAGAGGTCCTTATTGTTGCTAGAGGTCCTTCCCAAGCTGAATATAATCGGTAGTTAAAAGGGTTGGTTGATATACAATATACTGACGCCTTATATTGTTGCTAGAGGTCCTTCCCAAGCTGAATATAATCGGTAGTTAAAAGGGTTGGTTGATATACAATATACTGACGCCTTATATTGTTGCTAGAGGTCCTTATTGTTGCTAGAGGTCCTTCCAAGCTGAATATAATCGGTAGTTAAAAGGGTTGGTTGATATACAATATACTGACGCCTTATATTGTTGCTAGAGGTCCTTCCCAAGCTGAATATAATCGGTAGTTAAAAGGGTTGGTTGATATACAATATACTGACGCCTTATATTGTTGCTAGAGGTCCTTCCCAAGCTGAATATAATCGGTAGTTAAAAGGGTTGGTTGATATACAATATACTGACGCCTTATATTGTTGCTAGAGGTCCTTCCCAAGCTGAATATAATCGGTAGTTAAAAGGGTTGGTTTGATATACAATATACTGACGCCTTATATTGTTGCTAGAGGTCCTTCCCAAGCTGAATATAATCGGTAGTTAAAAGGGTTGGTTGATATACAATATACTGACGCCTTATATTGTTGCTAGAGGTCCTTCCCAAGCTGAATATAATCGGTAGTTAAAAGGGTTGGTTGATATACAATATACTGACGCCTTATATTGTTGCTAGAGGTCCTTATTGTTGCTAGAGGTCCTTATTGTTGCTAGAGGTCCTTCCCAAGCTGAATATAATCGGTAGTTAAAAGGGTTGGTTGATATACAATATACTGACGCCTTATATTGTTGCTAGAGGTCCTTATTGTTGCTAGAGGTCCTTCCCAAGCTGAATATAATCGGTAGTTAAAAGGGTTGGTTGATATACAATATACTGACGCCTTATATTGTTGCTAGAGGTCCTTATTGTTGCTAGAGGTCCTTCCCAAGCTGAATATAATCGGTAGTTAAAAGGGTTGGTTGATATACAATACTGACGCCATATATTGTTGCTAGAGGTCCTTATTGTTGCTAGAGGTCCTTATTGTTGCTAGAGGTCCTTCCCAAGCTGAATATAATCGGTAGTTAAAAGGGTTGGTTGATATACACTATACTGACGCCTTATATTGTTGCTAGAGGTCCTTATTGTTGCTAGAGGTCCTTCCCAAGCTGAATATAATCGGTAGTTAAAAGGGTTGGTTGATATACAATATACTGACGCCTTATATTGTTGCTAGAGGTCCTTATTGTTGCTAGAGGTCCTTCCCAAGCTGAATATAATCGGTAGTTAAAAGGGTTGGTTGATATACAATATACTGACGCCTTATATTGTTGCTAGAGGTCCTTATTGTTGCTAGAGGTCCTTCCCAAGCTGAATATAATCGGTAGTTAAAAGGGTTGGTTGATATACAATATACTGACGCCTTATATTGTTGCTAGAGGTCCTTATTGTTGCTAGAGGTCCTTATTGTTGCTAGAGGTCCTTCCCAAGCTGAATATAATCGTCAAATAGTTGCCAAAATAGAATAAAAAGGACGTCCCTGGTTCTCAACGGGTTAAGAAAACAGGCGGGGGGGACCTTTGGCTGCCTATACCCCGTCCATAGTGGGTAGGTCAGAAATCGCAACCCCCCCCCCCCCAACCTTTCACCCCTTCTGTACCGGTGCCGTCCTTTTCATTATAGTCTGGCCATTATTATTAGATTTTCATTCAGCTTAGGAAGAACGTCTA
>CM064506.1:20689544-21017839 GCA_032716605.1 Paralithodes platypus | reverse complement strand
TCGTTAAGGGGAGAAGTTTGTTTGTTTATTTGATGGTGTATTACATCTGTGTTAGTGCCTTCTGTAGTACGCTGAAGGGGAGGTTGTTTAGTTGAATTGTTGTTTGATTATGTACCCGTATTTTATGTAGGCTTTGTCTAGTGGTTCTTTAGATTCGTTAAGGGGCGAAGAGGCCCATTGCCTTATTTGTTCCGATTTATATTATATACCTAGTTATATATATTTTACTTTCTTCCCCAGACCTCCATCAAGTTTACAAAAAAAAAAAAAAAAAAAAAATCATAACACTGTGTGACGTCTGAGATGACAAGACGGTGAATGTAGGATAATAGGGAAGCCAAACTGCACCAAGCTATACTGGCCGATAACCAAAGCGCCGCTAGTTTGAGAAGTTAGACTAGCGTACAACCGGGTGCAATACACGCCATGTGGAATAACATTGTCTAACTTTATCATGTCCAACAATTGAATCTACTGGCTATGCAAATCCTAGTGTATATATGTAAATATGTCTCTCTCTCTCTCTCTCTCTCTCTCTCTCTCTCTCTCTCTCTCTCTCTCTCTCTCTCTCTCTCTCTCTCTCTCTCTCTCCCCCCCCCCTCTAAGTTAGTAGGTCACAGAGAAACACCCACCCCCGCTTCAGCCCCATTGATTTTTGAGCCTGTTGCCAGATTTGTAGGTCTATATTCTGGTTACCATTAGACGATTTTGCAAAATGTAATGGATAATGAAAATATATATATATATATATATATATATATATATATATATATATATATATATATTATATATATATATATATATATATATATATATATATATATATATATATATATATATATATCAACTCTTTAAAACAAATCCCTGGAGACACTTCCCTTCGAGATAAATGTGTACATTCTTTTGGTAGGAAAATGTCCTTACCAATGGCCGGGACATACTAATAACAATACTAACAGCATCACACTTTTGGTAGGAAAATGTCCTTACCAATGGCCGGGACATACTAATAACAATACTAACAGCATCACACTTTTGGTAGGATAATGTCCTTACCAATGGCCGGGACATACTAATAACAATACTAACAGCATCACACTGTTTTATTATAACTTGATTGTAAGAATGTTACTGGATAATAACTGATACTTAAAGATACCCATTATTCCCGTTCTCAACATAAACCCTTCATTACAAACCCCAATGTACTTGAATATATTAATGAAAGCATATGATCCTCCCGGGATTCGAACTAGGGACACCACACCCAGAACATAAGCACCTAAGCCATTACACCACCAACACAGTTAAAGGTTGAGCACACGATCACGATTAATATCCATTTTCGAATTCTGGATATCAATCTAATCATTAACCCCTTCCATACCGGCTACGTATTTTTTTTTTGTCAGCTATATTTAGACCATTTGTTGAAGCTTAGGAAGGATATGTGGTAGCTAGAAGGAATAATTTAGATAGTTTTTAGACACTTAATTGGTAGACGCACTTCCAAAGCTGAATACAATTGTCTAAATGTAGCTGAAATCAAATAAAAAATACGTCGCCGGTATAGAAGGGGTTAACTCAGACCCAACTGCATTATGGAAAGCGTAATGTTTTAATGAGAGGAAAGAACAATGAATGGGGCCAAGATCACTAAGGACCGGCCTCGCTAGACCTGATATTAAACGCTAACCATTCTTCCAGGTGGTGGGCACAGTCGGAGCCACTCCCGCCTGTTCCTTCGACAATATTCGGGAGATCGGTGAGGTGGCTAAGGAGTTCAACCTCTGGCACCACGTGGATGCTGCCTATGCTGGTAAGTCAACACTCACGTAAAGGGAGGTTTTAACTTTTTGTCAGGCTCCCTTCTCCCTCATGTTTAACCTCATTAGTTTTGACATTTTGAGATGTTTTCCCAATTAATTTGGCGATTTAAATATCTTTCGTCACATTTCTGTCAATTTTAAGAATGTTCGTGCCATTTAGCTGGCGAGCGATAGCGAGCCTGTAATGTAGGAAGAACCGGTAATCAACCTGGACATTTTTCTACAGAAAAATGTACACATTTATCTTGTGGGTACTTTTGTAAGCTTGAGAGAACTAAAAACCTCCCCGTAACTGGATTTTTTGTTTATATGATTGTTATTTAATTTCGTCCTTAGACGTACAGTACATCAAGTTTAAAAGAAAAAAAAAATCATGATAAATTCGTACATTGCTCGGCTCCTAAATTGCAGGCTCGCTATCGCTCGCCAGGAAAAAAATCGACACATAATTGGCACAAACGGTCTTAAAATTGACACAGAAATGGGGAGAAATGTCTTCAGATCGGGGAGGTGGCTAAGGAGTTCCACCTCTGGCACCACGTGGATGCTGCCTATGCTGGTATGGCAAGGTCATAGGCTGCAACACTCACGTAAATTGGCTGTTCTGGACTCCCTTCTCCCTCATGTTTAGCCTCATTAGTTTTGACATTTTGAGATGTATGCCCTATTAGTTTGGCAATTTTAAGATGTTTCGTCCCATTTCTGTTAATTTTAAGACCTTTCATGCCATTTAGATGTCAATTATTTTCTGGCGAGCGATAGCGAGCCTGTTATTAAGGAAGAAACGGCCTTCAGCCGGGACATTTTTCTACCGAAAAATGTACACATTTATCTTGAAGGGGGGTCTTGTGGGTTCTTTTAATAGCTTGATGGAGGTCTAGGGAGCAAACTAAAAACCTCCCCTTAATGGAAGATTTTTTTTTCTTTTACTTTTATTTAGTTTCGTCCTTAGACCTACATCAACTTTAATTTAAAAAAAAACAAAAAAATCAATATTAGTTCGTACATTTCGGCTCCTAAACTGCAGGCTCGCTATCGCTCGCCAGGAAAAGTTCGACACCTAAATGCCATAAAAGGTCTTATAATTGACAAAGAAATGGGGCGAAAGGTCTTAAAATCGAGGTGGCTAAAGGGTTCAACCTTTGACACCATATGGACGCTGCCTATACTGATAAGTCAGATGTAAAGTTTCCCACACATATTCTGTTCCTCAGTATCCCGGTATATTTGTAATTTTGGCAGAGCCGCACACACCTCCCCAACCCTCCTCCCTCACTCCACCTCCTACCATCCAGGAGGTGGAGTGAGGGAGGGGGGTTGGGGAGGTGGAGTGAGGGAGGGGGTTGGTGAGGTGGAGAGAGGGTAGGGGGTTGAGGAGGGGGTAGGTTGGTACGGCATTTCCAAAATTACGAATATACTGGGATATCAAGGAACGGAATATGTGCGGGGAATCTGTACCAGCCACAAGTTCATATATAGCAACATCGACTTTATGCGATTTTAGTTTAGTTTTAGTTTCCTCAGACCCCCATCAAGTTTAAAATTAAATTACCCCATTTCTTGGTCAATTAAATCAATATTATCAGATAAATCAATATTATCTGGCATTGCTTCTCCCCCAGGGTCCTCTTTGGTGTGTGAGGAATACCGGTATCTGGTGGACGGCTTGGAGTTGGCCCAGAGCTTCAACTTCAACCCTCACAAATGGCTCCTCATCAACTTCGACTGTTCGGCTATGTGGTACGAACAGTTGGGGTAGTTTTTGTTATGGTATAGTTTGTTATGGTTTTCTTGTAATTCATTCTGGCTAACATTAAACGATGATAACTTAAATCCTCACAAATGGTTCCTCATCAACTTCAACTGTTCGGCTATGTGGTACGAACAGTTGGGGTAGTTTTTGTTATGGTATAGTTTGTTATGGTTTTCTTGTAATTCATTCTGGCTAACATTAAACGATGATAACTTAAATCCTCACAAATGGTTCCTCATCAACTTCAACTGTTCGGCTATGTGGTACGAACAGTTGGGGTAGTTTTTGTTATGGTATAGTTTGTTATGGGTTTCTTGTAATTCATTCTGGCTAACATTAAACGATGATAACTTAAATCCTCACAAATGGTTCCTCATCAACTTCAACTGTTCGGCTATGTGGTACGAACAGTTGGGGTAGTTTTTGTTATGGTATAGTTTGTTATGGTTTTCTTGTAATTCATTCTGGCTAACATTAAACGATGATAACTTAAATCCTCACAAATGGTTCCTCATCAACTTCAACTGTTCGGCTATGTGGTACGAACAGTTGGGGTAGTTTTTGTTATGGTATAGTTTGTTATGGTTTTCTTGTAATTCATTCTGGCTAACATTAAACAATGATAACTTAAATCCTCACAAATGGTTCCTCATCAACTTCAACTGCTTGGCTATGTGTTAGGGATTTGTTTGTATTATTTTTTGTTATTTTTATATACTTGTGAGATATTCTACATATATATGATGCTTCTATGCTTGTAGGGTCAACCCGTTCTTAAGTTCTTCACATTTATCCTCCATTGCAAACCCCAATGCAATTGAATAAATTAATGAAAGCATTTGGTCCTCCCTGGATTCGAACTCGGGACACCACAGCCAGAACATATGCATCTAAACCATTACACCATCAGCACAGTTATATAATAAATATAATCAGTCCATCCTGAGATGCATGGGGTTTACCGTATATATCCCTTGTAGTGTACTCTGAAACATGGGTCCTACGACTTGGTGTGGAATTAACCTTCCCCAAGTAGGATATCCCTCCTCCTCTATATATGGGAAGAGGTTGGTAAGCTTTTATCATGCTGTGGCCGAGTGGGTTAAAGCATGGAATGTCTTTCTGATTGACTGCGATTTGAATCCTGGCTTAGGTCTGTATATATTTATACAGTATATATATATATATATATGAACAGGTTGAAATTCCTTTTAGCCCAAACTTCGCTGGTGGTCACTAACCCTTTAATTTCCTTAGGTTCAAAGATGCTAACGAGGTGGTGGACGCCTTCAATGTTGACCCTCTCTACCTCAAGCACGACAAACAGGGACAACAGCCGGACTATAGGGTCAGTCAAGGAGGAGGGATGGAGTAATGGACTGTTTATCTTTTGGCGTACCTATCACACTTTGTTACACACTTTGTTTTATTTGGCTGAAGCGTTATTTCCACATAGTTCTTTTGTCTTTATATTGTGTCGTCCCTCTTGTTTTGTTTATTTTGCAAGTTTTACATTATAACATATTATATTCTGGTTGTTAAAAACTCAAAATAGGTGTCATGCACGGGCCCTAATAGCCTTTCTCAATTAACCCTCTAACTTCCACTAACTTTTTTAAAAGCATAATAAAATCGCTTAATAAAACAAAAACATCGCTTTAGTGAAAGGGTTAGTGATTGGTGCATGGCTTGTTGAATACCATAAAATCAAATTTATGGATAAGTGGAGGTAAAACTTTCATATTAGTGCAAGAAGAATATATAAATAAATGCTAGGTGAATTGTATGGATAACTACAACATCATTTGAAATTCCTAAACTTTTAATAATTACAGAAGAAAAGGACGTAATTGGACAAATGCTAAGCATACCCTATTTTTCAGCACTGGCAAATTCCACTTGGACGTCGGTTCCGTTCCTTGAAGATGTGGTTTGTGATGAGGATGTACGGACGGCAGGGGCTACAGGCTCACATCAGGAAACAGGTGAGATTGGCGAAGTAAGCGGAGACTGAGAAACATATATAGTTGACGAAGTAAGCGGAGACTTGAAGACAAAGGTATAGTAGACAAAGAATACAAAGACTGAGACAAAGATATAGTAGACGAAGTAAGTGGATAGTGTGAGATAAAGATACGGTATAGTAGTTTATAAGATCAAAGAAAACAAAAAGATACATATAATCAAAGAGAAATATAGGATGTACGGATGGCAGGGGCTACAGGCTCACATTAGGAAACAGGTGAGAGAGGCGAAGTAAGCGGAGACTATGAGACAAAAGATACAATATATATCTATCAATATATACAGGTCTCCCGCGCTATCTGATGCCCCAATTTACGATGTTATTATAAGTTTTTATGTGTTCCTGTTTAGGTTTTGGCTGGTCCGAGAACGCATCCCCATATACCCCATTAATTTTAGGTTTTGCTATATGATTTTTCTATTTAAGATTGGGTTTTCAGGAACGTAACCCAATCATAAATCGAGGGAGACCTGTACAATGCTTGGCATGCAGTCTCTCTATAACCATATTTTCCCTTCCAGATAGCCCTCTCTCATCAGTTTGAAGGCTGTGTGAAGAAGGACCAACGCTTTGAGATCATCCTCCCTGTTACGCTGGGGTTGGTCTGTTTTAGATTGAAGGTAATGTAACAAACTAACTCTAATTCTAACCCACTCTCTCATTCTTAACTCTAACTCTCTAATTATAACTCTAATTCTAACCCACTCTCTCATTCTTAACTCTAACTCTCACGCTCTCTCTCGCTCTCTCTTTCTCTGTTTAAGATTGAAGATAAAATAGCAAACTAGCTCCCACTTTCTTAAAGACTGAAACCCCTTGGATAAGAGATGCCTTGCCTTAATTGATTAAAATCGCCTAATGTTAGACAGCACATAAGAACAAAATGGGCTTATTATACATTTCCCTTTACAGAATGAAGACAACGATACTAATGAGAAGCTGTTGAAGAATATTAACGCGGGCGGTGTGATCCATCTGGTGCCATCCAAGACCAAGGAGGTGTACTTTATAAGGTAACACATATACACAGTTACACACACACCCACACACACATATACACACAGACATAAACACACACAGACATATACACACACAGACATATACACACACATAGACATACTCACACACAAACACTTAGCCATAGAAACACACACGCTGAATATGTAAATTAGTGTTAAGTTAACTTTGAAAAGTTTGAAAGAATGAAAAATCATTTGAGGAGCACTACTTTATTGACAGCATTTACAGATAGTTTGTTAAGTTACCTTAAGAAGCTATCTGTGAAACGTTGTCGATAAAGTGTTCCTACGTTAATGGTGCTTCTATTCATTTATAACTAATACTGTATATAGCTGCAATATTGTCTGCCAGGAAGCTACGGCTCTATGTATTTCAGGCTTATGATCTGTTTTTGTCTGTATTAGATTTGAATAAGTTCTGCCTCTTGACGTCCTTAATTTTGCAATTGAGCTAGTCTATAACTTTTGTTAAGAAGGCGGACACAAGCCATAGCGCAGTTGGCAGAGCACTCACCTGCACGCCGAGAGGTCAAGGGTTCGAGGCTTGGGCCAGCCAGTGTGTGTTATTTGCAGTCGACAGTGCTGTGGTGGATGGTGCGGTCTAGCAATCTGTGGCAACTGTCCACTTGAGTCCCTGAAACATCAAGGCACCCACCCTAGCCCAGCTCTTGAGCAGGGAATGAATGGTGGTAAAAACCGCATCATTATAGAAAACCTGACTCCTCATATATATTTATGGTGTAGGTGACTATATTTTTTAGTTGAATCAAGGATCACTGTCCTGTGTTTATAATAATAATAATTATAATAAAACTTAACTTACCAACTCCTTGTGTTCCAGATTCGCCGTGTGTTCTCGCCTGACCGAAGCAGAAGACGTGGACAAAGCCTGGAAGGAGGTACTGAGGCAGACTGAGGCCACCCTAAACAAGTCGTAAATTACTAAAACAACAGATCTGATCCTCTCGGAAACGTTGACAGAAGGAATAAAAACGCCACATGAGGAGGAGCACTTTAACCTTGTGAGGATTATGACGCATTTAAACAGTTCATTCTGGCTATCATTAGACGATTTTATTCAGTTTAGGAAGGAATTGTGGGAGTCAAAGGGATGATTGAGATGATCTTTACCCCTTTGACTGCTAGTGGGCCTTACAAAACTGAATTAAATCGCCAAGTGATAGCCAGAACATGCTGTCAAGGCGCATCATAATCCTCAAGGGGTTAATGCTAAGCTTGGCCTGATTAAGCTATATGCAAAACGTCATTGAAGTGCTCCTCCTCATAGGGTGTTTATATTCAACAAGATATCTGACGCAAATATGACACACTATCCTGACGCAAATATTTACATTCTTTCGTTTCAATTTCAGCTATCGGTTAGTGAAATATAAGTCAGTTATACGTAACACATCCAAATCTTGTTCAAATATATTTAATTTGTTATGGGTGAATAATATGTGAGCTAATTTTCTGCCGTAACTGGTAAAGGTAATATCGTTTATTTTTATAATTTAATTTATTCCTCGTTTCATCCTTTACAGCCCTGTAATCATATGGTTACCGGTACTTTGTTTGGTATACGAGTACATGCTACCCTATTAATGGTGATATATAACAACTCAACAATGTAGGCTGAAGGTAGTTAGACAAATATAATTCAGGCAAATTAATGAGGGGATTTATTTTTATTTATTTATTTTATGCATTTATCTATTTATGTATTTATTTTTGTCGCATAGACTGCTTAATGGAGTTTTAAAATGTCGTTTTGAGTTGAAATATACTGTATATTATATTGTTTCCAGTCAATGCAATGATGGCAGACATAAGAGTGCTTCCAAAAGAGGGAAATTAAGATAATAAATATATAATCTTTATTTTTCCCTGTCTATCATCTTTCAGTGACGGGAAGGATATAATATTACATGGTCATTATTATTATTATATATTTTTTTTTTAAATTTACTTTATTTTTTATTTTTTTTTCTAACTCGGCTTGTCTTATTGTATTGTTTTAAATGTTGATAAATGAATAAGTTAATGATATATTTTGATTCTCTCTCTCTCTCTCTCTATATATATATATATATATATATATATATATATCTCTTCACATGAATCGAGACACTGCGGACAATGACTATTATTGCTTCCCATTACCATCACATTTGTCTCGGAGTCCTGGTTCATGTGATGCTTAACTCTATCTATATATCTATCTATCTGTCTGTCTGTCTATCTACCTACCTCTCTATCTATTTATCTATCAATCTATCTATCTACCTCTCTATCCATCTATCTATACATCCACCTTTCTATATCTCTTCACATACACCAAGAGCTCTAAGGCCAAAGACAATAATAGTGCTTCCCATATCCACTACACAAGTCTCTGGGTCTTGGTTGATGAGATACTTAACTCTATCTATCTACCAACCTCTATGTATCTATCTATCAATCTATATATACATCTACCTTTCTATATCCCAAAAACTCTAAGGCCAAAGACTATATTAGTGCTTCCCATATCCACTACAATTGAATGTCTTGGTTTATTTGATGTTTAACCTCTCTCACTATTGTCCTACCAATTGAACGTGGATGATAGTCTTAGTAATAGTGATAGTATAATAACAATAGTATACATCTTGATACTATTATTATTATTATCATTGCTAATCCTTTCAGTACGATGACTTACTATTTTGCTACGTGTTTTGGCTATCACTGCTTTATTCAGCTTAGTAAGAATCTGTGGAAGTTAGAGAATTGATGGAGATTTCTAGACATCTTCCTAAGCTTAATAGATAATGGTAGCTGCAACATGATGACAATAATGGTCATGCACAATCGGCCTAATCAGTGATGTCTCGGCACCATTATAGTTTGATCCATAATTGGTATCAGCAATATCTAAACTTGATTTGTTCATTTCGAGTGGGATATACAATTTACAAACCCATGCCTACACTCACCCACCTTATTCAACATCTGACAGACATTAATACACCACAGAGCGAGCCAAACGTAAGGACAGCTGAGACATGACTTATTAGCGCCACCGCACTGAAGAGGTTTAAGATAATTATTACTATTCCCATCATTCACAATCAAACCATGCATTTCAAAAGCTTCCCAAAGTGCCATAATAATCTGTGATAATCAAAGTACTAACTGTTGCAGTGCTTCAGAGAATATAGAATATTTTATATATTTCTAAGCCTTCCCTAAATATGGAAAGGTACACATCTTTGTATCCTGGTGTAATTCCACGAAATTATAGTTATATTTCACATTACAAAAATAATTATTACTTGATTTGATGTATTTACTAATGTGTATATCTCTATTTAAGATTATTACTTGATATGATGCATTTATACTAAAGTGTTTTTCTCTACATTACTTGATTTGATGCATTTGCTAAAGTGCATATCTCTATTTAAGATTATTAGTTGATTTGATGCATTTCGTAAAGTATATACTGTATCTATATTTTATATTTACAAACCAACACACCAGGTTACAAGGATAATACCATTGGACTTGTTGCTGCTGCCTTGTGCTTCCCTAAGGCAGCAGGCAAAATTGAAATACAACAGAACAGAAGACTGTGTTTTTCTATTCCTATGAGGTTAATCTCAGGGATGGGGTATCGAGCGAGGAATAAAGAAGGCGTCTGGGCATTAGGAGTGTCAGTGAAGTGATGTGCACGAGCCGACTTGGTTGGTTTGGACACATGGAGAGAATGGATGATCAGAGCTGGGTGAAGAAATGTCGGACTGTGCGTAGGGGTAGACCTAGAATGACGTGGGATCAAGTACTCCGGTCCAATCTCAAAATAAAGAACTTGACAACAGAGGCAGCCCTTGACAGGGACGCCTGATAAGCTGCCAGTTAGGACGTGAAACTGTAACCACATTCTCTGTGGACAAAACGGTCTTTAAACTTGTATTTATGTTGGAATTTGACCCTTGGAATGTACAATGTCCGAACCTTGACCACTGAAGCAAACTTGGGTATCCTCCTCGAGGAACTGAAAAGTGTTAAATGGGATATCGTAGGTCTTAGCGAAGTTAGAAGAACAGGTGAGGCATTCATCGAATTGCCTGACAGTCACGTGTTACGTTATAAAGGAAAAGAAGAGAGGAAAGGATATGGAGTTGGATTCTTGATAAACAAATGACTAGCTGGTAATGTTGAAGATTTGTTTAGTATCAATGAGAGAGTTGCAGGAATAATTATTAAACTCAATACACGTTATAAAGTCAAAGTAATCCAACTATATGCACCAACGGCAACACATCATGAGGAAGAAATTGAATTTTTTTACGAAGATATAGAAGATGCTATGAAAAGACATAAGGACACTCATTTCACATTTGTAATCGGAGATCTTAATGCCAAAGTAGGTCAGAAAAAAGTGGGTGAATCAGTTATAGGTAACTTTGGAATAGGTAACCGAAATGACAGAGGAGACACTCTAGTTGAATTTGCAGAACGAAACCAACTTAAGATCATGAATACATTTTTCCAAAAGAAAGCTAGTAGGAAATGGACATGGAAAGGTCCTAATGGAATAACCAAGAATTAAGTTGACTTTATCCTTACTGACAAACCAGATATTGTGAAAGACGTAGCAGTACTGAACAAAGTGAATGTCGGAAGCGACCACAGAATGGTGAGGTGTCGAGTAGGGTTAAATCTCAAGAAAGAAAGAAATAAGCAGGTTAGAAGTACCAAACCAAACTTATGCACACTGACAGAAAGGACTGAAGAGTTTAGCATAGATATTCAGAATATATATTCGCAGTTGGCAGACTTAGAGGAGACAGTAGAAGAAATGAATGAAAAATTTACTAGAATCATAACCGAAGCATCTTTATGTGTAGCAGGAAGAGCAGGCAAGAGCACTTGTAGTAATCGTTCAGAAGAAACGAAGGATCTTCTGAAGAAGAAAAGGAATATGATAATTATAACAGCCAGAGACAATATTGAAGCAGCAGCACTAACTAAGGCAATTAACAAGAAAAAGACTGAAGATAATCGAACATTTAATATTACCAAAATTGGAGAGACTCTAAGAAATGGCAGAAGTATGAAAGCAACTAAGAGAAGGCTTGGTACAGGGAAGAGTCAAATGGCCAGTCTAAGAAAGCCAAATGGTGAAGTAACTAACAACAGAGATGAAATAATCAAGGTAGCTGAAGAATTTTATAAAAAGCTATACAGCAGCGAGGACAGACTCGAAGACATTATTCCGGAGCATGTAAACATTGATGTACCAGTACCCGCGGTAACAATAGGAGAAGTTAGGACAGCTTTAACCCTTTCGCTGCGGGTGACGTTCTGGAACGTCCTGGCAAGTTACAGCAATTTCCAGGCTTTAAAAGCCTGTAAAAACCGTAAAAATCGAGTGTCAGTGGGCGGGAGTGTGAGGGCCCCACCTGCGTCCCTCAGAGCAGCGAGCGGCTCACTGAGGTAGACTGTCTCTCGCGCGGGTCTCTCTCTCTCTCTCACAACAGGTAGCCAAGCGAGCGAGTGCTACCAAATAGCGGGTTTCCCGCGTTTCACTGGTACCAATGCGGGTGAACCAGACCACGTACGGGGCCCGTTCTGGTCTCATTTTGAAGCTATTTTCGCCTAGTTTTCGGCAGAATACAGTTCATTTAATGCAGATGCTTAATTTATCATTCAGGAGTGCCTGAATATGCCCTAAATAGCCCAAACATAGCCGCAGCCAATGGGTTAAGAGACGCAAAGAGAGGTAAAGCAAGTGGTGACGACAATCTTACTATTGACCAAATCAAAGATGCAGGCGACATCGCACTAAACAAACTAGCCAAACTTTACACAAAATGTTTGCAATGTCGAAAGGTTCCTAAAGCCTGGAAAAATGCCTCCATTATTCTCATTCACAAAAAAAGGAGATGCTAAAGACCTGAAAAACTATCGACCAATTAGCTTGCTTTCAGTTTTGTATAACCTATTCACTAAAATCGTCACCAACCGGATAGGTAGAAAACTAGATTAAAATCAGCCAAGAGAACAAGCAGGTTTCCGAAGTGGATACTCAACAGATGAATTAAAAAAACAAATTGTGTATGGCATTTATAGATTACGAAAAGGCATTTGACTCGGACGAAATTTCTGCTGTAATGAGAGCGATTCGAAAACAAGGAGTAGAAGATAATTATATACAGGTTTTAGAGGACATATATAATGAGGGAACAGCAACAATAAAGCTCCACAAGGAAAGTGAGAACATACCAATTAAGAAGGGGGTAAGGCAGGGCGATACAATTTCACCAAAACTGTTCACAGCATGCTAGGAAGAAATATTTAGGAATCTTGACTGGGACAATAAGGGAATAAATGTTATCGGAGAATACCTAAACAACCTCAGATTCGCTGATGACATAGTTCTTTTCAGCAGCTCGGAGAAGAGTTACAACAAATGATGGAAGATTTGAACAGAAAAAGCCTTAAGATAGGTCTGAAAATGAATCAAAAGAAAACTAAGATTATATTTAACAACCTTGTGCAACCACAACAAATAAAGATAGAAGATGAAATGATAGAAGCAGTCGAAGAATACATATACCTAGGCCAGGTTATAAAGGCAAACCCAGATCACTCTAGAGAAATCAAGCGAAGGATAGGCATGGGATGGAGTGCATATGGTAAACAGAGCTCCATTATGAAAAGTAAGTTACCCCTTTCATTAAAAAGGAAAGTATACAACCAATGTGTTCTCCCTGTACTAATTTATGGATCAGTAACTTGGAGTATAACAAAGTGTCTAGAACGTAAACTTAGGAGTGCCCAAAGAGAAATGGAGAGGATAATGTTATGTATAACTTGGAGAGATAAGAAGAGAACCTCTTTGATAAGAGAACACACAAAAGTAGAAGATATTCTCAGTACCATAAAGAAGAAGATATGGTCCTGGGCAGGTCATATAAGAGATGATAACAGATGGACAACTAGAGCAACGGAATGGGAACCTAGGGATGAAGCTAGAGGAAGGGGTAGACAGAGACCTAGATGGAGGGATGAGATCCGAAAGTTTGCTGGGGTAGGATGGAACAGACTAACATCTGACCGGTTGGAGTGGGCACGTTTGGGAGAGGCCTTTGTCCTGCAGTCGACTAACACAGGCTGATGATGATGATGATGTATGTATGTGTGTGTAGGTTAGCAAGAGAACTGGCGAATCATAACACTGTCGCCACACCTGAACCTGCACCTGCCTCCATGCAGGGTGTCAAACCGGAGCTATTTTGTAGGAAAACTTGAATGCATATGAGAAGGAATACAAGAAAATTAACATAAAGTGGCATTGTTTGGGCCATTTTATCACTTCCAAAGACATAATTTAAACTATAAACCATAATTTCATCCTTACTTGTACAATATTAATGACTAAAACTAATGGACTGGGCTTTCGTTTGGCACCCTGACTCCACGATGTTGCCTGTAGCGCCAGAGCAAGAGAGTGGTTTTACCCACAATCCTGATGTCAGTAAACAGTAGTCAAGGATACTATAAGTAGCACCAACGAACTTGACAATTATCTTGACTCCTATCCTCTCTGTAACTCAAAATGGCCTAGAGCAAACTGGTTGTAAATATCCACACCTATTTCCTGGTGGACACTTCCCAAATGGTAAAAACGTTAACCCAATTGTATTAATTAATTTCGAGTTATAAGAAGTTAAGGGTCAAGATTATTGTCAAGTTTGCTGGCACTACCTATACCATATACGTGCATTGCTAGATCAGTGTTCCCAACGCCCTTTTGTATTGCGGTCCTCTCTACCGTCAGTACATTATGTTGCATCGGGAAGAGAAACATTGAAGCTGCAATGGTTTGCGGAAGCCCAGCACGAACAGGTGTATGAGGTAGTCCCCCTGCAGTACAAGGATAGGGATAGGAATAGGGTTACTAAATCAAGTCCGCTAGATACTAAATAAATGCCGAAAATAGCTAGAATAATGCCACAATCTCTACAGTTTGTGGCTACAATGGGTCAATTCTGCAGAATATCGCTAGAATTCATGTCGCTAGATATAAAAATGTGCCTCTAGATCTAGCGGGAAAGTAACTAAATTGGCAACACTAGATAGAAACTCCTCAATAAAGGCAGTACTGTAGTGGTAGCTAAGGGCATCAAGGGTGTAGTTAATATATTGTAGGAATCAGGGTAGAAGCTAGTCAAATTATTTGTAGGCAGTACTGTTAAGCTTGACATGTTGATTGTTGCTGATTATTACTATGACCTTGTGCAACCAGTATAAAGAAGGGTGGGCACTATAGCACTTTTACCTACCATATTTGGTTATGTAAGCAGTGGGTTGTACAAAGATCAGGTACCCATTACTAATATAGAAATCGTGATAGTGTTAGAAGTTGCAGTCAATTCAATAAGTGACTATATACAGACAGAGAGTGAACCATGAAGTAATGACCTAAACAAATTGTGAGATGTGAACAACCCAGCTACAATGCCAGGTGAGATCAACGCGGAGGCTAGAGATACTTTGAGATGTGACGAAGCCGTATCCATGTACCCAAAGAAAGCCAATACGGTGACCGATTGCCGTGGTGCATGACAGGAGTAACTTTCCAAATAATTAGTCTTGCAATAGGTAGAGTACGTGGCCTGCAGAAGAAATATATCACACAACCGGAGTATTGTCGACAATATGCCGGTGTCATTAGATATTGGGTAGATCGCAAGTTTATCGAATCAACCGATGAGGAAATCATAACCGAATTGCCAACACATTATCTTGCACATGTCAAATGCGACAGAAAGACTACTCCTATTAGGGTCGTGTTTGATTGTTTAGCCAGGTCACCAACAACCATATGAAAGATTATTTATATACAGAACCCTCTTTAGTCCCAAACGTGGCGAAAGTGATGTTGCGGTTTCGCAGAAAGCCGTACGGATTCATAAGCAATATCGAGAAGGCATTCCTCATGTTGCAGTTGTACAAAACGGGACAGAATGCGATTCCTGTTGCCTAGGGTCCCCTTCGATTTGAACTCGCCTTGCAATATTTTTTGGTTCAAAGACGGGACGTGCTCCCAGTTCTTTTGACACTGTTTGGGACATTGTGGATATTCAAGTTATTAGGGGTATATTTTTCATTTTTCACGCCGTTGCGATTCCAATGGTATATGGCTTTTTATTTTATTTTTAAATGTGCCCATGGCAGCTGTTCAAAAAATTTAGAAAACATAGACTAGGAAATAATGAATGGAATTCACCCAACTAATTATCCCCAATTACAGTGCAAGCCTCTGGATCCATTAAAATCATCACAATTATAATCGGGCCTTTAGGAAAATCGTGTTGGACCCTGTCTCAAAATGGCTGGAAATAGAGCGATTTTGGCATTTCAAATGTTCCTGTATTCTAAGCTATGGGCCAAAATCAATTTTGCCTCATTGGCCAACCAGTGGGCTCCCCTTGGCGTAAGGATTCGAAATATATGCGTTGATTAATTGTGCCCCTTTCCAATTTGCCATAATGAAAATTAAATTTTCAAAATCATCTGGGGTCCGGGAGATGTGGGACCTGGGAATCTTACTGGGGACCCCCATTATAGTCCTTGGTATCTGAGTCTTTTCCTGGGCAACCTAGATTTTTTTTTTTTTTTTTTTTTTTTTTTTTTTTTTCCCCCTCAAGGCGTTAATTTCACACCTCATACGAAATAATTAGGAATGGGTTGAAATAATAATGCAGGATATTTTTGCTTAATGTTTGAGCTGTATTTTATTCTTATATAATCTTGAACACTCAAAGTATTGAAAATAAATAATGTGTTCCTAATATGAAAAATATTTACAAAATGTTCTTAAAAATACCGTATATATTGTTTGTAATAAATGCAAACACTATCAAATACAGGATTTACAAAATATAGGATACCAATTGCACCGAAATCACTCGAATTATAGTCTAGTTCTTTTCATCTGACGGTAAATTGTCAAGTTCCCATCAAGATGTCTTAGTTTTGTAGTGACATATGGTGCTACTTATATAAACTTGGTCTTGATATGATGCAGACACATAGTAGTTTCATATTCTAACATTATATATCAATAAATTAGCTGCTAAGGGATTCAATTTACCGTCAGCTGAAAGAAACAGAGTATGTATAGAATACCTTTGTTCCAACTCATTTTAAGGGGAGGTTTTTAGTGTGTTTCCTAGACTTCCATCAAGCTTGAAATTACACCCCCTTGACCCCCTTTCAAGATAAATTTTAAAAAAATTCGGTAGAAAAATATCCCGGCCGAAGGCCGATTCCTCTTAAATTGCAGGCTCGCTATCGCCTACCAGGAAAAAATCGACACCTAAATGGGACGAAAGGTCTTAAAAGTGACATAAATTGGGTGAAAGTTCTTAAAATCGCCAAACTAATGGGGCGAACGTCTTAAAATCTCAAAAGCAATGGGGCTAAACATGAGGGAGAAAGGGGTCCAGAAAAAAATCCTCCAGGTGGAAATCTCCCCTTAAACACTTAACTAATCAAATACATATACTATCAATAATAGTATTAATAACAATGATAATAAATATATAAATAACTATCAATACTAATGAGAGCATTATATAATTAGATAATTAAGTATTAGCTACATAAATGCTTTCATATTAATGATGTAATCTTAGGGAACCATAGGCATTAATTAATTAATATCGTTGTTCCATTCAAAGTAATAATAACCAATCAATATTGCATTATATCCCAAGATTTATGCTGTCAATATATTTTAAAAAGGTATAGAAGGTACAAAATCTAGGTAGGTATAGTTGGCCACATAAGTTCTGTTCCTCGTCGTGATCTTATGTATGAAAGTAAAATAGTATGTATGAATTGCGAGTGTGGGTTTTTTTTAATTATCAGTTGACTAATCAGATGAGTTAACCACTGCACAAGATACTACTCTTTTAATACAAAGATAAACATTATATTTCTATGTACAAACTCACAGCGAGGAACAGAACATCTGTGGGCAACTGTACCTATTGCCCTCAACCGAAGAATTGATCGATTGCATTGACAAACTTGGCTTCGTCAACAAAGCCAAGTTTATCATAGTGGAAGTCATGATGTATGTGTATGTATGTATGTATATACTAAGGCACATACCCCATTGCTGGGGGTGGCCGACTTGAGACAGAGCCCGAACAGAAACCTTTTAAATTCCAATTCTTAGGGTCCGGGACCAGTTTTGTGTTCCCTCGCCTCTTTCTCTGTCTCGTTGAGAAGGAGAATTTTACAAGGGGAGGAGGATTCCTAGCCTCCTGCCCTACAATTGCTAAATTTAACTTATGTGTTCCTTTTTTGTTCTGTGGGCTAAATTTCCTTGTATTCGTTTCAAGGGGGTGTTTTTTCTAGACTCCCTTCTCCCTCATGCTTAGCCTTAATATTGAAACTAGTCATGGTCAGGAGTTGAGGATTTTTTCAAAGGGTAGTCAAACTTGAATCAATATTATCCAATTTACAAAATAAATGCAAGTGTCTGTAAATTAATCTACAGTAAGCATGTTTCTGTGTTCGAAAAATAAATAGGCTTGTACTCTTGCTTTTGTTCCGGCGCTTTTAATGGGGTACTACTCGCTTTTTCTGGACCCCCTTCTCCCTCATGTTATTAGTGTTGAGGTTTTAAGACGTTCGTTCCGTTAGTTTGGCGATTTTAAGAGTTTTCGCCTAATTTTGTTTTCTTCAATATTATAACCTTTCGTGCCCTTTAGGTCTAATTTTAAAAGGAACCGGCCTTCGGCCGAGAAATTTACAAATTTATCTTGAAAGGGGGTCTAGAGGGTGTTTTTCTAAGCTTGATGGAGGTCTAGCGAGGAAACTCAAAAATAAATAAATAAATAAATATATAGTCCTAAACCCAAGCACTACCCCCTTAACATTTAACAATATATTTAACACAACGCGTATTTGGCTTGACCCTTTCAAGATTATGACGCATTTTGACCATTCATGCTGGCTATCATTGGACGATGTTATACAGTTTAGGAAGGATCTGTGGGAAATATAAGGGTAAAGACTATCTCCATTAACCCATTTGACTTCCATATACCCTCCCTAATCTGACAAATCGTCTAATAATAGCCAGGCAACAGAACATAAATACGTCATCGGATATTGAAAGGGTTAATTTTGATTTTCACTGAAGGTGGTGTTATTTCTGGACCCCCTTCTCTTTCATGTTTAGGACCAATTAGTTTTTTATGTTGGGGTAGTTTTTTAAGCTTGATGGAGATCTAGGGAACAAAACATAAACTTCCCTTTATACTGTCGTGTCACTCTTATTTTTAAGGGGGGTGACCTACCTTTTCTCTCTTGCTCTGGCTTGTATCCATTCGGCCCCATTCAGCTTACTGTTTTAAGACGTTTATCCCCATTCAGGTGTCGATTTCTTCCAGACGAGCGATAGCGAGCCAGCATTGTATGGAGAAATCCGGCTTCGCCGGAGAAATTTTTCTGTCGAAAAATTTACGAATTTACCCTGCTGTCAAAAACAGTTTAATAAATACGCTGGCTCGCTATCGCTCGCTAGGAAAAAATCAACTCCTGGATGGGGATAAACGTCTTAAAACAGTAGGCTGAATGGATATAACCCAGAGAGAGAGGGAGAGAAAACAAAAGCGAGGTGGTCCCCCTTAGAAGCCCTAGCGACCGGGAACTTGAACAGAGGCGCCTTGACAACAACAACAACAACAACAACAACAACAACAACAAACAACCAAAACATCGAACATTATTACCAGAACTTTTAACGTCTGGTTCAAAATTACTCGTATAAAAAAAATCTATAACCTACGTTGGATCCATTCAATTGTTGCATTAAGGGGAGACTGGCCGTTTGTTTGGTCTATTAATTCATTTATGCATAAACAAATTTAGTTTCCTCCCTAGACCTCCATCAAACTTAGAAAAACACCCCCTAGACCCCCCTTCAATATACATTTGTAAATTTTTCGGTAGAAAAATGTCCCGGCCGAAGGCCGATTCCTCTTAAAATTGCAGACTCGCTATCGCTCGCCAGGAAAAAATCGCCACCTAAATGGCACGAAAGGTCTTAAAATTGACAACGAAATGGGGCGAAAGGCGTTAAAATCGCCAAATTAATGGGCCGAACGTCTTATTATATCAAAACTAGTGGGACTAAACATTAGGCAGAAGGGGGTCCAGAAAAACGGTCTGCCTCCCCTTTATGAGAATGCTACTAGCACAAGACAATGAAATTAATCCCCCCCCCCTCCCCCCCCCCCCCCCAAGACAAAAAAGTAATAGGTCTGATGAATCGTACAGTCACTCAACAAAAACTCGTGGACCCTTATGCTTTTCTGTTTCTTTGGGCCATAAGTCATAGCTGGATCGATGGCTAGAAGGAACTTGCTTTTCAATAAATAGTATATAGAGTTTTGTAGTTGATGTATAGACAATTATCCATAAATTCGTTCCCGGAGATATGCTTCCTTAATTAAGGGGAGGCTGGCCGTTTGTTTGGTCTATTAATTAATTTATTCATATATTTGTTTAGTTTCCTCCCTAGACCTCCATCAAGCTTAGAAAAACACCCCCTAGACCCCCCTTCAGGATAAATTTGTAATTTTTTCGGTAGAAAAAATGTCCCGGCCAAAGGCCGGTTCCTCTTAAAATTGCACAAAAAGTCTTAAAATTGACAAGAAAATGGGGCGAAAGGTGTTAATATCGCCAAACTAATGGGCCGAACGTCTTATAATCTCAAAACTAGTGGGGCTAAACATTAGGGAGAAGGGGGTCCAGATAAACGGTCTGCCTCCCCATAATTAGAAATAGGCGAGGACCAGATATTTTTCTGAGTGACTGTACATCTGGCTCTCAGACGGTTTCCAAAAAAATGACAAGCTGCTCAGCAGCAGACACTGTATGTATCCATAAAATAAAAGTCGACAAACTTATTGAAAGACAGCATAGCTATAACTATATGATAATAGCACCTTAGTTAGAATATTGGCAGTACTCCTGGTATAATAATTATGTCTTAATAATGAGCAATTGTATAATAATTTTCGATGATTGTATAAATAATCCTAGGTTAATAACTGTGTTTATTACATGAACATTTGTACATTCCACATATTGATATAATTGTTTGTGTGTTATTAATAATTATGGGATCACAATTAATTGTGCATGTCCTTTAGATATTTATACCTTCTAGAATGGGAATGTCATACTAATTTGAATTAGCTCAGATACAGTATCAAAATTTAATGGAATGAGCTATCAAAACAAATTGTATCTATTGGACGAAATTAACAAGTCTTGCTATCGGAATTCAACAAATTAAACCAGGGTGCATTTAATTGTGTACAGTTCAAGAGTTCTTCAGTGAAAAATACTTACAGTAGATATAGCCTACAGCTTTGTAACCACCATATCTTATAAATAGAAAAATGCTTGATGCGTTGCATCTCTGCATCAAGTATTATGCCCAGTGATACACATAAATACAGTACGTAATACAAAAATAGCTTACACTGAGCAGCTTTGCAAACGAGATGCTTAGAATCCAAAAAAAGAACTGGCAAAGGTAACTGTTCCAGAGTTACCTTGCTATTTGAGACTAGAAAAAGGCAAAAATACCCCAACACATATTAATATAACTTTCTACGATATATTATGGTTGGGAGCAATATGTTCCAACAGCATTTACCTTGCAATACTTGAAGTGTTGCTATCTGATTTGTCAATGAATGTTTCCTGGTCAGTGCAAGCACCATGACCTGGAGAAGCTATCTGCGAAACGTTGTCAATAAAGTGCTCTTCCTCATTTGGTGTTTATATTAGAGCACCATGAAGTTAAGTACAGGAATTGACCAACCAATTTTCGTTAATGATAAACTGACCTACTTATATCCATTCAGGTGCCTTGATGTGTTGGAAAGAGATGTAAGACGGAGGGACATGAGGACTGCGGGGAGGAGAGAAGGGATGAAGGAGAGGAAATGTAAGGTGAAGATGATGACACCGGAGAGGACAGGTGCGGTGGCGTCTGACTAGGTGAGAAAACCAGATGCAGGGACACTGGATTGGAATGAGTAGAAGAGACAGTTGGAGATGACAGTGAAATATAACTGGAAACTGAGGTGCAGCCTGATTGATAGCCCGTGCAATACGCTGACTCGGGAGACTTGAGCAGGAATTCTTTTTCTTGAGAATGCTCACTTCCTCTCATAGAATCGTAGACACTCAAACTCTCATTACCTTCAATGTAATCAGGTGCAAATCTAATTATCTGTATTTCCGAAATTGCTGGTGGATCCTTAGCATATTGAACTTGGAAATCACTTTGATCCATACTCTGTAGCTGAGAGTTTTGTGTAAACGGACCACTCTGTACTGCGCTCAGCATCTCCAGATCATGCTCAGCATACAGGCTATGTTCGTCGCTCGGCTTTTCAGGAAACAAAGTACGCTCCCTACTCAGCATGTTTTGATCATTTCTAAGATACAAATTGCAATCCCTAGGGAGCATTTGTGCCTCATTTTCAGAATACATGTTTTGTTCTTTACTCAAACTTGGTTCTTGTTGATTCAGAATATACTGACCCAGGCGTCTAGGTCCTCCTGCGAGAACTCCGGCACCAAGGTCTCCGGCAGCCCTAGTATCGGAATGGGGTCCTCCTGTGAGGGTCGCCTGGACAGGACGTGGCACCGTAGACTGAACCGAACCACGTCCCCGGGCGCTGAGGCGGTTGGTGAGCATACTGTCTGGGGTAAAACAGTGATTACTATAGTTCATTCATTATAATCTAATTTATTTATTTCACTCCAACACCAAACACCACCCAATGAAATTAATGAGAGCATGTGATTCTAATTCCTACCGGGATTTGAACCTGGGTTACCACGTACAGATCTTAAACACTAACCATTACATCATCAAGACAGTTAATAATTAGACCAAAACTCTCGAACACTAATCTCTATAACTCGCAAACAACTAGAGTAATCGAGAAAATATTTCTACCATTTGGGGAGAGTCAGCCAGAGAATAGGTGTGGAAATTCACAACCCATATGCTCTAGCCAATTTTTGAGTTAAAGAGGTTAGGGTTCACGATTTCTGGACTGCTTATTTGGAACAGGTACAGACCATCTTTGACAAACATAAATGGTTTACACACAACAGTTTTGTCATAAATTTTCTAAAAAAACATTCTAGCAACATTTCTTGGATATTTTACATTGGTTTCAGAAACTAGATTGAATATAGATACAAATACAACTTATAAGCAGTGATAATTTAATTATTCATTCAATAAATAATGTATCTATCTATCCAACTATTTATCTGTCTACCAATATGTTTTATCTATTTATTCATCCAACTATTAATCTATCTATCAACCTATGTTTCTATGTATGCAAATATCTATCTAACCATGTCTATTTATCTAACTATGGTTCTATCCAATTAAGTATCTATCTATCTATCTATCTATCCATGCCTATATCTATCTATCTATCTATCTATATGTCTGTCTATCCATCTCTCTCTCTCTCTCTCTCTCTATATATATATATATATATATATATATGTTTATGCATGCCTCTATCTATATATCTAGCTGTCCATCCATGCATCTATCTATATATCTATCTATCTATCTATATGTCTACCCATGCCTCTATCTACATACTGTATATATCTATAAATCTAACTATCTATCTATCTTTCTATCCATGCCTCTATCTATATATATATATATATATATATATATATATATATATATATCAATGTAGCTATCTATCTATGAATGACTGACCGCCATTACTGATCTGGTCCATATATATCCATGCCTCTATCTATCTATTATATATGTATCCATCTATGAATGACTCACCGCCATAAGTGATCTGGTCCATGGTAGAGTCTTGGGAAGCTTGTAAACACGAGGAGGGGGAGCTGGCATAGGAATCCTCAGGAGTACGGAGCTGAAAATATAATAATCATGAGGATGATACTACTACTACTAATAATAAGAATGTTGCAATGATATATTTACTCATTGGAGAAAAAAAATGTATATATATATATATATATAATTATATATATATATATATATATATAATTATATATATATATATATATATATATATATATATATACTGTACAGTATATGTATTTTGATGATTGTAACGTGATAGAATAAGAGTATAACCTCCTGAGGATCACTAAATGCCAGCTGTATACATTTTTGTAATTATGTGGTATTTGGCTCTATCTCGAGTCGGTCACCCCCAATAAAGAAAACAAAATGAATAAATACAAAAATATATAAAAATGGTGTATGTGCCAGAGTATATAGATAGATAGATAGATAGATAGATGTGACATTTGGACATTATATTTAAGTTAGTGGTCTATAATTCGTTTTCTGATAATAATAATAATAATAATAATAATAATAATAATAATAATCATCATCATGCTTACACCTAACAACAGAAAATAACTATAACTTTGAGCCCCACCCACCTTTCTCTTAGCTAGGGCTTGTTCCTTGGCCGAGTGGTTCTTGACGTGTTTTCGGAGTGACGAGGGATCCGTGTACCGCTTTTTACACCCGATCACTGAACACACGTACGGTTTCTGTGGAGAGAGAGAAATTATTTGGTTAGTGTTTTGTTCATTAAGGTCGTTCTGTTCCGATCATTGAACACACGTAGAGTTTCTGTGGAAAGAGAGAGGTATTGTTTGGTTAGTTTTGTTCATTAGGGTCGTTCTGTTCCGATCACTGAACACACAGGGTTTCTGTGGAGATAAATTTTTACATTTTTCGGTAGAAGGTCTTAAAATCGACAAACTAATGGGGCAAACATATTAACATCTGAAAACTAATGGGGCTATCTATACATTAGTGAGAAGGGGGCAAAAAAAACAAAAAACAAACGGCCCATCTCCCCTTAAAAGATCGGGGGAAATCCCCCCGCGTAGTTGTAATCAGTCATAACGATCACCCTTAACCCTTTCTATACAGGCGACGTCCTTTTAACCTTTTATTCTGGCAGCTATTAGACGATATTGTATTCAGCTTAAAAAGGAACTATGCTTTTCAGAGGGTTTATTGAGATCGTATTAACCTGTGTGAATCCTAGAGGTAGATTATAAGCTAAAGAAAATCGTCTATTGTTAACTAGAATATTTTAAGAATTACGTCATGGTGCTGAAGGGGTTAACCCTTTTAGTACCGGGGACGTCCTTTTTATTATAGGCTATTCTGGCAACTATTAGGCGATTTTATTCAGTTAAAGAAGGACCTCTAGCAAATAACATGCTTCGAACTATCTGAATTAACCCTTTTTACTTTCCCAGATTATTTTTAAGCTGCGTAAAATTTTCTAGACATAACTAGAATAAAAACAACAAAAAATATCGTCGGTACAGAAGGGGTTAGGCTGGCGACACACGATCAAGTTCATTGGCTACATGTATCGGAGTCTTGAATCCGCTACAAATGCTCATGTTGTTTTGATGGATTATACTGTTTATTCGTATATATTACATTGGACTGTTACACGATTAGTAGCTCTAAGATACAAAATACAGCATTAATGAAAGAGATAATTGTCAGATAGTAGACTCGATTTTAGCTACTTTTGGAAGATAGTAGACTCGATTTTTGCTACTACTTGACTCGGATACTGTGACTCCGATATCACATCCGTTAAAGTGCTCGTGTGACACCGTTTTTGTGATTGGGAATTTAAGGGGGTGATAGCCAGCCAGCCCCCCCCGCGGCTTCGTAATCGGGCACATCATATTGGGGAGATTATAGACACCAATCGAGCAGGGAGACCCAGGGGAGGCCTCATACGCATGTGAAAAGGAGTTGCTGGAACTCATGTTTCATTTGTTTGGCTTCCCTCACTGTTTCTGTTTGTGTCTCATCTACACAGAGTGTAATCCAACAATATCTCACAAACACCTCCTCCTCCTATTCATTTCACTACACTAAAAAGCACACCACACTTCATTCCAATACACCCACAAAATATATTTATAATATCGACTATAACTTTTTCAACTTTGGGGAGACACTTGTTGCAGGCAGCTTTGCATTTTGTCTCCTTCATACACATGGGAAAAAAAAACTATCCAACTAATTACAACATATCCACACCAAATATCCACATCTACTTACAGCATCCACATCCTATATCCGTCTTACTTACAACATATCCACACCAAATATCCACATCTACTTACAGCATCCACATCATATATCCGTCTTACTTACAACATATCCACACCAAATATCCACATCTACATACAGCATCCACATCATATATCCGTCTTACTCTCCACACCAAATATCAGCCTACTTACAGCATATCCACTTATACTTACAGCGTCCACATGGGTCCTCTGATGTTTAGCCCTGTCTGAGGAGTTACTGAAGGCCTTGATACAGTGGGGGTAGACACAGATATAAGGCCGCTCTCCCGTATGGCTCCTTAGGTGGATCTTCAAGTTCTCTAGCCGGGAGAACGCCTTGGCGCACCCCTTGAACTGGAAAGAGGAATACAGATCATTTAGCGTTACGGGGATATAATACTGTATGTATGTATTCATTTTTTTTTTTTTTTTTTTTTTTTTTTACCCCTAAAGACCTTCATCAAACTTTTAAAAATACCCCCAAAATACCCTTCGAGAAAAATTTGTAAATTTTTCGGTTGAAAAATCTCCCGGCCGAAGCCTAGTTCCTCCTCAATTACAGGCTCGCTATCGCTCGCCAGGAAATAAAAACGGAACCTAACTGACACGAAAGGTCTTGATATTGATAAAGAAAGGGATGAAAGGTCTTAAAATCGACAAACTGGCAAGGGTAATATAGACCATTTAGTATTATAATTAGCCCATACAGCACCGGGGTAATATAGACCATTTAGTATTATAATTAGCCCATACAGCACCGGGGTAATATAGACCATTTAGTATTATAATTAGCCCATACAGCACCGGGGTAATATAGACCATTTAGTATTATAATTAGCCCATACAGCACCGGGGTAATATAGACCATTTAGTATTATAATTAGCCCATACAGCACCGGGGTAATATAGACCATTTAGTATTATAATTAGCCCATACAGCACCGGGGTAATATAGACCATTTAGTATTATAATTAGCCCATACAGCACCGGGGTAATATAGACCATTTAGTATTATAATTAGTCCATACAGCACCGGGGTAATATAGACCATTTAGTATTATAATTAGCCCATACAGCACCGGGGTAATATAGACCATTTAGTATTATAATTAGCCCATACAGCACCGGGGTAATATAGACCATTTAGTATTATAATTAGCCCATACAGCACCGGGGTAATATAGACCATTTAGTATTATAATTAGCCCATACAGCACCGGGGTAATATAGACCATTTAGTATTATAATTAGCCCATACAGCACCGGGGTAATATAGACCATTTAGTATTATGAATGGAGGATGCCTTTAGGCACATGGACCTTTTTGTTTTATCTGTGTTTTTCCTTCCTCCGTTCATTGTCTCTTTAAAAAAAAAAAAAAAAAAAAAAAAAATTAGCCCATACAGCACCGGGGTAATATAGACCATTAGTATTATAATTAGCCCATACAACACCGGGGTAATATAGACCATTTAGTAGTATAATTAGCCCATACAGCACCGGGGTAATATAGACCATTTAGTATTATAATTAGCCCATACAGCACCGGGGTAATATAGACCATTTAGTATTATAATTAGCCCATACAGCACCGGGGTAATATAGACCATTAGTATTATAATTAGCCCATACAACACCGGGGTAATATAGACCATTTAGTATTATAATTAGCCCATACAGCACTGGGGTAATATAGACCATTTAGTATTATAATTAGCCCATACAGCACCGGGGTAATATAGACCATTTAGTATTATAATTAGCCCATACAGCACCGGGGTAAGATAGACCATTTAGTATTATAATTAGCCCATACAGCACCGGGGTAATATAGACCATTTAGTAGTATAATTAGCCCATACAGCACCGGGGTAATATAGACCATTTAGTATTATAATTAGCCCATACAGCACCGGGGTAATATAGACCATTTAGTATTATAATTAGCCCATACAGCACCGGGGTAATATAGACCATTTAGTATTATAATTAGCCCATACAGCACCGGGGTAATATAGACCATTAGTATTATAATTAGCCCATACAACACCGGGGTAATATAGACCATTTAGTAGTATAATTAGCCCATACAGCACTGGGGTAATATAGACCATTAGTATTATAATTAGCCCATACAACACCGGGGTAATATAGACCATTTAGTAGTATAATTAGCCCATACAGCACTGGGGTAATATAGACCATTTAGTATTATAATTAGCCCATACAGCACTGGGGTAATATAGACCATTTAGTATTATAATTAGCCCATACAGCACCGGGGTAATATAGACCATTTAGTATTATAATTAGCCCATACAGCACCGGGGTAATATAGACCATTTAGTATTATAATTAGCCCATACAGCACCGGGGTAATATAGACCATTTAGTAGTATAATTAGCCCATACAGCACCGGGGTAATATAGACCATTTAGTATTATAATTAGCCCATACAGCACCGGGGTAATATAGACCATTTAGTATTATAATTAGCCCATACAGCACCGGGGTAATATAGACCATTTAGTATTAATTAGCCCATACAGCACCGGGGTAATATAGACCATTAGTATTATAATTAGCCCATACAACACCGGGGTAATATAGACCATTTAGTAGTATAATTAGCCCATACAGCATCGGGGTAATATAGACCATTTAGTATTATAATTAGCCCATACAACATCGGGGTAATATAGACCATTTAGTATTATAATTAGCCCATACAACACCGGGGTAATATAGACCATTTAGTAGTATAATTAGCCCATACAGCATCGGGGTAATATAGACCATTTAGTATTATAATTAGCCCATACAACACCGGGGTAATATAGACCATTTAGTAGTATAATTAGCCCATACAGCATCGGGGTAATATAGACCATTTAGTATTATAATTAGCCCATACAGCACCGGGGTAATATAGACCATTTAGTATTATAATTAGCCCATACAGCACCGGGGTAATATAGACCATTTAGTATTATAATTAGCCCATACAGCACCGGGGTAATATAGACCATTTAGTATTATAATTAGCCCATACAGCACCGGGGTAATATAGACCATTTAGTATTATAATTAGCCCATACAGCACCGGGGTAATATAGACCATTTAGTATTATAATTAGCCCATACAGCACCGGGGTAATATAGACCATTAGTATTATAATTAGCCCATACAACACCGGGGTAATATAGACCATTTAGTAGTATAATTAGCCCATACAGCATCGGGGTAATATAGACCATTTAGTATTATAATTAGCCCATACAGCACCGGGGTAATATAGACCATTTAGTATTATAATTAGCCCATACAACACCGGGGTAATATAGACCATTTAGTAGTATAATTAGCCCATACAGCATCGGGGTAATATAGACCATTTAGTATTATAATTAGCCCATACAACACTGGGGTAATATAGACCATTTAGTAGTATAATTAGCCCATACAGCATCGGGGTAATATAGACCATTTAGTATTATAATTAGCCCATACAGCACCGGGGTAATATAGACCATTTAGTATTATAATTAGCCCATACAGCACTGGGGTAATATAGACCATTTAGTAGTATAATTAGCCCATACAGCACCGGGGTAATATAGACCATTTAGTATTATAATTAGCCCATACAGCACTGGGGTAATATAGACCATTTAGTAGTATAATTAGCCCATACACCACCGGGGTAATATAGACCATTTAGTATTATAATTAGCCCATACAGCACTGGGGTAATATAGACCATTTAGTAGTATAATTAGCCCATACAGCACTGGGGTAATATAGACCATTTAGTATTATAATTAGCCCATACAGCACTGGGGTAATATAGACCATTTAGTAGTATAATTAGCCCATACAGCACCGGGGTAATATAGACCATTTAGTATTATAATTAGCCCATACAGCACCGGGGTAATATAGACCATTTAGTAGTATAATTAGCCCATACAGCACCGGGGTAATATAGACCATTTAGTAGTATAATTAGCCCATACAGCACCGGGGTAATATAGACCATTTAGTAGTATAATTAGCCCATACAGCACCGGGGTAATATAGATAATTAGCCCATACAGCACCGGGTATATAGACCATTAGTAGTATAATTAGCCCATACAGCACCGGGGTAATATAGTCCATTTAGTGTTATAATTAGCCCATACAGCACCGGGGTAATATATAGACCATTTAGTATTATAATTAGCCCATACAGCACCGGGGTAATATAGACCATTTAGTATTATAATTAGCCCATACAGCACCGGGGTAATATAGACCATTTAGTAGTATAATTAGCCCATACAGCATCGGGGTAATATAGACCATTTAGTATTATAATTAGCCCATACAACACTGGGGTAATATAGACCATTTAGTAGTATAATTAGCCCATACAGCATCGGGGTAATATAGACCATTTAGTATTATAATTAGCCCATACAGCACCGGGGTAATATAGACCATTTAGTATTATAATTAGCCCATACAGCACTGGGGTAATATAGACCATTTAGTAGTATAATTAGCCCATACAGCACCGGGGTAATATAGACCATTTAGTATTATAATTAGCCCATACAGCACTGGGGTAATATAGACCATTTAGTAGTATAATTAGCCCATACACCACCGGGGTAATATAGACCATTTAGTATTATAATTAGCCCATACAGCACCGGGGTAATATAGACCATTTAGTATTATAATTAGCCCATACAGCACTGGGGTAATATAGACCATTTAGTAGTATAATTAGCCCATACAGCACCGGGGTAATATAGACCATTTAGTATTATAATTAGCCCATACAGCACCGGGGTAATATAGACCATTTAGTATAATTAGCCCATACAGCACCGGGGTAATATAGACCATTTAGTAGTATAATTAGCCCATACAGCACCGGGGTAATATAGACCATTTAGTAGTATAATTAGCCCATACAGCACCGGGGTAATATAGACCATTTAGTATTATAATTAGCCCATACAGCACCGGGGTAATATAGACCATTTAGTAGTATAATTAGCCCATACAGCACCGGGGTAATATAGACCATTTAGTATTATAATTAGCCCATACAGCACTGGGGTAATATAGACCATTTAGTATTATAATTAGCCCATACAGCACCGGGGTAATATAGACCATTTAGTATTATAATTAGCCCATACAGCACCGGGGTAATATAGACCATTTAGTATTATAATTAGCCCATACAGCACCGGGGTAATATAGACCATTTAGTATTATAATTAGCCCATACAGCATCGGGGACGTTCTTCTCATTATATTCTGCCAACTATTAGATGAATTTACTCAGCTTAACACCGACGTATACCCATTACAAGGCTACAGACTATCTCAATTGGTCATTTTAGATACCATATGTCTTTCCTAAGCTTCATATAATCTTCTAAATGCAGCTGTGCAACCAACAAGACGTCGCCTGTACTGAAAGGGTTAAACCTATCTCGACCTAAGACCGATTTCTTCTAGGTTACAAGCTTACTATCGCTCGCCGTGAAGCGTATTATTATCGCCAAATTATTGGGTTGAACCGTTTCAAAATCTCCAAACTAATGGAGCGAAACAGCGGAGGTCCAAAACAACCAGGCCCCCCCCCCCCCCTCTCTCTCTCTCTCCACCACCCATCCTTGGATCAAATATGGTTAAGTACTTTTTCTACACGCCTTTAAAATACACCAATAGTTACCCTAAGAAGTTAACCCATTCAGTACTAGGGACGTCCATTGCATCATATTCTGGCAACTGTTAGACGATTTGATTGAGCTTAGGAAGGATCTATAGCCATATTACGGCTTCGAAGTATCTCAACTAAACCCTTTTAACTACCACAGATCCTTCCTAAGCTGCATAATATCGTCTAAATATAGCTAGAATACAATATAATACACGTCGCTGGTACTCAAAGGGTTAGCGAGTCCAAGAAGCTAATTTACACAACGATATATGACACAATCATGTATTTGGTTACATTGGTTTTATTTTAATGTGCCAAATTGTGTGTGTGTGTGTGTGTGTGCTTCGTTTTTGCTATCAGTCACCATTCATACTCTCTCTCTCTCTCTCGCTATCGGAGGAGGAGGAGGAGGAAGTGGTGAGTGTGGAGAGAGCCTTCTGCTTTGCTGCCTTTGACTTACACTTTGTACCAAATCCCATGTTAGAATTAAATCCGGACTGGCTAGTAGGGACCGCAAGGTCTGTGTAGTCTGTGTATCTATGTAACTATGTACTTCTCTTTCTCTCTCTCTATCTATCTATCACACACACACACACACACACACACACACACACACACACACACACACACTCCCAGCACCACCAGAACCATATGCGACTGTCACATGATCCGGACCCAAGATTTATGAGCAGATAGAGACAACAGAGTTCATATGAGACAACACGGCTCATATTATTACCCACGCTGGCGGAAATTTAGCGGACAGGTTGCCAATAGGACGAGATGGGTTGGGTTTGAAAGGGATCTGCCGAAATGTAGCGGACAGGTTGCCAATAGGACGAGATGGGTTGGGTTTGAAAGGGATCTGCCGAAATTTAGAGGACAGGTTGCCAATAGGACGAGATGGGTTGGGTTTGAAAGGGATCTGCCGTATGTGGGCCAATCGACTCCCGGCAGACTCCCGTTTTCTTATGTTCGTATGATCATAACAAAGTTGAGTCATCGTCGTCAGCGGTATTTTTAACATTTATATAATTTTTATCTCTATCAATTTTATCTTTTTATTTTTGTTTATATTTTTTACCAATTAGCTTTTATATTTTTTATGTTTTATCTATATTTTGTATTATGTTATCATTAATCTTTATAATGTTTAACATTGTTAGCATTTTGATCTTCAGTATTCTCATAATTAGGAAGAGGAATGAGGGAGAAGGACTATTAATTAAAAATTCTTATTCATAAATAAATAATGATTATTAACAAATTACAGAAGTACACTGAGAAGATTGGCAGATTAGGAGCCAGCCAGCATGGCTAAGAGGTACCGCACTTGACTCGTGCGTGGAAGACCCTGGGATCGATACCCCCAGCCGGAGCACTGTTGGATTATTGACCTACGGGCACGGCTTTCCATAACCATACCCCTAGTTGCACTGGCGGACATTAGAGGTGCGGTAGACCAGTGTCACATGTACACAAGTATAGGGTAGCACCTGATCAGCATGGGTAAGTTGATTATACAGGTTATAGACTACATTAACATCCACAGCCATTCCAACAGCACTATATATTACCACGTGAATCACCACACACTATACACATCAATGGCCGGTTGGGCTTAAGGGGGGTCACAGGCTTTTGTTATCTTTATCTCCTTTTCTCTCTTTCTCTGGCTTGTATCCATTTGGCCCCATTCAGCCTACTGTTTTAAGACGTTTATCCCCATCCAGGTGTCGATTTCTTCCTGGCGAGAGATAGCGAGCCAGCATTGTATGGAGAAATCCGGCTTCGCTGGAGACATTTTTCTATCGAAAAATGTACAAATTTAGCTTGCTGTCAAAACAAAAATATATATATGCTGGCTCGCTACCGCTCGCCAGGAAAATATGGACACCTGGATGGGGCTAAACGTCATAAAACAGTAGGCTGAATGGGGCCGAATGGATAAAAATCAAAGAGGGAGGGAGAGAAAGAGAACAAAAGCGAGGTGGGCTCCCTTAAGTGACCCTCCCCTGTAAACAGAAGCAAGGTAGATAATCGAATGAATTACCTCAGTTTATGGAAGCATATGAAGGCGATTAATTCGTGGTCACCCCCTCGCGTGGATTATGCCGTCTGGCAATAGATTTTATCTAGTAACTTACAGGTACACACACACACGTCCACACACACACACACGTCCACACGCACACATCCACACACACATCCACACTCACTCACACACACACACACACACACACACACACACACACACACACACACACACACGTCAACACACACACACACACACACACACACACACACACGTCAACACACACACACACAGACACACACACACACATGCACGTCTAGCAATAACCCCATTGAAAGGACACACCCAGGGCCGCAATAAAACATTAATTCCCTACTAACCCACAGACACACATTAATTCCCTACTAACCCACAGACACACATTAAAAACAAAAAATGGTAATAAAATAGTGGAGGAGGGTGGCAGGGTCTATAGAGATGATGGTGGGTAGAGGAGGAGAGGTGGAGGAAAGGTGGTGGAGGAGGAGGAAAGCTGGTGGAGGAGGAGGAAAGCTGGTGGAGGAGGAGGAAAGCTGGTGGAGGAGGAGGAGGAAAGCTGGTGGAGGAGGAGGAGGAAAGCTGGTGGAGGAGGACGAGGAAAGCTGGTGGAGAAGGAAAGCTGGTGGAGAAGGAAAGCTGGTGGAGAAGGAAAGCTGGTGGAGGAGGAGGAGGAAAGGTAGTTGAGGAGGAAAGCTGGTAGAAGAGGAGGAAAGCTGGTTGAGGAGGAGGAAAGCTGGTGGAGGAGGAGGAGGAAAGCTGGTGGAGGAAGAGGAGGAAAGCTGGTGGAGGAAGAGGAGGAAAGCTGGTGGAGGAGGAGGAGGAAAGCTGGTGGAGGAGTAGGAAAGCTGGTGGAGGGGGAGGAAAGGTGGTGGAGGAGGAGGAAAGCTGGTGGAGGAGGAGGAAAGCTGGTGGAGGAGGAGGAAAGCTGGTGGAGGAGGAGGAGGAAAGCTGGTGGAGGAGGAGGAGGAAAGCTGGTGGAGGAGGAGGAGGAAAGCTGGTGGAGGAGGAGGAGGAAAGCTGGTGGAGAAGGAAAGCTGGTGGAGAAGGAAAGCTGGTGGAGGAGGAGGAGGAAAGGTGGTTGAGGAGGAAAGCTGGTAGAAGAGGAGGAAAGCTGGTTGAGGAGGAGGAAAGCTGGTGGAGGAGGAGGAGGAAAGCTGGTGGAGGAAGAGGAGGAAAGCTGGTGGAGGAAGAGGAGGAAAGCTGGTGGAGGAGGAGGAGGAAAGCTGGTGGAGGAGTAGGAAAGCTGGTGGAGGGGGAGGAAAGGTGGTTGAGGAGGAAAGCTGGTGGAGGAGTAGGAAAGCTGGTGGAGGGGGAAAGCTGGTGGAGGAGGAAAGGTGGTGGAGGCGGAGGAGGAAAAGTGGTGGAGGAGGAGGAAAGGTGGTGGAGGAGGAGGAGGAAGAAGCACAAAAGGTGAGAGAAAATAAAGGATTAGGAGAAGAAGAAGTACAAATTCAGGAAGAGAGAGAGACGTGGGGACAGCTAGAGAAAAGCAGTTGAGACAAAGCACAGCGTCTGGTATATCACATATCACGTCCCCCCCCCCTCCCCCCCACCCTCTCTCTCTCTCTCTCTCTTAGTCTGGGGGTGCTCGCTCTCCATTCATAAGTAAGCTAGCTAGCTCTCTCTCTCTCTCTCTCTGAATATCCATTTCATGTTACGAAAAATTACAATGTTATCAATGTATATATTGTATAAGTATATATATATACAGTATATATACTGTATATATATCATGCGTGCTTCAACATATGTGCTGTAGCCTATAATGCCTTTGATGTATGTATAAACAATACAGTATATTTTATGTATGCAGGATTTGAATATACTGAAGGATAATGCCTGAGAGGATAAGTATTGAACCTACTGTACACTGATCCAACCTGTTACGTCCTCAACCAACGGGAGACCTTAACCCTTTGAGTACGATTGGCCAAGTAAAGGGTTGGTTGAGATAGTATGAAGCTTTAATATTGCTAGAAATACTTCCTAAGGGGGGGGGGGGGGGCTTTCTGGACCCCCTTCTCCCTTACGTTTAGCCCCATTAGTTTTATCTTTGTAATTCATTAGCCCTCATCCTATGACTTGAACTGCATCAAGTTCCGTGTATCCAGACATTGTGACTCTAACGTACCTTGAATTTGGCTCCCAGTCACTTTCAACTTTTTTTTTGGGGGGGACACTTGTTACAGTCAGCATTACCTTTTTCTCCTTCATACAAATAGAAAAATACAATTAGTTTGACGATTTTACGACCTTTCGTGCCGTTTATGTGTCGATTATTCTCTCTCTCTCTCACTCACTCACTCACTCACTCACTCACTCACTCACTCACTCACTCACACACACTCTCTCTCTCTCTCTCTCTCTCTCTCTCTCTCTCTCACAGGGGCTATTTATCACAACCTAACGGCTTTTAATGGAGCTTCTAATCATTGAGTAGAAAGACCACATCACACCAGCGCTTTTTTCGGCATTTTTTTTAAGAGCAAGTGTTTTTTTATCTTATTATTTTGAACCTCTTTCACAATTCAGTAGGAAACTATACTCGGTTTCATTTCATCTGACGGTAAAGTGAATCCCTTAACAATTGGTTATGCGATAACTAACGGACAAATAAGAAACTATACTATGTCCCTGCATCGTATTTAGACCAAGTTTATATAATTAACACCATATTTCACTACAAAATCTTCAAATTAACTGTGAAATCTTGATGGGAACTTTGCAATTTACCGTCAGTTGAAAAGAAACTGACTATTGGACCACCATGGTAGAATATGTTTGGTAGTTTATATTTTACGGAACTGTTTAAGACGTTTACCCCCATCCAGGTGTCAATATTTTCCTGGTGAGCGGTAGCGAGCCAGCATATATATTTGTTGTTTTGAGAGCAAGCTAAATCTACATTTTTCGATAGAAAATGTCTCCGGCGAAGCCGGATTTCTCCATACAATGCTGGCTCGCTATCGCTCGCCAGGAAGATATCGACACCTGGATACGGATAAACGTCTTAAAACAGTTGGCTAAATGGGGCCGAATGGATACAAGACAGAGAAAGAGAGAAAAGGAGATAAACATAACAAAAAACAGGTGACTCCCCTTAAAGCTGCCAGACTACAATTGCCCGTAAAAATTGACGGAAAAATCGCTCGTGTGACACTGCCTTAACCCTTCCAGTACCGGTGACTTATATAGTATTTGGTTTCAGCTACGTTTAGACGATTTTATGAAGCTTAGGAAGGATATAATTATGGTAGCTTAAAGGATGGATGGAGATAGTCTGTATAGCCTTTGAAGGGGAGATTTCCACTTTTTGAGGGACTTATTTATGGAACCCTTTCTCCCTCGTGTTTAGCCACATTGCTTTGGAGATAATAAGACGTTCGCCCCATTAGTTTGGCGATTTTAAGAACTTTCGCCTCATTTCCGTCAATTTTAAGACCGTTCGTGCCATTTAGGTGTCTATTTTTCCCTGGCGAGCGATAGCGAGCTTGTATTTTAAGAAGAACCGGCCTTCGGCCGGGAAATTTTTCTACCGAAAAATGTATAAATGAAAGGGGGTCTAGGGAGTGTAATTTTAAGCTTGACGGAGATCTAGGGAACAGACTAAATACCTTCCCTTAAGTAACTGGTAGATGTCCTTCCTAAGCAGAATAAAATCGTCTAGTACTTGTCAGAATATATTGAAAAAGATGTCGCTGGTACAGAAGGGGTTAATGGGTGGGTTGAGTGGAGGCAGGCGAAATACGAGTAGCTTTTTTTTTTTTTTTATTGGACTTCAGCTACATTGAAACGATTGTATACAGCTTGGGAAAGACGTATGGTAGCTAAACGGATGAATTGAGATCGTCTGTAACCTTTCTAACGGGTTAAGTTCTTCATAACCTGCAGATAATCGCCTAATAATTGCCAGAAATGAATGCAAAGGACGTCACCGTTACTGAATGGGTTAGGAGAGGTACGTGGAGAAGAGTATAGTGAGAAGATAAAATAAAGATTGGGTAAAATGTATGCTTAATATAATGGGATGAGAGAGAAGAGAGAGTGTGTGTGTGTGAGAGAGAGAGAGAGTGAATGAGAGAGAGAGTGTGTGTGAGAGAGTGAGAATGAAAATCTGAATTGGAATACTCTATTCCATTAAACAATCGACACAGAACCATATCAAGTCGTCACCTTAATACATACATGAGAGAGAGAGTGTGAGTGAGTTTCAGAGACATCTAATCGTCACTTTAATGCATACATGAGAGAGAGAGTGAGAGTGATTTTCAGAGACATCAAATCGTCACTTTAATACATACATGAGAGAGAGTGAGAATGAGCATTACCCTCACTTCATAATAACAAAAGACATCAGAGAGAGAGAGAGAGTGATAATTACCTTTACTTCATAAATAACACACAAGAAAACATACTAACAAAAAAGCACTTATAAAACGGTACTCACGGTGCACTTGTTAGGTTTCTCCCCGGAATGTACCCTCATGTGAATTAGCAGCTTGTACCGGGCGTTGAAGGGTCGGTACCGTCGCTGACACGCCGCCCAGAAACAGGTGAAGTCGTCCCCCTTCCGCTGGTCGATGTGGGCCCTTTCTATGTGACGGGACAGCTGGGCGCGGGATTCCAAAACCACCCCGCAGTCTACCCATCTGGTAATAGATAGATATATTATAGATAATAGATAAATAGATAGATTATAGATAAAATAAGTCACATAAAAAAAACTATGAAAAAACTTGCCCTTATCAGACCTTACCTAATTTCGGTTTGTGGTTCAGACAGTACAACATTTCGGTTTGTGGCTCCGACAGTACAAAATTTGTATGAACATTTATATAAACTGTCTCTTTTAGCTTTAAGGGTTGCTGACCACTGAGCTAGAACTACTGACACTGTGTATTGTAACTTAGTTGTATGTTTTCATTATGGTAATACTAGTTCATTTTACAGTATACTGTACAGTATGTGTTGTATTAGACACAGATAAGTTTTACTTTTACACATTGCTGTACATACCTACACCAACGAGGGCCGATATCCGGTGCCTCTTCATTATCTGGACAGCTATGTTGTTCCTCCACCTCCTCCTCGTCTATCTCCACCTTGTAGTAGTGGTTGTTATTGTGGTTGTGGCTGTTTGTGGTGGGTGTGGTAGTGGTGGACGTGACGGGATCGGCCAGGAGCGCTTGGAAGGTTAGGTCGGGTCGCGTGTTCTCCTGAGGGCACATTTGGTAGGACAGGTCGGGTTGTGTGGTCATCTCGGGGCGTGGCTGGAAGGTCAGGTCATGTCGCTGGTTCACGTCAGGTCTGGAGAGTAAGTGACCGTAGTTCCCCGGGGCGGTAGGGGCACCTGTAGAAGAAAAGCCTCCTTCCAGGCACTTGGGTGATGCTCTCAGGACCGTGTTGAAATCCCCACCCACAGTCATGGGCGAAGATGACCCCGGCCGTTTGTGTCGTCTGAGACCACTGACAGACCCCCGACCGGAGGGAAGGGGGGAATGGAGCGAAGACCCCCCTGGTGATACGCTCATCGGCGAGGCTGAGCACCGGTGGGGTAGATACACATCCAGGCTCTCTCCGGGCAGTTCCAGGAGGTCCGTGGTGGGGTGTAGGTCCCAGTCTTCCGGGGCCAGGTACAAGTCGGTGGGTAGTCCCCCGAGGGCCCCCATGGCGGCTCCCAAGGCTCCACCACAACCCCCCACACTCTCCGGGGGCTCTACACTGATGATGGGCGGGGAGAAAGTGCCGCTGGAAGAGGAAAATGTGACACCGGTCGGAGAAAAGTTTCCTGCAGAGAGAGAGAGAGAGAGAGGATCACAAACTGTAAGGGGACAGTTGCTGGGGTTTTTTGGGCTATTAATTAATTTATTAATGTATCAAGCTTAGAAAAACAACCCCTAGACCCCCCTTCAAGATATATTTGTACATTTTTCGGTAGAAAAATGTCCCGGCCGGTAACTCTTAAAAAACAGAAAAACGACCCATCCTGCCTTAATAAATCAATATCAACATCTATCAATATTAGATACAACAGCATTATTTACACTATCTGGTCCGACCTCTTGTCCGCTTTTATGATATCTTGTTTAATTATTATTGAAGTTTTTGCTTGATTTTGCCATTGAATCCCTTAGCAGCTAATTTGTTCGATACTTAATGGGAAAATATGAAACTACTATGTCTCTGCCTCATACTAAGAACAAGTTTATATAATTCGCCCCATATCTCACCACAAAATCTTCAAAATCACTGAGAAATATTGATGGGCACTTTGCAATTTACCGCCAGTTGAAAAGAAACAGACTATAGGCTAACAAAAAACCCTTCCCCAGACTTCCTTCAAACTAAAAAATACCAACCAAGACCCTCTTCAAACTAGATTAGTACATTTTTCGAGAGCTGATTTCTTTTGAGTTACAGGCTTGCTATCGCTCGCCCAGAAAAAAATAGACGCCTAAAAGGAGTGATACGTCTTATTATTGCCAAATTAATGGGGTGAAACGTGTTCAGATCTTCAAGCTAATGGAGCGAAAGAGAAGGTGTCCCAAAAGACCCCCCCTCGGACCAAATAGTAATAATATGGTAGTAGTACTGGGCTTTAAATTGTGACTCGCACCTGAGAAAGAGGCCTCCGATGTGAATGTGGCCCCGGTGGGAGAGCCTGGTCCAAGAGGGGTGAGCAGGTCACAGAGGTCGGGTGAGCCGGGCCCGCGGTACTCCTCCACCAACATCCTCCCTACACCTGCCAAATAAAGCATAACAATTAATATAATACAATAATACAATATAAAAAGAATATATAGAAATTAAATCAATAATAAAATAGGGTATGTGCCTGAGTATATAGATAGGTATAGTACAGTAATGCAATATAATACAATACATATTGAATGCAATGTAATACAATACGGAATGTATACAGTGCAAGGATAAGTTAACTTCCTCTAACAAATGACAACAATATATATATATATATATATATATATATATATAGAGAGAGAGAGAGAGAGAGAGAATTGCATAAATACAAACATAGGGTGTCCACAACTTCTTATAATTTGGCTAGAGACTATGGTGTCAGAGTGTACAGTCATGAACCATAATACCTTCACACCCATTATAATCTTAAAAGCCAAGTTGAGAAGTCTCTGAGATATAACTCTCTACCTGAATCCATCTTTCCCTCATCCCATGACTTAAATTGCTTCAAACTCCTTGTCTCCAGACATTTTGGCTCGAACATTCCTTGATTTTGGCCCTGTCCCTTTTTCAACTCTGGGGGAGGCACTCGTCAAAGGCAGTTTTGCCTTTTGTCTCCCTCATACACACAGACAAAAACAACAGAACATTGGTTTGTCTCTGTTGGGTTCGATACAGATTGGAATGGGTGTGCAGGTATTATGGTTCATTACTGTACATGAGTGTTTGAGCCATGATATTGTGTTACTGTCTTGCCCCAACTGCCAGGCACACGTGGTAGCAAAGAGAGAGAGAGTGTTTGTGTTGCATTGTATGTGTGTGTTTGTGTGTTGCAGCCAGAAGAGTTTTATTTGTTTCATTTTTGTATTGATTTACTACAATATTACACGTGTGGCACTTGTTACATGTACAGTTGCCCACATAAGTACTGTTCCTCTCTTTGATCTTATACATGGAAATGTATAGTGCGCATGGTTGAATTACGAGCATAGTTTCTTAGTTAGTGGTAACTCATTTGATTAGTCAACTGATAATTAAAAGAAACAACACTCGCAACTCATTCCTACTAATATTACTTTCATATTATAAGATCACGACGAGGAATAGAACTTATGTGGCCAATTGTACACCTGCTGTGAGTGGTCCGTAGTTGTTTGTATAACTTTTTTTTTTTTTTTTACCACCCCTATTTTACCCCGAAGCTTTCGCGAAGTCAAGACTTTTCACCCCATTACATGCTTCACCCCATTTAGGTACCCTTTTTTCTGTACGAGCGATAGCAAGACTGCAAATTAGGGCAAACCGGCCTTTGGCCAGGATAATTTGTTGCTATTTGTTTATTCTTAGCTTGAAAGGGTGACTGATGGACGTTTTTATCTTAACCCTTTGAGTACCAGCGACGTGTGCTATATTATATTCTAGCTATATTCAGACGATATTATGCAGCTTAGGAAGGATCTGTGGTTGTCAAAAGGGTTGGTTTACATAGTCTGAAGCCTTATTATTGCTAGAGGTCCTTTCTAAGCTGAACAAAATCGTCTAATCATTGCCATAAAAAATCAATAGGACGGTACCGGTACAGAAGGGGTTAATCAAAAATCAATATAAGAATCAATCATCACTTGACCATCATAGACCAAGAATGTTATCTTCTAACTTTTTGAAATTATTTGAATACTGTCTACACTCTACAATATGCAATAAAGGAATATGTAAACTATCTTCTAACTTTGTGGATACAAGTCAAATAATAATAAGTACTTTATCTTCGTAACTTACCTCTGTCAAAGTATTATGATATGTATGTTGTTCTTTTCTGCAGAATTGAAGACCCGCGTCGTTCACTTCCTTCAATGACTATCACTGACAAATCGCACACTAATATCACCAAATTCCTAAATACTCCGAAGCACAGAAACTAGTCGATGTGGGACGCTCCTCTTTCTGTGACGGGAAGCTCTGTAGGAAGCTCTCTGTGTGTGGTAGAGCTCAGAGCCAAAGAGTGGTAGTGTAGGGTGTGAAGAGGTTGAGTACTATCACCACAGCTACCACAACTACCACAACCACTTACCCTACCACTCAAAGCACCACTAACTATCTCTCAACTAAACTTCCTACCTCTATCCAACCCTAATAGCAAAATCCAAGCCTAAAACAAATAACACACATAAATACATCAATTAATCATACACTTTATCAATAATAAACTTGAATAATAATAAGAGGAAATATGAAAGTGTATGGTAAGGAGTGCCAAGCCTTCCTATTGGCTGAGGGGGTGCCACTGGGTCCTTAAGGGGACTTGATTGGCTGGGAAACATGTGTGTAAAAAACAAAACAATCGGAGGATGCTACGTGAGACTCAAAGACGCGTGGCTATACACACACACACACACACACACACATTTACACACACACACACACACACACACACACACACACACCCACATACACACAGAGGACACCCACACACACCCACATACACACACACACAAACACTCAGGACACACACACACACACACAGGACACATTCAACCCTCCCCCCCCCCCCCACACACACACATACACACACACAAGACATACACACACACACGCGTTCATTTACATACTCATAAAATCACACATGCATGTACACAGATAGACTTACGTACTCACATCACACACATACACACATGCATACATACATACTTCGATATACACAAGTACACACACACTCACACATATGTATACATGTACAGTCGCGAGCATTAATACCGATACATAAATTATCGAAGCTGTCTCGGGTTGAATTGAAACTTGTTATAAATTCCTTACCTGATATTTGTGTTCTACAGGTTCCTTTAGATTTGTTGAGGCTTCAAAATGTATCACAATATAATAATAAAGTGTATATTATCTTACATTAGAAACATATACTCATACTGTCACATGAACACACACATACACACACACACACACACACACACACACACACACACATATACACTCACGCATGCATAAACACACATGCACACATAAAAACACACACTTGCGCACAGCCAGTGGAAACGTATACATTACCTCGCATGCTGCCTCTCCTTACATACACACACACACACACACATATACAGAGAGAGAGAGAGAGATAGAGAGAACGAGAGCGAGGGAAACACATACACACACAGATGTAAACACCATGGATTACAAGCACACACTGACATCTGCTATAGTACATTTGTAAAGCAAGGATTATGTGCAAGATAAAAGTTCACCTCTCTCTCTCTCTCTCTCTCTCTCTCTCTCTCTCTCTCTCTCTCTCTCTCTCTCTCTCTCTCTCTCTCTCTCTCACACAAACAGATTAACACTCAATATCTAAATTAAATTACAATTATATTAATTAATTGCTTAGGAAGATACGTTACAATTATCTACCTTTTATATGATTATTATGTTCTCTCCACCAACCAACTTTACTCCTAAACTCGATTAATGAAATTAAAAAACACATGTGGCAGTCCGGGGATTCGAACCTAGGATGCTCATACCGGACATCAACACACTTATGCATTGCACCACGAAGACAGGGAAAGTCAGTTCCTAATTGTTTTCCAATATATAATTAGTTTCGTGTCTAATTAATTGCTATGCATCCTTTTAGCGCTAATACTGAATGTAAGGCTTTATCGAACTCAAAGTACGGTTTGCCAAATAATCCGTGTCTCCGTGTGGTCATTACGTTTTGCTCGCTGTATGCTGTATTAATGTCTGTCAGATGTTAAATACGGTGTGTAAAAATAGGAACATGTTTGTACACCTCCCTCGAAACAATGAAATAATGCTTAGCTAGTGCTGATACCAATTGTTGATCGAAATATACTTGGTGCCGCGACATCACTTATTTGGGCAACTGTACCTCACATTAAGGGGGGTCACCTGCTTTTTTTTTTTTTTTTTTTTTTTTACCTTCCTCTCCTTTTCTCTCTTTCTCTGACTTGTATCCATTTGGCCCCATTCTGCCAACTGTTTTAAGACGTTTATCCCCATCCAGGTGTCGATTTTTTCCTGGCAAGCGATAGCGAGCCAGCATTGTATGGAGAAATCTGGCTTCTCCGGAGACATGTTTCTATCGATAAATGTACAAATTTAGCTTGCTGTAAAACAAAAATATATATATGCTGGCTCCCTACCGCCCGCCAGGAATATATTGACACCTGGATGGGAGTAAACGTATTAAAACAGTAGGTTGAATGGGGCCGAATGGATACAAGCCAAAGAGAGAAGGAGAAAAAGCGAAAAAAAGCGAGGTGGGCTCCCTTAACATAATATAAGGTAAATAATGTTATGTTCAAGTGTATTTATGCAATTATACTTGTTTGAGATTGCTGTACAAAATAGTATCGGTTATATATTGCTTGATTCACCCCTTTTCTATTTTAGGTATTGCAAATATAATGTATTCATTCTAAGCTTTTAATAAGCCTCATTAAGGGGTGATAGGCGTATTTATTGGCTTAGTCTTTTATTGTTTTATTATTTTTTAGTTTCCTCCCTAGACCTTCAATAAGTTGTAAAAAAAAAACTTTAGACCCCCTTCAAGATATATTTGTACATTTTTCGGTAGAAACATTTCCTGGCCGCTTACTCTTATAATGACAGGCTCGCTATCGCTCGCCTGGAACAAATTGACACCTAAATGGCATGAAAAAGTCTTAATATTTACAATGATATGGGGCGAAAGGTCTTAAAATCGCCAAAATAATGTGCCGAACGTCTTATAGCCTGAAAACTAATGGGGCTAAACACGAGGAAGAAGGGTGACCAGAACAACGACCCATCCCCCCTTAATATGCTGAGGGACTGTGGCTTTAATGAGTTAGTTGACTGCACCCATAAAACTATATAATTATGACTTACGCACTTATTGGAAGCTGCATCGAAGCCAAGGGAGAATATGTCACGCTTTATAATATCTTAGGTGTTTAGAACTTGGCATAAAAAGTTTGAAGATTCATATTTGTGCCTACTTGTTATTGCTTACAAGGGACTGGAGTTCTCTGACGCTATTCTTGACTTACAGTGTGCTGGCTTAATAATCCAGAAGGGTTGATTACCTCTGAAGTCCTATTTTAACTAATTAAGCTATTCTTGGTTTACAGTGTGCTGGCTTAATAATCCAGAAGGGTTGATTGCGTCTGAAGTCCTATTTTAACTAACTAACAATTGTAACGTGTATTACACTTACATATCTACAGAATATGCCCATTAATAACTCTCTCTAAACCGATGTCTTGGGGGTACAACAAAAAGACCTGCCCCGGACCATATAGGGCTAAGCGTTTCTCCTAATACATAATTATAAGGTTAACTCCTTCAGTACCGGTGACGTCCTTTTCATTATAGTATGGCACCTATTAGCCGATATTATTCAGCTTGGGAAGGATGTCTACCCATGAAAAGGCTACAGACTATCTCAATTAATCCTTTTAGCTATCATATATTCTTCCTAAGCTTCATATAATCGTCTAAATGTAGCTGAAGCCAAATACAAAATACATCACCGGTACAGAAGGGGTTAAGGGGGGATGGGCGTATTTATTTGGTTATGTCTTGGGGGTTATTTGGTCATGTCTTGGGGGTTATTTGGTTATGTCTTGGGGGTTATTTGCTCATGTCTTGGGGGTTATTTGCTCATGTCTTGGGGGTTATTTGGTCATGTCTTGGGGGTTATTTGGTCATGTCTTGGGGGTTATTTGGTTATGTCTTGGGGGTTATTTGGTCATGTCTTGGGGGTTATTTGGTCATGTCTTGGGGTTATTTGCTCATGTCTTGGGGGTTATTTGGTCATGTCTTGGGGGTTATTTGCTCATGTCTTGGGGGTTATTTGGTTATGTCTTGGGGGTTATTTGGTCATGTCTTGGGGGTTATTTGGTTATGTCTTGGGGGTTATTTGCTCATGTCTTGGGGGTTATTTGGTCATGTCTTGGGGGTTATTTGGTCATGTCTTGGTGGTTATTTGCTCATGTTTTGGGGGTTATTTGGTCATGTCTTGGGGGTTATTTGCTCATGTCTTGGGGGTTATTTGGTCATGTCTTGGGGGTTATTTGGTCATGTCTTGGGGGTTATTTGGTCATGTCTTGGGGGTTATTTGCTCATGTCTTGGGGGTTATTTGGTCATGTCTTGGGGGTTATTTGCTCATGTCTTGGGGGTTATTTATAATATTTTGTTTATTTATTGATGATTTTGCTTGCTTTTGCCAGTTTCGAGCAATGTTTTTGTGTGTGTCCCCTAGGCTAACAAAAACTCCTTCCCGGACTTCAATCAAATTATAGAATGCCCAACCCAAAAACCCTTCAAGTTAAATATGTACATTTTTCCATAGTAAAATTATTCCGGCCAAAGGACAATTTCTTCACAGGCTCGGTAAAGCTTGTCTAGGTAAAAATCAACACGTGAATGGAGCGTAGCGAATTGGTTGATTAGTCTTAAAATCTCCAAACTAGTGGAACAAAACACGGGATATCTTAGAAGACCTTTCCCGAACCATATACCGTATATATATACTGTATATATATATATATATATATATATATATATAAAGACTAAATAGGCGGGCTAAGTGGGGAAGGGGATCCAAAAAGACCTGCCCCGGACCAAATTGGGCCAAGTGTTTGTCCTAATATATATAAGGTTAAAGGCTAAATAGGCAGGGATAAGTGGAAGAAGCCCCTAGCACTGGAAGAAGGAATGCGGAGAGAGAGAGAGAGAGAGAGAGAGATTGATTTTGCCCCGAGGGGCGAGTTTATTGAGCAGCGCCCCCCATCCTGTGAGGGGACAACCACTAGTAAGGCGATACATACTGCTCAAAGAGCCATTATTCCACTGAAACAACAGCATCGTCGTCTGGTTACATTCATATTTGTGTTTATAAGTCAGGTTGGCATTATTCAGATGCGTTATTATAGTTTCCTCATTTAATTGTCACATGGTCTGTATATACGTATTTCATTAAAAAAAAAAAACAAAAAACAAAAAACAAAAAAAACAAAAAAAAAAAAAAGCAAGCAAGCAAGCAAGCTTGTAGTGACTGAATTATTAATTGACAGGTTGTAAATAATAGCACTACAGAACTAGTGCAATCGTATGAGGAGACTATTCATATTTTCATTACATCAATGATTATTGAGATCATAGTTAGCTGAATACAATTATTACAAAAATAGGCAATGGTATAAATCAACATAATACATAATTTAATACAGGCGGACATAATCATGATCGGGTTCGTTGTGCACTGGGAGCTAAGGTGTCTTGAGATCGCCTCGTACCCACACACAACGAACGTATTATAGTCTGCATGGTTGGTATCTAATTGAATATACTTAGTGGGTATTTCAAGAATGTCAGGGGGTAAGGAAATGTGATTTGTATATTAGAAGACTGTGATTAACGAGACGTGTAACATGTGGAGGGAGGTGGTAGAAAGAGAGGGATCTCGTTGGGGGTGGAAGTTTCGCTCCCAGGAATTTTCGTTCCTGTGGTATTTCAATAATAATAAAATAATAATAATAATAAGGGGACAACCACTGGTAAGGCAATACATACTGCTCAAAGAGCATTATTCTACTGTAGCAACAGTATCGTCGTCTGGTGTTATTATAGTTTCCTCATTTAATTGCCACATATGCTGTATATACGTGCTCATGAAAAAAAAAAAAAAAAAAAAAAAGAGAGAGCGAGAGCGAGCGAGCGCGAGAGCGATGTTTACCCATGCACCTGTTATGCCACTAGACAAAGGGAAGATGTGGGGGAGGGGGGCGGGGTGACAGGGAGGAAGAGAGCGAGAAAGGGGGAGAGAGAGAAGCAGTGACGATTTGTTTTAATGTAGGATATGCAAAAGTTTAATACAGATACACTCAGATAGTCTATAGCCCACTCATAAGAATTTGTGAAACACAATTATATGCAAATATAAGTATCTTGATATATTTTTGTATGTAACCTGCTTGTCAATAGATAGTATATATAATTTAGAAGTTGGTGTATAGAAAATTATATTCATAAATTCGCTTCCAGAAATATGCTTCTATAATTAGAAATAGGTGAAGTCCAGGAATATTTATGAGTGGGCTAGAGATTATGCATCTGAGTGTACGCTACATACACGGAAACTGAAAAGGGTGAAGATGTCTGGGCTTTCTTCACCCCATTCTGCATTGCTATACATATTTATATAACCTGTATAGTGTATAATCAAACCAGTACAATACAACATGTAAGTATATCATTCACTAAGTATATCATAGGGAGGTATACAATGGAAGAGAGAGAGAGGCAGCCTCCCAGAAGCTGGGGGGTGCTCAACCGCCTCAAGGGGTTCTTTACCCCTGCACAGCTTGCTCTGTACAGGGGCACAGTGCGTCCTTGTATTGAGTATTGTTCACATGTGTGGGGAGGATCCTCTCACACAGCACTCCTATAGACAAAGTAGAAAGGAAAGCCTTTTGTATCATTAACTCCCATCCACTCTGCAATCTCTCTCATCGCCGCAATGTTGCATCTCTCTCGTTATTCTATCGCTACTATAATAATCAGTGTTCCTCAGAGCTTTCCCAGTGTATACCACCTCCTCTACGTAGGGTACGTGGTACCCATCTTGCAACACAATACCACCCATACTTTGTGCAACTCTCCAACCCAAGAGTGAAACGTTATTCTCAGTCTTTCTTCTATTCAACTGCTGAGTTCTGGAATTTTCCCAGAATCAGTCTTTCCCTCTTCCTATGACTTAATTGCTTCAAACTATGTTGGCTCGAACGTCCCTTGATTTTGGCCCTGTCACTCTTTCAACTCTGGGGGAGGCACTCGATACAGGCAGTTCTGCCTTTTGTCTCCCTCACTCATATAGGGGAAAAAAAACAATCTATCCCCTTCCCCGCCACTCTAACCACCCTATTATTAACAGTAGGGTAAGTGGTGCTGAGTGACAGGGAGAAACTAATATGTAGAATTATCTGTAGTTTGGTTTGAAAGTTCACACACATTTACTCAATATTATTTGTGGTTTTGTTATAATTATTTGTGAATGTAATTTGATATGCATTCTCTCTCTCTCTCTCTCTCTCTGTGCAAGGTTAATTTGCTCTCAGTACTAGAATTAAGTCCTGATATCCTCGTTTGAATCGCAAGTACTGTGTGATCAGTGTCTATGTATCTCTCTCTCTCTCTCTCACAGACTCACACACACACACTCTCTCTCTCTCTCTCTCTACCTCTCTCTCGCTCCGTCACATGATCTCTCCACGATAGGGTCACGCCTCTCAGACACTTCTTCACACCCAAATAGCACGAAATGGCTTTTTAAATATTTTTCTCCTTTCTTGTTTTTCTCTGTGTTTGTGTGTTGGCTTGTCTGTTTGTCTGAGTATCTATATCTACATCTACTTGTCTGTGCTCGTCTGTCTGTCGTTGTTAGCTATATTTATTTATTTAAGTGTTTATTTATTTATTAAATTACTCTTTATGCTATTCGTTTATATCTACACCTATGTTTTCAAACCTCTCTCTCTCTCTCTCTCTCTCTCTCTCTCTCTCTCTCTCTCTCTCTCTCTCAATAAAAAAAAACCACAATAACAAGAAAACTAAAGGAATAACAACAACGAAACAAAAACCGCAATACAAAACAAAAAACATAAACACAAAAATAACACCAACATTAAAAATCGCCCAAAATACGTCGAACGAAAATCCTAAAACTCATCGATCCTCTTTTCTCGACAGTTCCCCCTCTCCTAAATCCCGTAGAAGGTGATCCCAAAGAAAACGGGGGTGACAAGTGCCTCCACACATCTGCCCCACATTTCTCTCACTAAGCTTCTAAACACTTCCAGGGAGGGAGGGATGGGGAAGGGGGAAGGAACAAGGAGGGCGGGGGGGGGGGGATGGACTGGGGGGAGTGGGGGTGGATGGATAGCTGAGTATATAGATAGATAGATAGATTAAGGGAGGGGGGGGGGGATACAAACAAGGAGGGTGGATGATTGGGGGGGGGGGATGGAAGGATGGATAGATAGGTGGGGGATAAATAGCTGGATAGATTGATTGAGAGAGATGAATGATGAAGGGGTGTGGAAGAATGAATGTGTATAGGTAAGGGTTAAGGATTTGAGAGAAAGAGATGAGTGGGGAAAGGATGAGTTGGAAAGGAGTGGTTTGGGTATGGGTATGTGAGGAAGAGCTTTGAGTTGTGGGAGTGGTGTGGAATGGATGAGTGGGTAGAGTGTGGGTAAGTGAGAAAGAGCTGTGGCAGAGGGGTTGGAGTGGAAAGGATTAATGGGAAAGAAGTGGGTTAGGAAGTGGTTATCTGAGGAGGAACTGTGGGAGTGGAGCGAGGGGGTGTAGAATGGGTGAGTGGGAATAGAGTGGGTATGTGTATGTGAAGACGGATTGTGGGAAGAATAAGTGGGTAGAGATGAATGGGAAAGGTTTAATAAAGAAAAGATGGCTATAGGTGGAGGGGGGGGGGGAGGGAGGGGAAGATGTGGGAAGGGAACAGGTGGATTGGGTTTGTTGAACTATCTAACTAATGATGAGTCGCTTAATTATGTTATATATTATCGATTTGTTCAGGAAAGGACATCATATCATACCTATTCATTTCATTAGACAATAATAAATAACTTATAAGATAGATAGATGGATAGATAGATAGAGAGATAGATAAATAGTTACACAGACACAAAGTTATACAGATACTTTAATAGACCACACATATATTGCGGTCCCTACTAGGTGGTCCGGCCTTAATTTGACTAGAGACAGGAACAGTATTTAGTAGAAGAATAGGACAGCAAAGGCGAGAGAGAGAGAGTGGGAGTAAGAGAGAGCGTGTGAGAGAGAGAGAGAGAGAGAGAGTGTGCGAGAGAGTGTGCGAGAGAGAGACGGTAGCCCTTCATCTACCCTACCTAAGACAAACTACACGCCTCTTGAAGACGAACTCATGAGACTAATCCTATATAGCCTTGTTCTTATGTTACACCTCATTATTATCGTATTAGTACCTCCAACCCCAGGACAGGGTAAAGGGCTGTGTAGTAACCCTTTTGGTATACCATAATTATTTGTTTATCTGTATTTGTATCTCTATCTATGCCCATGATCCCTTCAAGGGGTGGCCACGATTAAATAGCCCCCATCATGGAGGTATCTCCATGGCCCCCATGCAGCTCTGTCCCCCATCAGCCGACACCCCTCCTCCCATCCAACACCGCTTTCACGCATGTACTTCTCAACTCCATCTTTCCACCTCACTTCGAATCTCTAGACCAGCTAATCGGAACCATGATCATGAAGAAGGTGATTGTACAGTTGCCCACATGAGTTTTGGTTCTGCCCGTGAATATATACATGGAAATATAATGCGCACGATTGCATTTGAAGTGTAGTTTCTTTTGCAGTGGTTAACTCATCTGACTAAGCAACTGGTATTTCAAGTGTAGTTTCTTTTGCAGTGGTTAACTCATCTGACTAAGCAACTGGTATTTCAAGTGTAGTTTCTTTTGCAGTGGTTAACTCATCTGACTAAGCAACTGGTATTTCAAGTGTAGTTTCTTTTGCAGTGGTTAACTCATCTGACTAAGCACCTGGTATTTCAAGTGTAGTTTCTTTTGCAGTGGTTAACTCATCTGACTAAGCAACTGGTATTTCAAGTGTAGTTTCTTTTGCAGTGGTTAACTCATCTGACTAAGCAACTGGTATTTCAAGTGTAGTTTCTTTTGCAGTGGTTAACTCATCTGACTAAGCAACTGGTATTTCAAGTGTAGTTTCTTTTGCAGTGGTTAACTCATCTGACTAAGTGGTCTTGCCACTGGCCTGGTAATCCAAAGGTCCCGGGTTCAAATCCCGATGTATCAATGGGAAGATATTATTGGGATGGAATTTGTGCTGTACCTGGTATCAGTGCATTACCACAAGCCCACCGAAACGTCAATAAAATACCCTCATTGTTCCCTGATTAAATAGCACTGTATGAATATTCCCATATTCAAAATATGCTATAGGGGTGCAATGCCTGGTGAGTTATCTGCTCAACAGGTGGCGTTGTGTGTGTGTAAGTGTGAGAGTCCGAGTGTAGAGGGTGAGACAGTGAAGCACGGGAACGAGGTGGCTTCAGAGATGGGGTCGTTTCGGGCCATGAGTGAGCACCGTGCCTCATGTGAAGGCAAGATGGCAGGTGCTCGTTGTACTCTACGTGCTTCACATGTCTCACTCCCTAGACTGGAACAAGACCTCACGGGCTTCACTGTTCATTGTAAAGCGGTGAATGTTAAGGCTCTCAGCCTATGCCCGAGAGGAAGTAAGTTGGAATATAGAAAAAAAAAAAAAAAAAAAAAAAGCAACTGGTATTTCAAGTGTAGTTTCTTTTGCAGTGGTTAACTCATCTGACTAAGCAACTGGTATTTCAAGTGTAGTTTCTTTTGCAGTGGTTAACTCATCTGACTAAGCAACTGGTATTTCAAGTGTAGTTTCTTTTGCAGTGGTTAACTCATCTGACTAAGCAACTGGTATTTCAAAGAAACCAAACTTGCAATTAAGTCGTATTATTTTGTCTTTCTTACAGAAGATCACAACGAGGAACTACGAGTGTGGAGTCCCTGCTTATGTGTACTTATGTGTACTGATTAAAGGAGGATAACTCATAGCCACGATATATTCAGGTATTTTATTAGTGTATACAGTAGCATTGACCGTTCATTTATGCCCTGTATTCGAACCTGGATAGCGTTGTAGTACTGTTTCGTAAGTTATGTTGAGTCGTGTCCAGGCAACTAAGGAAGGTGAGATTAGGCCAGTCAAGATAACGTGTATGTGTAATGTTCCTCCCCAGTTGCCGTCACATAATAATATGTGACTGTATATTATACAGTATACACTATACACTTATACAGGTATATATATATATATATATATATATATATATATATATATATATATATGTATACATCTATATATATATATATATATATATATATATATATATATATATATATATATACTGTATATATATATATATATATATATATATATAGAGAGAGAGAGCGAGAGGGGGGTGTTAGAACCCTTCTCTCTCTCTCTCTCTCTCGCTCTTTCTCTTTCTCTCTCTCTCTCTCTTGTAGAAATGTGTCCACATTATAAGATCTATTCTACCTGGAACAAACTTCCATCAGAAGTTGTAAACAATTCTTCAGTAGGGCAACTCAAGAAGAGAGTAGATAGTATTATGCACACTCTGTAATGAGTGTAGTGCATTAAACAATCTCTCCCCTTAACTTTAATATTCCATGTAACTCCTTGTAGTTCTTTCATTTCCGTCCATAAACATCAGCGGGCGTGATATTGAGCTCCCATCGGTGCCATTATTATGACGAGACCCACGTGTTGGACCAGGGACACCATATTATATTATGGTGACGGTGGTCATAGTGGTGGAGGAGGTGATGATGGTAGTGGTGGCATGGAGACCCACGTGTTGGACCAGGGACACCATATTATATTATGGTGACGGTGGTCATAGTGGTGGTGGAGGTGATGATGGTAGTGGTGGCATGGAGACCCACGTGTTGGACCAGGGACACCATATTATATTATGGTTACGGTGGTCATAGTGGTGGAGGAGGTGATGATGGTAGTGGTGGCATGGAGACCCACGTGTTGGACCAGGGACACCATATTATATTATGGTGACGGTGGTCATAGTGGTGGAGGAGGTGATGATGGTAGTGGTGGCATGGAGACCCACGTGTTGGACCAGGGACACCATATTATATTATGGTGACGGTGGTCATAGTGGTGGTGGAGGTGATGATGGTAGTGGTGGCATGGAGACCCACGTGTTGGACCAGGGACACCATATTATATTATGGTGACGGTGGTCATAGTGGTGGTGGAGGTGATGATGGTAGTGGTGGCATGGAGACCCACGTGTTGGACCAGGGACACCATATTATATTATGGTGACGGTGGTCATAGTGGTGGAGGAGGTGATGATGGTAGTGGTGGCATGGAGACCCACGTGTTGGACCAGGGACACCATATTATATTATGGTGACGGTGGTCATAGTGGTGGAGGAGGTGATGATGGTAGTGGTGGCATGGAGACCCACGTGTTGGACCAGGGACACCATATTATATTATGGTTACGGTGGTCATAGTGGTGGTGGAGGTGATGATGGTAGTGGTGGCATGGAGACCCACGTGTTGGACCAGGGACACCATATTATATTATGGTTACGGTGGTCATAGTGGTGGTGGAGGTGATGATGGTAGTGGTGGCATGGAGATGATGCTGGTAGTGATGATGATGGTGGTGGTATGGTAATTGCGGTGGTGTGGTGGTGATGATGATGGTGGTGGTTTGATAATAATGATGACATAATAACGACTGTGGTGGTGGTGATGACTTGTGGTTGTGGTATGGTGATGATGATGGTTGTGGTATGGTGATTGCGGTGGTTTGGTGTTGATAATGGTAGTGGTGGCATGGTGATGATGCTGGTAGTGATGATGATGGTTGTAGTATGGTGATTGTGGTGGTGATGATGGTAGTGGTGGCATGGTGATGATGATGGTTGTGGTATGGTGATTGCGGTGGTTTGGTGGTGATGATGGTAGTGGTGGCATGGTGATGATGCTGGTAGTGATGATGATGGTTGTGGTATGGTGATTGCGGTGGTTTGGTGTTGATAATGGTAGTGGTGGCATGGTGATGATGCTGGTTGTGGTATGGTGATTGCGGTGGTTTGGTGGTGATGATGGTAGTGGTGGCATGGTGATGATGCTGGTAGTGATGATGATGGTTGTGGTATGGTGATTGCGGTGGTTTGGTGGTGATGATGGTAGTGGTGGCATGGTGATGATGCTGGTAGTGATGATGATGGTGGTGGTATGGTGATTGCGGTGATGATGCTGGTAGTGATGATGATGATGGTGGTGGTTGGATGATGATGATGACATAATAACGACTGTGGTGGTGGTGATGATGGTAGTGGTGGCATGGTGATGATGCTGGTAGTGATGATGATGATGGTGGTGGTTGGATGATGATAATGACATAATAACGACTGTGGTGGTGGTGATGACTTGTGGTTGTGGTAAGGTGACGATGACTATGGAGGTTGTGTGTTTACAACGGTTTAAGGGAGCCCACCTCGTTTTTTTCTCTTTTTCTCCTCTCTTTAGCTTGTATTCATTCTGCCCCATTCAGCCTACTGTTTTAAGACGTTTACCCCCATCCAGGTGTCAATATTTTCCTAGCGAGCGGCAGCGAGCCAGCATATATATGTATTTGTTTTGACAGCAAGCTAAATTTGTACATTTTTCTATCGAAAAATGTGTCCGGCAAAGCCGGATTTCTCCATACAATGCTGGCTCGCTATCGCTCGCCAGGAAGAAATCGACACCTGGATGGGGATAAGCGTCTTAAAACAGTTGGCTGAATGGAGCCGAATGGATACAAGCCAGGGAAAGAGAGAAAAGGAGAGAATGATAATAAAAAGCCTGTGACCCCCCTTAAGGATTCTGGTATTAAAGCGAGATTTTTTTTTTTTTTTTTTTTTTTAATCCTTGGACTCTACTTATCACGCTTGTTAACACTGTATAGTCCTCATGGTAAGTAGGCCAAACAAATCGTGACCCCTAACCTCTGTAACTCAAAAAAAGGGCTGGAGCCAAGGCTATAAATTGCCTCACCTATTCCTTATTGGTTATTTTTAGGGGGTCTATTTATTTATGTATTAATTTAGTTTTTTAGTTTCCTCCGTAGACCTCCATCACAATTAAATAAAACATACATTTGATCCTTCTTCGAGATTAATTTGTACCGGTACATTCGTTGGTAGCAAATGTAACGGCGAAGGCCGGTTTACTCCACAATTACAGCGACGCTATCGCTCGCTAGAAAAAAACTACGCCTAAAGGGCACGAAAGGTCTTAATATTGACAAAGAAATGGGGCGGAAAATCTTCAAATCGACAAACTAATGGGGCAAACGTCTTAAAAAAATATCAAAAGTAATGGGTATAAGCATGAGGAACCGATCTCCCCTTCAATGACTCTTCCCAAATGGCAGAAATACGAGCTGGATTACTTCAATGGTTTGTGAGTTATAGAGGATTGTGGTCCAGATGTTTGGCCTACCTATAATGAATGGACTATAGGAGTAGTTGTGGGTTTATGGTTTGTAGGTAGTTATGGTGGCCTAGGTGATGGTGGTTAGGTAATGCTGGAGGTTTGAGAGAGAGAGAGAGAGAGGGGGGGGGGGGGAGAAAGAGTGTGAGTGTGTAATAAAATAAGAGATAGAGAGAAGGGGGGAAGAGAAAGAAAATGTGTGGGTGATAAAATAATAGAGAGAGAGAGAGAGAGTATAGCAAGAGCATGAATGAAGAAGCATGATGTCACACTTCCATCTATCTCTCTCTCTCTCTCTCTCTCTCTCTCTCTCTCTCTCTCTCTCTCTCTCTCTCTCTCTCTCTCTCAAGTTGTACAATGTAGTACAATTTGATAAATTATTAGTATATTTGTTGTTTGCAGGGTTGCAGATATCAGATCTCTTATAAATAATTGATATTGGTTCAGGAGTAATTTATCGAGAGGACTTCCCTAAGTGGTTAAGGCCCCATTAATTGCTCTTTCCATTCACATATGCATAGCCTACGTGAGTTGCAGTTGGGATGTGTGTACATGCTTAGATTGATATGCAGGATTCGAAGTTGCATAATAAATCGTAGGCAGTGTCCACCAACCTTTAACTGTCTTCGTGGTGCGATGTATAAAATGTTGATTTTCGGTGTGAGCATCCTGAGTTCGAATCCACGGACTGCCACATGTGTTTGTAAATTTCATTAATCGATTTTAGGAGTATGGTTGGTTGTTGGAAGGAACATAATAAATGTATGAAAGGTACAAAAGTCAGGCTGCCTGTAACGAGTGTCTCCCCCAAAGCCAAAATAATGACATAGAGCCAAGGTACGTTTTGGGGTCAAACTGCCAGGACACACGAAGTTTGAAGCAATCTAAAGTCATAGGATGAAGGAAAGATTGATTAAGGGAGAGAGCATAGTATGATAGCGGACATTACTATAGATCCCACAAAGTATATCTGCTAAACTAGTCTGATTCTTTTCAACTGACGGTAAATTGCAAAGTTCCCATCAAGATTATTTAGTGAAATATGGTGTTAATAATAAAAACTTGGTCATAATATGATGCAGCGACATAGTAGTTTCATATTACTCCATTAAGTATCGATACATTAGCTGGTAAGGGATTAAATTTACCGTCAGCTGAAAAGAAACAGAGTGTAGAGGTCAGTGTCTCAACAAATACAGTAATAATTCTAGTGTCCCTCAGACCGTGAACCTGACCCCAGCCCCCATCAACACAATGTAACGGTCGGTACGTACCACAACACAGGCCTAAGTCATGTTGGGGGCTGCAGATTGTAGTGATAGATAATATAAACACCATGTGAGGAGGAGCACTTTATTGACAAAGTTTCGCATATAGCTTCATCAGGCCAATGGCATACACCAAAATCCTGATAAAGCTATCTGCGAAACGTTGTCGATAAAGTCCTCCTCCTCACATGGTGTTTACATTCAGTCTGTCTATTTTTCAAAGTATATTTGTATGTATTGATTGTATTTATCTATCTGATTCTACAGCATAATGGCGATGATTAATAACTCAACAGTATTATGGATCAAGGTTATCCCCATTTACTTATTTGATTGTCATATGTAGAAGCAAGGTGATATATACAGTATATTATATTGGGAGGCATAGATTGAAGAAATGTATTACCTGTATATTGATGGAGAAGAATAAGAGAGAGAGAGAGAGAGTGTTTGTGTGAGTCAGAGTGAGAGTGAGTGAGAAACCAAAGGAAAGTGGAAGACAGAGAGAGAGCGAGAGCGAGAGAGAGCACTAAGGATACGATAGTGTAAGAAGTGAGGACGTAGCCATGGAGACCAATGATATGTTTATGTACTTTGGCTGAACCTTACTCTTGGTGGAGTGTTTCATCTGGACAAAAAGGGGCGTTATGGCACTAATTTGTCCTAAGTTAAGTGAGGTGAAGTAAACACACTAATTTGTCCTAAGTTAAGACAGTGAGACAAGTCAAACACTAATTTGTCTGAAGTTAAGTGAGACAGAAGTAAACACACTAATACTTTGTCGTGAGTTAAATCAGGGAAAGTAGTCGAAGGGAAAGTTGAAGGAGAAGATATCAAAGAATAGAGGGACAGACTTACATAAATACACAGACTACTCACACTTTGCAGCCCAGCCTTAAATCTTAAACATATATAAAATAATAATAATTAATTATATAAATACATAGATGGAAACAAATATATGATAGAGTTTAAGACAACGTAGATAGTAAAGTGGAAGGCAGACAGAGAGAGAGAAAGAGAGAGGGCGGGGGGGGGGGGGGGAGGGGAGTGTTTGCTATGCTTGTGACATTCAGAGTGTGGCCATGGGGGGTCCTTATGTGGCACAGACGGTGGGAGTTTGCTGCCTTCTTCAAACTCACACACACACACACACACACACACATGCTGCCAAACAAACGCACACACAGAAAAATACACACGCTAGAATAGACTCTCTCTCTTTCACACACACACACACACACACTCTCTCTCTCTCACACACACTACTCTGCAATTTCATCCACCTTAGTTCTTCATAATATATGTGAAGCATTACCGTTGAGACTTGAGAGTGTGTGTGTGTGTGTTCATTTTTTATCTTCCCTGTTTCACTCCATTACTTTGGAGATTTTAAGACTTTTCACTCCATTAGTTTGGCGATAATAATAAGCTTCACCCCATTATGGTGTCTTATTTTGTTTGGACGAGTGATAGCGATCCTGTAACTTTAAAACAATTTGCAAATTTTGCTTGAAGAGGATCTGGGTGGGTATTTACACTTTGAAGGAAGTTTGGGAAGGCGTTTTTGTTAGCCTTGGGATTAAAAGTAAAATACATTGCTCGAAAATGGCAAAACAAACAAAATGCTCAATAATGATTAAACAAAATATCATAAATTTCCTTTCATTTTCAATACAACTCCTTCACCCGAAAACAACAATTATAAAATAATCCGTTACGCGATAATCATTTTTTAATAGCTTCCCGCAAAAAGAATATATATTTACTGTCCATTTATTATGCATACCATTAATAACATATGAGTAATAACTTACCAATTATATATAGGTATATAATTATACTTGAGAGAGAGAGAGAGAGAGAGAGAGAGAGAGAGAGGTCCTTATACCACCCACTACCACCTTGCAATCATTATTATATAGCCCCATATGTACAGTCGCTCACAAAAGTCATTTATCAGTTGGCATTACGTTGGGCTCGCTCTGTGCTGTATTAATGTCTGTCAGATGTTGAATAGGGTGGGTAAGTGTAGGAACATGTTGGCATATCTCACTCAAAAACAAAAAATCATGTGTAAATATTGCTGATACCAATTATTGATGAAAACATAATTGGTGCCGAGACATCACTTATTAGGCCGACTGTACAGTTGCCCACATACGTTCTGTTCCTCGTCGTGTTCTTGTGTATGAAAGTAAAATTAGTATGAAATTAATTGCGAGTGTGGTTTCTTCTTTCAAGTGACTGTAGGTAGCGCCAACGAACTTGACACTAATCTTGATCCCTGACCTCTCTGTAACTCAAAAGGGCCTAGAGCAAACTGGCTGTAAATATCCACACCTATTTCCTGGTGAACTCTTCCCAAATGATAAAAACGCCAGCCCGATTGCTTTCATTCATTTCGAGTTATATGTAGTTAAGGGGTCAAGATTATTGTCAAGTTCGGATGACTTAACCACTGCCTAAGAAACTACACACTCGTAATTCAATCATGCGCATTATATTTCCATGTATAAGATCACGGAGAGGACAGAACTTATGTGGCCGACTGTACATTATCAGTTGCTCACACAAGTCCTGTTCTTCTCCGTTATCTTATACATAGAAATATAATGCGCTTGATTGATTATGCAGTATAGTTAACTCACCTGATTAGCCAATTGGTTATTAAAAGAAACCACACTCGCAATGCATTCATACTATTTTACTTATTAGATGATTAAATTGATATCCAGTATTCGATAAATGGATATAAATTCGTAGTCATGTGCTTAACCTTTAACTGTCTTGATGGTGTAATGGATTAAGTGTTTAAGATCTGTATGTGGTAACCCAGGTTCGAATCCCGGCAGGATCACATGCTTTCATTAACTTCATTGGGAGGTGTTTGGTGTTGGGAGTGAAATATATAAATTAAATTATACATAAGACCACGGAGGGCGACAGAACTTATGTGGGGGACTGTACATAATCCAATCTTTGTGTATCCTTTCCAACTTCCTCCCATCTCCGCTTTCCGTCTCTCTTATAACTCTAATTACACGCTATGCCTCTAATCTCTTCCCTACATCTCTCCCTTCCCCCCAAACCCCCTTTTTTCCTCCGATGTAGTAGTCCTTATTTCCTTATTTCCCTCCTTATATGGGGTGTGTGGGGGGATGGGGGGGTAGACGAGCGCATTTTCCGGCAATTTTTGATGAGCCCGTTTCATCTCGTACTATTTTGCGGCTCTTTCCCATCGGTATCGGAAGCTAGATCGAAGGTAGATTATGTTAGGTAGTTTAATGCTTACGGATCTTATAGTTCGAAGCTGCCAGACTACAATTGCCCGTAAAAATTGACGGAAAAATCGCTCGTGTGATATGGGTTTTACATAATTTCTTCCTGTTCTTGCCTTTTGTTTTTGTTTTTCTTGTTTTACCTTCCACCTTCGTTTCCTCTTTTTTCTGATTTCCTTTTGTTTTAATTTATTGTCAAACAACAAAAGTATGGTATCCAGACGGGATGGGCGTATCCAGACGGGATGGGCGTATCCAGACGGGATGGGCGTATTTATATCCTCATTTATATATTTTTTTTTTCCTCCCTAAACCTCCATCAATGTTAAAAAAAACACCCCCCAAGACCCTCCATCAAGATCAATTTGTAGGCTACATTTTTCGATAGAAAAATTTCCCGGCCAAATGCCGGTATCTCTTAAATTACAGGCTCGCTATCGCTCGCCAGGAAAAATTCGACTCTTAAATGACACGAAAAGTCTTAATATTGACAAAGCAATGGGGTGAAAAGTCTTAAAATCGCCAAACTAATGGGCCGACGGTCATAATATCTGAACACTAATGGGGCTAAACATGAGGAAGAAGGGGGTCTATAAAAACTACCCATCTCCCCTTAATTAACTCCTTGAGGATTACGCCGGTGTGTGTGTGGGGGGGGGGGGGGGGGGAAGGGGGGGGGGTCGTACTGTATCTAACCCTTCTATAGAGCAAGTGACCCAAATTTGATCATGCCAGGGAGTGGAGGAAATTACTTACGTGTTTCCTATTTTGACTGTCACTTATGTATACTACCATTAAGGGGAGATGGGCCGTTTTTCTGGTCCCCCCTCTCCCTCATGTTTAGCGCCACCAGTTTTCAGATTGTAAGACATTCGGCCCATTAGGTTGGAGATTTTAACACCTTTCGCCCCATTTCGTTGTGAATTTTAAGACCATTTAAGTGTCAATTTGTTTTCCTGGCGAGCGATAGCGAGCCTGTAATATTGGAAGGAACCCGGCTGAAAAATGTACAAATTTAGCAAAAAGCATGGGATACCATCTCGGCGAAGAAAACACAAGAAAATCTCCTAACCAATGTGGATCAGGTTGCAAAAGCACGCCTCCAGGCAGCCGCCCGTTTGGAGAGTGGCTTGTGGTTACATGCCATCCCCATCCCACCTCTTGGAACTCACTTGGATGCTGAAGCGCTCTGGGTTGCCATCGTAATCAGAGTGGGTGCGGCAGTTTGTCACCCACACACTTGCAAGTGTGGTGGGGGGATGGATGCTCAAGGTCACCATGCCTTGTCATGTAGTCACAGACAGGCCGCCTGCCAAGACACTCTGCACTAAATGATGTCATAAAACGGGCCCTGCAGAGTGCTAACCGTGCATCAATCCTTGAACCACATGGACTTCTCAGAGAAAACGGCAAACGGCCAGATGGGATGACCACTTTCCCTTACAAGAATGGACGGTGCCTCGTGTGGGATGCCACATGTGTTGACACTTTCTCCATAACCAACATCACCAGAAACGCCAACGAAGCAGGTGAAGCCGCCCGGATAGCAGAAAGTAGAAAGCGAGAAAAATATCAAGTCATCGCCAGAAGTCATCAGTTCGAACCTCTGGCATTCGAAACTTCAGGAGTCTTCGGCCCTACCACCCTCAATATGGTGAATGAAATAGGCCGTAAAATCAGAGAAGTTTCAGGAGAACCCCGGGAAACTCTCTGGCTCAAGCAAAGACTAGGGATGGCCATCCTCCGGGGCAATGCCACCAGGGTCATGAGCTCAGTACGACTGGGCCATGCCACTGTGTGAGGCCCGGGCAGGAGTGGTGTATCCGTAGTCTTTCCACGGTAGGGTATAAAAATAAACTTTATTTGTATTTAACATGTTTGATGTACATAAATAAAAGGAGATGTGTCGGATGGTTGAAAGCTACAGTTGCTCGCGCGTTTGGGGCTAGCAACACGTATTATGAAAAACATGTATCCATCATAAAATTCACTGTCTCTCACTTCACTCACTCACCCCCGCAATTTACCGGAGGATAACAGGTTTTTCACAATACGTAGACCGAGGTCTTTTTAAAAAAATAATCTTAAAAGGGGGTCTGTTTTTTTATGTTTTAAGTTAAAGTTTGATAGAGGTCTAGCGAGAAAACTAAAAATAAGTTAATACATGAATATATAGACCAAGAAGCAAGCACTACCCCCTTAATGAGAAGGGACCTAAAACAACCAACTTAGAAGAGGATTTGTGTGTAGGCCTATGATGAGTAGTGTTCTTATGTTACCCAGGCAGTGCATTATGATATATATATATATATATATATATATACGGTATATATCTATATCTCTCCATCTTAGGAGATTTCAACGTTCACCACCGCCAATGGCTCTCCTCTCACACTACTGACCCACCTGGTGAACAAGCCTACGTCTTTTCTATCATAAATGACCTAGAGCAGCTAGTTCAGCAACCCACCCGTATCCCGGATCGCATCGGAGATCGGCCCAACATTCTTGACTTGTTTCTAACTTCTAACCCTTCTTCTTATACTGTCGATCTTTTCTCTCCTTTGGGCTCTTCCGACCATAAACTTATCTCTGTCAACTGTCCTATCTCTCCAGTACGGCCACCCGATCCTCCTAGCCGGCGGCGCTTGTGGCACTTTGGCGCTGCCGACTGGGAGGCTCTCCGGCAGTACTTCTTTGATTTCCGATGGAATGATTTCTGCCTCCGTGGCCAGGGACCCTCGGAGTGTGCTGAACGCATTACCAAGGTAATCCTATCGGGCATGGAAGCATACATTCCATTCTCTTTCTCTCAGACTAATGCTAAAAATCTTGGTTTACTCACGCCTGTTCTACTACTGTCTGCAATAAGGAGGAAGCATTCAAACGGTACCGACGCCTTAAAACTCAAGACTCATTCTTCCTATGTTTCTGCCCGGAATCAAGCCAAATCTGTTCTTCGACTTGCCAAACACTCTTTCATCAATAATAAATGCACTGAACTATCCAACTCTAGCTCTTCCCAAGCTTTCTGGCATCTAGCCAAAAACCTCTCCAACAATTTCTCTTCCTCGTCTTTCCCTCCCTTTTCCCATTCTGATGGCACAACCATCACTTCTTCCTCTGACAAAGCTAAACTCTTTGCTCAAACTTTTGCTAGCCACTCCACCTTGGATGATTCCGGTGCTATTCCTCCCTCTCCACCCTCCTCTCTCTTACTTTTGCCTAATATCTTAATTTCTTCTAAAGATGTACTTTCTACCCTCTCTGGGCTTAATACTAATAAGGCGTACGGTCCGGACGGTGTTCCTCCTGTTGTTCTCAAAAACTGTGCTTCCGTGCTGACTCCCTACCTAGGCAAACTCTTTCGTCTCTGTCTATCCTCTAACGTCTTCCCTTCATGCTGGAAGTTTGCTCACATTCAACCTGTCCCAAAGAAGGGTGACCGCTCTCAACCCTCCAACTATCGTCCAATTGCTCTCATCTCATGTCTTTCTAAAGTTTTTGAAACTATTCTTGCTTCCAAATTTCTTGAGCATTTCTCTTCTCATAATCTGCTCTCAGATCGCCAGTATGGCTTCCTTAACCCATTGGCTGTGGCTATGTTTGGGCTATTTAGGGCATATTCAGGCACTCCTGAATGATAAATCAAGCATCTGCATTAAATGAACTGTATTCTGCCGGAAACTAGGCGAAAATAGCTTCAAAATGAAACCAGAACGGGCCCCGTACATGGTCTGGTTCACCCGCAGCGGTGCCAGTGAAACGCGGGAAACCCGCTATTTGGTAGCACTCTTCGCTTGGCTACACTGTTGTGAGAGAGAGAGAGAGACCCGCGCGAGAGACAGTCTACCTCAGTGAGCCGCTCGCTGCTCTGAGGGACGGAGGTGGGCCCCTCACTCTCCCGCCCACTGACAGTCAATTTTTACAGTTTTTACATGCTTTTAAAGCCTGGAAATTGCTGTAACTTGCCAGGACGTTCCAGAACGTCACCCGCAGCGAAAGGGTTAAGGGTCGCTCTACTGGTGATCTTCTTTCATATCTTACTAACTCTTGGTCATCCTCCTTTCGAGACTTCGGTGAGACTTTTCTATTGCACTAGACATATCGAAAGCCTTCGATAGAGTCTGGCACAAATCTTTAATTTCTAAACTACCCTCCTTCGGTTTCTATCCCTCCATCTGTGCCTTTGTCTCTAATTTCCTTTCCGGCCGTTCCATAGCCGCGGTTGTGGACGGCCATTGTTCACTTCCTCACCCTATAAACTCCGGTGTGCCTCAGGGCTCTGTCCTATCTCCAATTCTCTTTCTAATTTTTATAAATGATCTCCTCAACTGTACCTCAATTCCCATCCATTCATACGCAGACGACTCAACCTTACACTACTCCATTAGTTTTTCAGAACGCCCCAGCCAGCAATCCCTCAATGACAAACGTAATGAAGCCATAGAATTCTTAAATTCTGATCTAAATACTATCTCCAATTGGGGCAGAGAAAACCTTGTTACCTTTAATGCTTCCAAAACCCAATTTCTCCATCTATCTACCCGTAAGGAACTCCCAGTGGACTATCCCTTATTCTTCAACAATACAAAAATCAATCTTTCATCTTCTCTCAATATTCTTGGTATCTCTTTTTCTTCTGCTCTCAGTTGGAAGGACCATATTACCAGTCTTGCTAAGGCAGCCTCCCAGAAGATGGGTGTGCTCAACCGCCTAAGGGAGTTCTTTTCCCCTGCACAGCTTCTTGCTCTGTACAGGGGCATAGTGCGTCCTTGTATTGAGTATTGTTCACATGTGTGGGGAGGTTCCTCTCACACCGCTCTCCTAGACAAAGTTGAAAGGAAGGCCTTTCGTATCATTAACTCCCGTCCACTCACCAACTCTCTGCAATCTCTCTCTCTCCGCCGCAATGTTGCTTCTCTCTCGCTATTCTATCGCTACTATAATAATCAGTGTTCCTCAGAGCTTTCCCAGTGTATACCACCTCCTTTACGTAGGGCACGTGGTACCCGTCTTGCAATTCAGTCCCAACCCTGCTCTGTGCAGCTCTCCAGCCCGAGAGTGAAACGTTACTCTCAGTCTTTCTTCTACTCAACAGCTGAGCTCTGGAACTCTCTCCCAGAATCAGTCTTTCCCTCTTCCTATGACTTAAATTGCTTCAAACTCCGTGTGTCCAGGCATTTTGGCTCGAACGTCCCTTGATTTTGACCTTGTCACTCTTTCAACTATGGGGGAGGCACTCGCTATAGGCAGTTCTGCCTTTTGCCTCCCTGAATCACATAGAAAAAAAAATATATAGTCCTATATATATACCCGGTATACTGTATATATACAGTATATACTGTATATATTGATGGAGCCAGAAATTGGCTTATTCCCATATTAATTACTCCGCTATTACAAATTTTGTATAACCAATTATGGAATCAATTACGAAAACTTGGCAATAATAGGATGCAGAGACATCGTAGTTTAATATAATTCCCTTTATTATCGAGAAATGGGCTGCTAAGGGAGTCAAATATCCGCCAAGTTAACCTTTGAAGATTATGGCGCATTTTGACAGTTTATTCTGGCTATCATTATACGATTTTATACAGCATAGGAAGAATTTGTGGGAATTAAAAGAGTAAAGACTCAATTAACCCTCTGACTGCCATATATCCTTTTGTAATCTTGTAGCCTTTCTTCTTCATGTTTTACCCCCATTAGTTTTGAGATTTTAAGATTTGTTTTCCATTAGTTTGGCGATTTTCAGACCTTTCACCCCATTTGTGTAATTTTTTTAGACCTTTCGTGCCATTTAGGTGTCGATTTTTTCCTGGTGAGCGAAAGCGAGCCTGTAGTTTTCGGAGAAATCGGCCTTCTGCCGGGACATTTTTGCACCGAAAAATGTACACATTTATCTTGGATTTTTTTTTTTTTTTTAAAGTTTCATCGAGGTCTATGGAGAAAACTAGAAAGCATAATAAATAAATGAAAAATATACCAAAAAAGTGAACCATGGGGGGGGGGGGGGGGCGAATTTTTCAATTGGAGTATAGTAGCCCCGAGGTAGCGTCGACACAAAGAATCCTAAAAACTGAAAGCGATACTAACATTTTCTTTTTGCTTGGATTAGGCTGTATAATTCGAGCCTTCCGAACTGAGAAAAGCATAATGTGGTTAGAATGCTTAGTATAGGGTTAAACATATGATCCCATGATTAGGAGACTTGAGTTAATACGATTGTTAATACGAGGTGTTCTTCGCTTATAATTAACAATACATAGATTGCGTACGTGCAAATAGGTGTTTTATAGGTGCCTTCATTAATTTCATTGAGAGGTGTTTGGTGTTGGGAGTGAAACGAATAAAGTAGATTAAAATAATACATATCCGTGCATTCTCATTGGTGTACTTAATTTTGAGTACCTCTTTTTGGATGCACCGAAAGATATTTGAACTACTGTAATAACAATTTCTTTTAAACCTCTTTCTTTCTTTCACACACACGCACACGTACTCGCACACATACACGCGTACACACATATACACGTACACACACACATACACGTACACACACACTCCACCCAGCACCATATGTCAAATGGGCCGCACACGAGACACAATAGCCACGTACCAATACCCCCTCTTGCCATCCCCATGTTTATTATCCTTTAACTCTCCCAGCCTCTCAAACCCTTAACCATCCCAACCTCCCCCTTTCTCCCTCGGGCAAATCAAGGTATAGGGTCGTACTAAAGGTTTACAATGGGGTTTGGTGGTGTTACAATAGGGGGAATGATGGGGGAATTGGTGGTGTGTGAGGGTGAGGGGAGGAAATTTGAGGGGTGAGGATGGGGTTTAGCAGACGCGTGCAGAATAGCCCTCCTCGAAGGATCATGTCTCATAGTTGGCAGCACTTGTTTCTCCTCTGCCCCCTCCCCCCCCCACCCCTCCTCCTCTCTGCCCCTCCCCCCCCCCCCCTCCTCCTCTCTGCCCCCCCCCTTCTCCTTATCATATTTCCCTCTTAATAATTCTCCTCTTCGTGTTTTCCTTCCTCCAATCTTTTCTATTTATTCCCCCCCCCCCTCTTCTTCTTCCCCTCCCCCCTCCCCTCCTCCTCCTAATCGTCTTGCCCTCTTAATTATTCTCCTCTTCGTATTTCCCCTCTTCCTTCACCCCTCTTCCTTCTTCCCCTCCTCCCCTCCTTTTCCTCTTCCTCCTTATAATTGTTCCCTCTTAATATTTCTCCTTCGTATTTTCCCTCCTAATTTCTTCTTTCTTTCTTCCTCCCCCTCCCCTCTGTTCCCCCCTTTCTCCCCCTCCTCCTCTTTATCCTCTGTCCCTCTTCATAATTATCTTCGTATTTCCATTCTTCCTTTCTTCTTTCTTCACCCCTCCCCCCCCCCCCTTCTTTCTGTCCCCCTCCTTTCTGTCCCCCCTCCTACTCCCCCCTCCTCTTTCCCTCTTAATAATTCTCCTCTTCGTGTTTTCCTTCCTCTTTTGTTCTCTCTCTTTCTTCTCTAGCATTCTGCCATTTCCTTTCCCTCCCCCTCTTCACTTTTTTGTCAATTTTTTTTCATTTATTAATTGTTTTTTTCTAGTTTCCTCCCTACACCTCCATCAAACTTTAAAAAAACATCCATTAGATCCCCCTTCTAGATTAATTTGTACATTTTTCGGTAGAAGAATTTCAGGCTCACTATCGTTCGCCAGGAAAAAAAATCGACACTTATATAGCACGAAAGGTCTAAATATTGTAAAGGAAATGGGGCTGAAGGTCATAAAATCGACAAAACTAATGGGGCAAACATCTTGAAATATGAAAACTAAGGAGGCTAAACATGAGGGCGAAGGGTATCTAGAGAAACGACCCATCTCCCTGTAATATTTCTACTCTTCGTATTTCCCCTTTTCTTCTTTTCTCTCTCTTTATCATCATTCTTCCATTCCCCTTACGTCTTCAAAGTGTATTCTTTAGTATACCTTTACCAAAATTCGATAATAATTAATGTCATCATACTTCCATTTCCGTTTTCTGAAGCTTTTCATTGTATTTAACTTATATGAGGGAGTATATTCTTTCACCTTATTTAAGGCGGGTTATCTCGTTTTTATTGGCCTTCTTTCATTATTATATATATTTCTTTAGTTTGTTACATAGACCTTTATCAAGCTTAAAAAATAATTAACTTCCAAGACCCGTCTTCAAGATAAATTTTTACATTTTTTTACCCAAAAATTTACAGGCCGAAGGCCTGTTTCTACAAATGTGGCTCGCTATCGCTCGATAGGAAAAAATCGACATCTAAATGGCACGAAAGGTCTTAAAATTGACAACGAAATGGATCGAAAGATGTAAAATCGCCAAACTAATAGGTAGAACGTAGAAGGGTCACTAGACCTGTTGTTGCTTGATTTCCTTTGTACAATCTCACAACTAATGGGGCTAAGCACGAGGGAGAAAGGGGTCCATAAAAAGGACCCATCTCCCCTTAAGTTATCCATTTTCTTTTACTTGTATGTGGGTGTATATTTGTTCACCTTATTTAATTCTAGAGCGTCTACAGAAGTTACTCTGGCTATAATAGTTATGGGGTGACTAAAATAAATGACAGTACACTCGGATGCCATAGTCTCTAGCCCACCCATACACATTCGTGGACTTCATCTATTTCTAATCATGGAAGTTTTATCTCTGGAAACGTTTTTATTAATATAATTTTCTGTACATCAACTACAAAACTATATATATATTAATATATGATAACTGGAAACGATTATATGAATATAGTTGTCTATACTGTACATCAACTACAAAGCTATATATATTAATATATGATAACTGGAAACGATTATATGAATATAGTTGTCTATACTGTACATCAACTACAAAGCTATATATATTATTCATTGATAACTAAGTTCTATCCAAAAATAATTCCAAACAGTTATAATTGCAAAATAGGAAAACAAATAAAGGAGTTAAGGGGGAAGGGTTTATTTTGCATTCTTTAGTTTCCTCAATAGTCCTACATCAAGCGTTAAATAAACACAACAAAATACTCACACACACACACACACACACACACACACACACACACACACACATACACACACACACACACACAAAAAAAAAAAACACACACACACACACACACACACACAAGCCCCCCTTCGAGATAAATGTGTAACTTTTTCGGTACCTCTTAAATTTCAGACTCGCTATCGCTCGTCAGCAAGAAAATGTATCCCCTAAATGGCATGAAGGGTCTTAAAATTGAGTTGTTGCGGTGCCAAGATTTCTATCAATAACATTCTTAAAGTTGACAGAACAATGGGGCAAAAGGTCTTAATATCGCCAAACTAATCGGGTGAATGCCTTAAGATTTCAAAACATTTAGAGCTAAACATGAGGAAGAAGGGGGTTAATAAAAAATAACTTGTAGATGGCATGGCATGCAGAGTGTAAATAATGTGTTATCATAGCTACATAATATGTAAGTGGGGGTGTTTTGGACCCCCTTCTCCCTCATGTTTAGCCACATTGGTTTCGAGATATTACACGAGGGGGGGGGGGGGTCTGGGGGTATTTATTAAAACTTGATGGAGGTCTAGGGAGCAAACTAAAAACAATGATAATAATACGGCTTTAAACTTCGTGTGTTCAGTCCTTTTGAATTTGTCTCTCAATGAAGCAACTTGGTTGAGCCCGAGAACTTTCAGTTCTCTACTGTACTTCTCACTTCTCAGCTTGTTCTTCCTCTGTCCAATTACTCTTCTTTCCTATTTTACTCCAGCCATCTGGATCTCTCTCTCTCTCTCTCTCTGTCAGTCACAAGGGGCTGGAGTTCTCGCAGAGAGGCTCCAGTCCTGATGATATTCTTGGCTTACAGTGTGCTGGCTTAATAATCCAATAGGGTTGATAGCCTCTGAAATCGTATTTTAACTAAAAAAAAAAATCACTGTTAAGCTTTTGGCTTTGGGGGAGACACTCGTTACAGGCAGCATTACTTTTTGTCTCCATACAAATTAAAAAAAAATATTGCATGTAATAAGGACAGTAGACAATAACAAAACAAAACAAACTCAATAATGTACTTAATATACAGTACCGTATAGCAATTATATGTTTAATATACAGTACCGTATAGCAATTATATGTTTAATATACAGTACCGTATAGCAATTATATGTTTAATATACAGTACCGTATAGCAATTATATGTTTAATATACAGTACCGTATAGCAATTATATGTTTAATATACAGTACCGTATAGCAATTATATGTTTAATATACAGTACCGTATAGCAATTATGTTTAATATACAGTACCGTATAGCAATTATATGTTTAATATACAGTACCGTATAGCAATTATATGTTTAATATACAGTACCGTATAGCAATTATATGTTTAATATACAGTACCGTATAACAATTATATGTTTAATATACAGTACCGTATAGCAATTATATGTTTAATATACAGTACCGTATAGCAATTATATGTTTAATATACAGTACCGTATAGCAATTATATGTTTAATATACAGTACCGTATAGCAATTATATGTTTAATATACAGTACCGTATAGCAATTATATGTTTAATATACAGTACCGTATAGCAATTATATGTTTAATAGAATGTATGACTGAAATAATGTGTGTAGTAGCAGAATAATGCAATAGTTAAGTGGGTACTGTGTTTAATCTGGAGTAATACGAGAGATTAGCACGTGTGGTGAAGGCAGGGGGTATAGTGTGTGGTTGACGGGAAACAGAGAGAGTGTGTGTGGGTGTGTATATATGTGTGAGAGAGAGAGAGAGGGTGTGGGTGTTTGTGTGTGAAAGAGAGTGTATGTGTGGGTGTGTGTGTGTGTGTAAGAGAGAGAGGTAGTGGGTGTTTGTGTGTGTGAGAGAGTGTATGAAGAGATAAAGAGTGTGTGTGTGTGTGTGAGAGAGAGGAGAGTGTGTATGTGTGAAGAGCTAGAGAGTGTTATGTGTGTGAAGAGCTAAAGACTGTGTGAGAGAGAGAGGGAAAAGTGTGTGTGTGTGTGTGTGTATGTGTATGTGTCAGAGAGAGTGAGTGAATGTTTATAATTATGTACTTGCAATATGTATGAGTGTTACAAAGATCTCCAATTAGTATGTCATAGATATTTATAGAATTAACACCTGATCCATTCCAATGTGTAAAACATACTAAAATGCTTTGCTATAGAATTAAATACAAATTCCAAGATAATATATTTTAATTTCAGGCAAATCACTTCTTACATGTACAAAACTATCAATAAATTAACGTTTTTTACTCGCATACAGAATATGTTTTAGGAAAGATTCTTGTTTATTTCATTTACTTATTCATGTATTTGTTTCCTCCCTAGACCTCCATCAAGCTTTAAACAATACCCCCAACACCCACCTTCGAGATAATTTTTTTTTTTTTTTTCGGTAGAAAAATGCCCAGGTCAAAGGTCAGTTCTTCCTAAAATGCAGGCTCGATATCGCTCACCAAGAAAAAAATCGACATCTAAATGGCACGAAAGGTCTTTAAAATGACAAATAAATGAAGTGAAAGGGTCTAGAAAATCGCTAAACTAATTGGGCGAACATCTTAAAATCTCCAAGGGTATGGAGCTCAACATGAGTGAGAAGGGGGTTCGGAAAAATACACCCCTTACCCATTAACTCTCATAGATCCTTCCCAAGCTTAGTAAAATAGATTTATGTTAGCCAGAGTTGATTCATAACCAATATACTGAAAGGGTTAAATCTCTCTCTCTCTCTCTCTCTCTCTCTCTCTCTCTCTCTCTCTCTCTCTCTCTCTCTCTCTCTCTCTCTCACTCAATCACTCACTCACTCACTCACTCACTCACTCACACACACACATACACAGCCCGTAGCCTAGTAGGTAGAGCTCTCGTCTCACACACGAGGGGTCGGGGGTTCAATCCCCGGCCGGGCGGAGACAAATTGGGCTTGTCTCCTTGCATGTGTTAGCCTCAGTTCACCTAGCTGTAAATAGGTACCTGAAATAAGTGGACGACGTTGTGACGTCCCATCTGGGGTTGGCAAAAATGGTACAAGGCGAGATGGGTATCATATGGTTCACCTAAGCTGATGGCTACCTAAGCCTTCGGGCGAGACGGTACCGTCTATAGTGAGAATGGTACCATACAGATCCACCCTAAGCCTTCGTTTCCGATGTCGCCAATTGGCTAAAAAATACAGACTACACACACATCCACAGCCATTCCAACGATACATATAACACCTACGCATATAGGAGGCGGGAAATAACGAGCATGCTCACTCCCGCAATACAACTAGAGTAAGTACAACTAGAGTAAGTACACACACACACTCTCTCTGTCTCACACTCACTCTCTCTCTTTTTCTCTGACACAAACACACACACACACACACTCACTCACTCACTCTCTCTCACACACACATACACACTCACTCACTCTCTCTCACACATACACACTCACTCACTCACTCTCACACTCTCTCACACACATACACACTCTCACTCTCTTTCTCTCACTCTCTCATTCACTCTCTCTCTCTCTCAGGCCTATAGGATATTATGTCGTAAAACGTTAAGGTGTTTGTTTAAGGTCGTATGTGTCTCTTAGCGGCCTTTTAACGGGGGAGGTAGTCGCTTTTTATGGACCCCCTTCCCCCTCATGTTTAGCATATTAGTTTTGAAATTTTAAGACGTTCGTTCCGTTAGTTTGGCGATTTAGAGACCTTTTGCCTCATTTCTTCGTCAATATTTAGACCTTTCGGGCCATTTAGGTGTCGATTTTTTTCCTGGCAAGCGACAGCGAGCCCGTAATTTTAGAAGGAAATGGCCTTCGGCCGGGACATTTTTCTACCGAAAAATGTACAAATTTATCTTGAAAAGGGGTATAGGGGGTGTTTTTTTAAACTTGATGGAGGTCTAGCGAGGACACTACAACATAAATAAATAAATGTATATATAGACCAAAAACCAAGCACTACCCCCTCAAGCTATGCATGTTCTTTAACCCTTTCAGTACCGGTGCCGTCCTTTTAACTTTATTATGGCTAATATTAGACGAGTTTGTTTAGTTTGAAAAAGGCCTCCAGCAATTAACAGGCTTCGAAATATCTCACTTTACATTTTTTACTACCACAGATCCTTCTTAAACTGCACACATCCTCTAAATATGGCTAGAATATCATTTAAAAGACGTCGCCGGTACAGAAGGGGTTAAAGCTATAGGTAGCGCCAACGAACTTGACAATTTTCTTGACCCCTTAACTTTTCATAACTCAAAAGGGACTAGAGCAAACTGGCTGTGCATATCCACACCTATATCCTGGTGGGCTCTTCCCTAATGATAGAAATGTCAGCTCGATTGCTTTCATTCATTTTGAGTTTTGAGAAGTTAAGGGGTCAAGAAAATTGTCAAGTTTGTTGGCGCTATCTATAGTGTGCGTGTGTGTGTATGTATGTATGTATGTATGTATGTATGTATGTATGTATGTATGTTATCTTTCCCTTAATCATTTATATTGTAAATAGACACAATAATGGTATTCAATATAACTAAAGTGTTCCCCATAATAAAGTATATCCATTACAGAATATTACGAGAGTTTTAACACAAATTAAAAGGAAAACAAATTTTCGATTGAATAAATGTTTATTTTTTTCTATTAATTAACCACATATTAAATAAGTATTTGTGTGCGAAGTGAATCATTCTTCTTGATACATGATTTATAGTTTAATGTTGATAATAAAACCATAAATTGACTGCTGTTTATACCAGAATGTACTCACTTTTCACACACACACACACACACACACACACACACACACACACACACACACATGTAGACCAATCCTCTCCTAATATACATACATAGGATTCCTCGCTACTGAACCTGACTCCGCCCAGCTACTTAGGTTGCACACACATCACCCCATCCATACACACACATACACACGCACACGCATACATACATACATACATACATACACACACACACACACACACACATATACATACACACACATACACGCTAGCCTCACACACACATATACAGTACATCCACCTCACATATGCACACACACACACACATGACTCAAACACACACACACACACACACTCAACCAAAGACACACACACAAACACACAGGCCTTATACAAATACCTAAAATAAACACACAAACAGACATAAGCCACATACATCCCATAACATTAGATATAGTAAACCCCATTTGGCACACACACAGATCCACTCAAACAAATATACATGACACTCCCAAACTCACGATATTTACAGCCATCCATATCACTGAACATATTTGTTTAATCAAATATATAATCTTAGCATCTGATAATGTCATGCACAGTACATAGCGTAGTATGTATAGATTGAATATATATATATATATATATATATATATATATATATATATATATATACTGATATATAATTATATGATCACATCACTCATATTATAATATATATTAAATGTATACTATTTAAACGAACAATTGATATAATGTTGATACCTAACACAGCTTTAACATAAATAAATAGCACATGGGTGTAACAAATATGGTAACACACCCCATAAACCACCCTAGCCATGCACAGCAGGGACTCGTGTAATAGACATTTTTTACCCTCGCGCGGTGTAAATCTAAATAATGTACATAAATCTCGCACTGTTGTAGCTTCATTATTGTAACTATAAACATTCAGTGGGGTTTACTTAAGGGGAGGTTTTTAGTTTGTTGCCCACGTCTCCACTAAGCTTTAAAAAAAAATATATATTATATATATATATATATATGTGTACATTTTTCGGTATAAATATATTGACATTACCTTTAAAGCAAGCTCGCTATCGTTCGGCCAGAAATAATCTACATCTGAATGGAGTGAAGCGTCTTGTAATCGCTAAACTAATGTACTGAAAATGGGGGAAGTTCAAAAGGCCACCTCGGATCAGATAGGGGTAGTATAAGGAAGGGGAAAAAAGTAAATATCCGCCATGTTACCGAGAGGGTTAAGGGGGGATGGGTGTATTTATTTCCTCATTTATTCATCCTTTTTTTTTTTTTTTCCTTCTCCCTAGACCTTCATCAGTCACCCTCCTTCAAGATAAATTTGTACATTTTCCGATAAAAGAAATCCCGGCAGAAGGCGGTTTCTCCTAAATTACAGGCTCGCCGCTATCGCTCGCCAATATAAAATCAATACATAAGTGATACGAAAAATCTTAAAATTGGCACAGAAAAGGAGTGAAGTCTTAAAATCGCCAAACTAATGGGCCGAACGTCTTAAAATCTCAAAACTATTGGGGCTAAACATGAGGTTGAAGGGGGGCCAAAACAAAAACTCCGACCATCTCCCCTACAGTCGGTTGAAGGAGGTACCATTTAGAAGCCTCAAGTGTGTTTTGAGAGACAATAATGTGTCGGGGATCAACTCTTAACCGTCTCACTCCATTAGCTCCTTAAGGGCTTTGTCTGCTGGACCCCCTTCTCCCTCATATTTAGCCCCATTAGGCTCTGTCTCCAGTTGGCCACCCCCAGCTAAAAAAACAAATAAAAAGGGGGGGGGGGGATGTGCCTGAGTACTGTATATAGATAGATATATAGTTTTGAAATTATAAGACGTTCGCCCCATTAATTTTGTGATTTTAAGAACTGTCGCCCAATTTCTTCGTCAATTTTTAAACCTTTCATGCCATTGGCATTGACAAACTGGGCGAAAGATCATATTAATTTCCAAACTACTGGGTCGAACGTCTTTAAATCTCAAAACAAATGAGCCTAAACATGAGGGAGAAGGGGTCTAGAAAAACAAAATCCATCTCCTAAAAGTTGCCTACTAATTCAACCATTGATTGACAGTCGTGAGGAAGAGAGATTATGAACTAACGATAAAGTACATCAGGAGGCATAATATACAAGGAGAGAGAGAGAGAGAGATTATGAACTAACGATAAAGTACATCAGGAGGCATAATATACAAGGAGAGAGAGAGAGAGAGATTATGAACTAACGATAAAGTACATCAGGAGGCATAATATACAAGGAGAGAGAGAGAGAGAGATTATGAACTAACGATAAAGTACATCAGGAGGCATAATATACAAGGAGAGAGAGAGAGAGAGATTATGAACTAACGATAAAGTACATCAGGAGGCATAATATACAAGGAGAGAGAGAGAGAGAGATTATGAACTAACGATAAAGTACATCAGGAGGCATAATATACAAGGAGAGAGAGAGAGAGAGATTATGAACTAACGATAAAGTACATCAGGAGGCATAATATACAAGGAGAGAGAGAGAGAGAGAGATTATGAACTAACGATAAAGTACATCAGGAGGCATAATATACAAGGAGAGAGAGAGAGAGAGATTATGAACTAACGATAAAGTACATCAGGAGGCATAATATACAAGGAGAGAGAGAGAGAGAGAGAGAGATTATGAACTAACGATAAAGTACATCAGGAGGCATAATATACAAGGAGAGAGAGAGAGAGAGAGATTATGAACTAACGATAAAGTACATCAGGAGGCATAATATACAAGGAGAGAGAGAGAGAGAGAGAGATTATGAACTAACGATAAAGTACATCAGGAGGCATAATATACAAGGAGAGAGAGAGAGAGAGATTATGAACTAACGATAAAGTACATCAGGAGGCATAATATACAAGGAGAGAGAGAGAGAGAGAGATTATGAACTAACGATAAAGTACATCAGGAGGCATAATATACAAGGAGAGAGAGAGAGAGAGATTATGAACTAACGATAAAGTACATCAGGAGGCATAATATACAAGGAGGAGACAGAGAGAGAGATTATGAACTAACGATAAAGTACATCAGGAGGCATAATATACAAGGAGAGAGAGAGAGAGAGATTATGAACTAACGATAAAGTACATCAGAGAGGCATAATATACAAGGAGAGAGAGAGAGAGATTATGAACTAACGATAAAGTACATCAGGAGGCATAATATACAAGGAGAGAGAGAGAGAGAGAGATTATGAACTAACGATAAAGTACATCAGGAGGCATAATATACAAGGAGAGAGAGAGAGATTATGAACTAACGATAAAGTACATCAGGAGGCATAATATACAAGGAGAGAGAGAGAGAGAGAGAGAGAGAGATTATGAACTAACGATAAAGTACATCAGGAGGCATAATATACAAGGAGAGAGAGAGAGAGAGAGAGATTATGAACTAACGATAAAGTACATCAGGAGGCATAATATACAAGGAGAGAGAGAGAGAGAGAGAGAGATTATGAACTAACGATAAAGTACATCAGGAGGCATAATATACAAGGAGAGAGAGAGAGAGAGAGATTATGAACTAACGATAAAGTACATCAGGAGGCATAATATACAAGGAGAGAGAGAGAGAGATTATGAACTAACGATAAAGTACATCAGGAGGCATAATATACAAGGAGAGAGAGAGAGAGAGAGATTATGAACTAACGATAAAGTACATCAGGAGGCATAATATACAAGGAGAGAGAGAGAGAGAGAGAGATTATGAACTAACGATAAAGTACATCAGGAGGCATAATATACAAGGAGAGAGAGAGAGAGAGATTATGAACTAACGATAAAGTACATCAGGAGGCATAATATACAAGGAGAGAGAGAGAGAGAGAGAGAGATTATGAACTAACGATAAAGTACATCAGGAGGCATAATATACAAGGAGAGAGAGAGAGATTATGAACTAACGATAAAGTACATCAGGAGGCATAATATACAAGGAGAGAGAGAGAGAGAGAGAAATTATGAACTAACGATAAAGTACATCAGGAGGCATAATATACAAGGAGAGAGAGAGAGAGAGATTATGAACTAACGATAAAGTACATCAGGAGGCATAATATACAAGGAGACAGAGAGAGAGAGATTATGAACTAACGATAAAGTACATCAGGAGGCATAATATACAAGGAGAGAGAGAGAGAGAGATTATGAACTAACGATAAAGTACATCAGGAGGCATAATATACAAGGAGAGAGAGAGAGATTATGAACTAACGATAAAGTACATCAGGAGGCATAATATACAAGGAGAGAGAGAGAGAGATTATGAACTAACGATAAAGTACATCAGGAGGCATAATATACAAGGAGAGAGAGAGAGAGAGAGAGATTATGAACTAACGATAAAGTACATCAGGAGGCATAATATACAAGGAGAGAGAGAGAGAGATTATGAACTAACGATAAAGTACATCAGGAGGCATAATATACAAGGAGACAGAGAGAGAGAGAGATTATGAACTAACGATAAAGTACATCAGGAGGCATAATATACAAGGAGAGAGAGAGAGATTATGAACTAACGATAAAGTACATCAGGAGGCATAATATACAAGGAGAGAGAGAGAGAGAGATTATGAACTAACGATAAAGTACATCAGGAGGCATAATATACAAGGAGAGAGAGAGAGAGATTATGAACTAACGATAAAGTACATCAGGAGGCATAATATACAAGGAGAGAGAGAGAGAGAGAGAGATTATGAACTAACGATAAAGTACATCAGGAGGCATAATATACAAGGAGACAGAGAGAGAGAGAGAGATTATGAACTAACGATAAAGTACATCAGGAGGCATAATATACAAGGAGACAGAGAGAGAGAGAGATTATGAACTAACGATAAAGTACATCAGGAGGCATAATATACAAGGAGACAGAGAGAGAGAGAGAGAGAGATTATGAACTAACGATAAAGTACATCAGGAGGCATAATATACAAGGAGAGAGAGAGAGAGATTATGAACTAACGATAAAGTACATCAGGAGGCATAATATACAAGGAGACAGAGAGAGAGATTATGAACTAACGATAAAGTACATCAGGAGGCATAATATACAAGGAGAGAGAGAGAGAGAGAGAGATTATGAACTAACGATAAAGTACATCAGGAGGCATAATATACAAGGAGAGAAAGAGAGAGAGAGATTATGAACTAACGATAAAGTACATCAGGAGGCATAATATACAAGGAGAGAGAGAGAGAGAGATTATGAACTAACGATAAAGTACATCAGGAGGCATAATATACAAGGAGACAGAGAGAGAGAGAGATTATGAACTAACGATAAAGTACATCAGGAGGCATAATATACAAGGAGAGAAAGAGAGAGAGATTATGAACTAACGATAAAGTACATCAGGAGGCATAATATACAAGGAGAGAGAGAGAGAGAGAGAGAGATTATGAACTAACGATAAAGTACATCAGGAGGCATAATATACAAGGAGAGAGAGAGAGAGAGAGATTATGAAAACTAACGATAAAGTACATCAGGAGGCATAATATACAAGGAGACAGAGAGAGAGAGAGATTATGAACTAACGATAAAGTACATCAGGAGGCATAATATACAAGGAGAGAAAGAGAGAGAGATTATGAACTAACGATAAAGTACATCAGGAGGCATAATATACAAGGAGAGAGAGAGAGAGATTATGAACTAACGATAAAGTACATCAGGAGGCATAATATACAAGGAGAGAGAGAGAGAGATTATGAACTAACGATTAAAGTACATCAGGAGGCATAATATACAAGGAGAGAGAGAGAGAGAGAGATTATGAACTAACGATAAAGTACATCAGGAGGCATAATATACAAGGAGAGAGAGAGAGAGAGAGAGATTATGAACTAACGATAAAGTACATCAGGAGGCATAATATACAAGGAGAGAGAGAGAGAGAGAGATTATGAACTAACGATAAAGTACATCAGGAGGCATAATATACAAGGAGAGAGAGAGAGAGAGAGAGAGATTATGAACTAACGATAAAGTACATCAGGAGGCATAATATACAAGGAGAGAGAGAGAGAGAGAGAGAGATTATGAACTAACGATAAAGTACATCAGGAGGCATAATATACAAGGAGAGAGAGAGAGATTATGAACTAACGATAAAGTACATCAGGAGGCATAATATACAAGGAGAGAAAGAGAGAGAGAGAGAGAGATTATGAACTAACGATAAAGTACATCAGGAGGCATAATATACAAGGAGAGAGAGAGAGAGAGAGAGATTATGAACTAACGATAAAGTACATCAGGAGGCATAATATACAAGGAGAGAGAGAGAGAGATTATGAACTAACGATAAAGTACATCAGGAGGCATAATATACAAGGAGAGAGAGAGAGAGAGATTATGAACTAACGATAAAGTACATCAGGAGGCATAATATACAAGGAGACAGAGAGAGAGATTATGAACTAACGATAAAGTACATCAGGAGGCATAATATACAAGGAGAGAAAGAGAGAGAGAGAGAGAGATTATGAACTAACGATAAAGTACATCAGGAGGCATAATATACAAGGAGAGAGAGAGAGAGAGAGATTATGAACTAACGATAAAGTACATCAGGAGGCATAATATACAAGGAGAGAGAGAGAGAGAGAGAGATTATGAACTAACGATAAAGTACATCAGGAGGCATAATATACAAGGAGAGAGAGAGAGAGATTATGAACTAACGATAAAGTACATCAGGAGGCATAATATACAAGGAGAGAGAGAGAGAGAGATTATGAACTAACGATAAAGTACATCAGGAGGCATAATATACAAGGAGAGAGAGAGAGAGATTATGAAACTAACGATAAAGTACATCAGGAGGCATAATATACAAGGAGAGAGAGAGAGAGAGATTATGAACTAACGATAAAGTACATCAGGAGCATAATATACAGGAGAGAGAGAGAGAGAGGAGATTATGAACTAACGATAAAGTACATCAGGAGGCATAATATACAAGGAGAGAGAGAGAGAATTATGAACTAACGATAAAGTACATCAGGAGGCATAATATACAAGAGGAGAGAGAGAGAGAGATTATGAACTAACGATAAAGTACATCAGGAGGCATAATATACAAGGAGAGAGAGAGAGAGAGATATGAACTAACGATAAAGTACATCAGGAGGCATAATACAAGGAGAGAGAGAGAGACAGGATTATGAACTAACGATAAAGTACATCAGGAGGCTAATATACAAGAGAGAGAGAGAGAGAGATTATGAACTAACGATAAAGTACATCAGGAGGCATAATATACAAGGAGAGAGAGAGAGAGAGATTATGAACTAACGATAAAGTACATCAGGAGGCATAATATACAAGGAGAGAGAGAGAGAGAGAGAGATTATGAACTAACGATAAAGTACATCAGGAGGCATAATATACAAGGAGAGAGAGAGAGAGAGAGAGAGAGATTATGAACTAACGAAAAGTACATCAGGAGGCATAATATACAAGGAGACAGAGAGAGAGAGAGATTATGAACTAACGATAAAGTACATCAGGAGGCATAATATACAAGGAGAGAAAGAGAGAGAGAGATTATGAACTAACGATAAAGTACATCAGGAGAGGCATAATATACAAGGAGAGAGAGAGAGAGAGAGAAATTATGAACTAACGATAAAGTACATCAGGAGGCATAATATACAAGGAGAGAGAGAGAGATTATGAACTAACGATAAAGTACATCAGGAGGCATAATATACAAGGAGAGAGAGAGGAGAGAGAGAGAGAGAGATTATGAACTAACGATAAAGTACATCAGGAGGCATAATATACAAGGAGACAGAGAGAGAGAGAGATTATGAACTAACGATAAAGTACATCAGGAGGCATAATATACAAGGAGAGAGAGAGAGAGAGAGAGATTATGAACTAACGATAAAGTACATCAGGAGGCATAATATACAAGGAGAGAGAGAGAGAGATTATGAACTAACGATAAAGTACATCAGGAGGCATAATATACAAGGAGACAGAGAGAGAGATTATGAACTAACGATAAAGTACATCAGGAGGCATAATATACAAGGAGAGAGAGAGAGAGAGAGATTATGAACTAACGATAAAGTACATCAGGAGGCATAATATACAAGGAGACAGAGAGAGAGAGAGAGAGAGAGATATGAACTAACGATAAAGTACATCAGGAGGCATAATATACAAGGAGACAGAGAGAGAGAGAGATTATGAACTAACGATAAAGTACATCAGGAGGCATAATATACAAGGAGAGAGAGAGAGAGAGAGATTATGAACTAACGATAAAGTACATCAGGAGGCATAATATACAAGGAGAGAGAGAGAGAGAGAGAGAGATTATGAACTAACGATAAAGTACATCAGGAGGCATAATATACAAGGAGACAGAGAGAGAGAGAGAGAGATTATGAACTAACGATAAAGTACATCAGGAGGCATAATATACAAGGAGACAGAGAGAGAGAGATTATGAACTAACGATAAAGTACATCAGGAGGCATAATATACAAGGAGAGAGAGAGAGAGAGAGAGATTATGAACTAACGATAAAGTACATCAGGAGGCATAATATACAAGGAGAGAGAGAGAGAGAGATTATGAACTAACGATAAAGTACATCAGGAGGCATAATATACAAGGAGACAGAGAGAGAGAGACAGATTGTGAACTAACGATAAAGTACATCAGGAGACATAATATACAAGGAGAGAGAGAGAGAGAGATATAATAAAGGCACATAAAAACAAGTATCGAGACAACACTACTTGAGAGTTACATAAACATAGACATTGATACACAGACATCGCGGTCCCCACTAGGCAGTCCGGCCTAGAGAGAGAGTGTGAGTGTGTGTGTTTGTGTGTGTGTGAGTGAGTGTGTGTTTGTGAGTGAGTGTGTGTTTGTGTGTGTGTGAGTGAGAGTGAGTGTGTGTGTGTGTGTGTGTGTTTGTGTGTAAAGGCACATAAGAATCAGTACCGAGACATCATGATTTAAGGGGGTAGTACTCACTTTTTCTGGACCCCCTTCTCCCTCATGTTTAGCATATTAGTTTTGAGGTTTTAAGACGTTCGGTTGTTTGGCGATTTTGAAACTTTTCGTCTCATTTTTTGTGTCAATATTAAACCCTTTCGTGCCCTTTACTTTAGGTGTCAATTTTTTCCTGGCGAGCGATACCGAGTCTCTAATTTTTGAAGGAATCGGCCTTCGGCCAGGACATTTTTCTACCGAAATGTTTTCAAATTTATCTTGAAAGGGGATCTAGGGGGTGTTTTTCTAAGCTTGATGTAGGTCTTGCGAGAAAACTAAAAACTAAATATATATATAGACCAAAAACCAAGCACTAGCCCCTTAAACCGAGAGAAAGAGAGAGCGAGAGAGAAAGAGTAGCAAGTGGCGAGGACAGGTGGAAGAGTGTAGAGTATCACATGAACACAACACGTGGTAAGCCTAAATGCACGAGCTACCCCAAACACATGTCCCCGCGTTCGAACCCTGGCCTCCGATCTAGGTTTGGGCTCCTCATTTACACCACCATTCACCATGTATTTTATCCTCTACGCGGAAACACCCGGAGTAATTATTTCTTCCTTACCCGAATTACAAAACTATTCTACTTTCGGCGTTTTTTATATAGCAAACTACGAAATGCATGATTTGAAAATCAACCAAAACATCATCCGAACAATGCAAGGTCATTCAGCCAATGGGAGCGCTTGGGGGCGGAGTCAGTGGGTTGGTCCTCTAGCCTGCGATTGGCCGAGACGGATCAAAGTTGCGTCTATTTCCCGCATTATAGAGCCGAAATGACAATCGTAGCGCGGATGAGAAAGAGACGGAGGGTGATAAAAACGCGAATCACCCTCCACAAGACTGGGTAAGGGAATACGATAACGGCCACATCAACAAAAACATCTTAGCGCGAAATAATGACTACTTGACGAAATCTGATAGCCTCACTTGGGGTTGAATGGGGAATGTGACGGGGGGGGGGGGGGAATAGATGGACGAGTGGATGTCAGGGGTGTTAGAATTAGTTAGATAATAGATGGATAGACGATAGATGGGGTTAGCTATATAGACGAAGTAGAATATGAGAGGTTAATAGATAGGGATAGATTATTATAGATAAATAAATAGACTGTGGGATGGATGATAAATAGATGAAGGATATATGATAAATATTAATAGACTGGATAGATGATAATAGATAAATAGGAAAGGATAGGTGTCAATAATATACATAGATGAGGGATGGATGATAATAGATTGATAGATGGGGGAATTACGAAAAAAAACCGAATAATTAAAATAGAATATTTCAATTGGAAAAGCAATAGAAGCAAATTTGGCTAATCAATAGATCTAAGCAAGTTGTTCAATTGGACGATTTAAAATGAATAGGGGTATAGAAGCATAAATAGGTGAAAACAGTTCAAAGCAGACGTTGAGAATAGTTTAAATTTGACAAAATAAGCTTAGAAATCCTCAACAACAATTTAAATGAGATGTCCTAAAAAAAAAAAAAAAAAAAACGTCGGATCAGGCATTAGGCCCATGAAAAATCCCTTTCTGTTTTTCGAGGACTCATTTTTGCTTTATTTTGGCTAACAACAGATGATTTTATTCAGTCTGTTATGGCCCACAGGGAATCGAAAAGGTAAATGTCAATTCAATTAACTCCCTGACTTCCAATATTTAATCCTAATCTGAAAAAGTCGTCTCTTATTAGTCAGATTATATATATATATATATATATATATTAATAATAACAATACAAATAATGTCAGTCAATCTCGTTCGATGTAAATCATGATATATTTCAACAATGACCCATACAAACCATAGCAAGTGTTATTTATGTACGCTGAATACAATGGGGGATATTTAGTTCGTGGCCATTTTGCTCCGCGGACGTTTAGGTATGCGGCCAGTTGTGTCTGTGGCCTATATGGTCAGGGCCGAGTAGACAACACTGTTTAGCAATTTTAATAACTCGAAAGATAATGGAATCGCAAAGCCAGGACACAACTAATTCGTCTCAGTAATATAAAGACTGACAATAAATGATCATATTGATTAATCTGTTTTATTAATTTCACTCCAACACCAAACACCTCCCAATGAAATTAATGAAAGCATGTGATCCACCGGGATTCGAACCTGGGTTACCACACACAGATTGTTTTAACACTATCCGTTACACCATCAAGACAGACCACAATTTGTTTTACTAACATTAGTAATTTTTATGATCATATACAATCCACTGATACTGTAATGATTGTGAATGCCAGGGCTCAGATTTAATATGTATGGTGGCGCTAATAAGTGATGTCGCGGCACCAAGTATATTTTGATCAATAATTGGTATCAGTAATATCTAAAACTTGATGTATTCGTTTCGAGTGAGATATACAAACATGATCCTACACTTTCCATCCTATTCAACATCTGACGGACATTAATACAGCACAGAGCGAGGCAAACGTAATGACAGCTGAGACATGACTTAAAAATGTCAAAAGTTTTAAATCGACAAATTAATGGGGCAAAAGTCTTAAAATCTTATAACTAACGGGACTAAGCATGAAGGAGAAGGGGGTCCAGAAAAAATAACCACCCCTTAAGCTCCTAAGTACCCTACATTACTTTGAATTCGTAAACAAAAAAATAATAGGTTGAGAGAGAGAGAGAGAGAGAGATAATGTGTGTGTGTGTATGTGTGTGCGTGTGTGTGTGTGTGTGTGTAGGTATGTATGTGTGTGTGATTCGCTTTAACTCATTGTTTAAAAAGGGGTGATTTAACAGGTCTTTTAAATTTGGCTAAGCATTTGGCCTCCTAGAGCGAATATCTATATTGGGGAGTATTCTCTCTCCTACTGGGGTGGGTGATGGCAGGCACGGGGCGAACAACACAGAGGTGATATGAGTAATAGAAGAAAGAGAGAGTGAGAGTGAGCGAGTGGTAATGAGTGACAGAGAGAGGGGTGAGAGGGAGAGTGTGTGTGTGTGTATGTGAGTGAGTGAGTGAGAGAGTGAGAGATGCAGCCATTATCTTTAATACTTGATTGGTACTTTTTTTTTTAATACATATTTGTTCAACAAATGTATGATCATTAACTCATAGTTAAGGGGTAAGTGTATTTTCTTATCATCATTATTTATTTTTACTTTGTTTTATTATATATATATATATATATATATATATATATATATATATATATATATATATATATATATATATATATATATATATATATATATATATATATATATATATATATATATATATTTGTGTGTTGTTGTTATTTTAGATTGCTCCCTAATTCTCCATCAAGCGTAAACAAAATACTCCCAAAACACCCCAGGTTATTTTTAGCATTTGTGTAATAGATCGGTTGCTCCTAAATTGCAGGCTTGCTATCGCTCGCCCGGAAAAAATCGATACCTGTTTGGCACGCAAGGTCATAAAATTGACAAAGAAATAGGACGAAAGGTCTTAACATAACAAATCTAAGGGGGCAAACGTCTTAAAATATCAAAACTAATGGGGCTGAACATGAGGGAGGAGGGGGCCAGACGAAACCCCCCCCCCCATAAATTAGGGTAGAATGGGTTCGTTGTGTTAAAGATAGGGACGGATTAGGTGGGTGGAGCTTGGAGTCAAATTAAAGGTCTCCAGACACCTGATTATGAGAGTGAAAAATGCAGAAGTGAGTCTCACAGAAATGCTCATAACCGCGAATACATTTACATATTCTAACATTTGCATACGACTCTTATTTAATTGCTGTATGAGTTACACGCACACACACACACACTGGTACATAATTACTGTACACTAAGATTTACACACACACACACACACACACACACACACATACACACTATGAATTACTTGCACACTTGCAATAAACATCTTCCCGTCATTGTACAGTATTTATATGGGGTGTAATAATTCATGATTGTCAGATAAAAATATAGCAACAGTTAACCTATCATATAGTGGTGCTGTGATAGCGCGTGGCTGCATTCCCCCTCAGGCTCCACCCTAAAGACTCTATTATAATACAATGTAATACTCATAAGTGCAACATAGAACACAAAAGTCACCTTTTCCTTTCCAGATAGGGAAGACCAAGATCCTTTTCCAGTCAATGGGAATGGTACCAGTTCTTCAGAGCAGTTGGAACCGTCTGCAGCCCGTGGATCATGGACTCGCAGCAAGTGAGTATGGGACTTTGCTGTTTGTTTATCAGGAATCGATGCCAGGAACTGGTTGAATTTGTCCAAAGGGGAGGAGCATCCATATACAGCTGCCTCAAAGTACTCGGCCCAGCATGTCCTACACTCTGTGTCATCCAATGTGACTATGCCATCACTATTTGAACTGAGTTAATTTGTGGGGCAGATTTAGAGTGCAGTTTCTTCTTGTCTTGGTAAAGGTCATTTGTAGAGAATTGGCCTTTGACCTCCTCAGCAATTCTCCTGACATAACTCTCCTTATTTCTCTACAGGAAAGCTTTATTTCCCTACAGGTCAGTGTTTTGTACAGGACCCAGTCCCCAGTCAATATGGCAGCACGATTCTCTTCTATAATGTTCAGTATCTTGACCGATAAAAAGACCGTTCTTACATTGGCTTGACTCAATCATAGAGCTGCTGAAGCATGTGCCTCACATTTGAAGCTACCCAACAGTTCTATAGGGGCCTCTAGGCAACAAAGCACTTCAAACCAATATGAGACTATCACTGCACATTCCCTTGCACATTCCTCATCGTTGAGCTGTCAAGATGAGAAACTTGCAGGTAACATTGTAATTGTTCTTGTTTAGAGACGCATCATCAGGGTAGTAACATTCAGCCTGTGGTTGGAATTCAGCACTTATGTACACCCTACAATGCTGAAGGATTCACCCCTGAGTGTCTATCAGAATGTGATCGATTTATCTCCTAGCATTGCCAGCACTGGACTACCAAGTCAGGCCATGTATATCTGGCTCAGTAACCAGGATCATGAGAAGTTCAGGAAGAAAGTACTATGGATCAGCAAAAATCTATTCATTCGTCGGCCATTTATATGAACTTTTGAGTCAAGGAAATAAGCAAGTCTTGGATTCTCAGTCCCCAATGGTGACCGCAGAAAATTATAATTCATACGCAGTGCACTTCTTTACAGATAATTTAGGGGGATATTCAGTGCTTCATACCTCATACTCCTTGATTATATATTGGCCAACTGAATAAGAGAGGCTACCCCAACCAGTTAGCTTTCCCTCCAAATCAATGGAAGCTATGGTTGTGGGTGTGTGTGTGTGTGTGTGTGGGGGGGGGGGGGGTTGAGGGTTTATATTCCCTTATAGGTTGCCTGCCAAAGGCTACAAGTCTCGTCCACTCGGAAGAAAAAGACAAATCTAATACAAGTTTTCACAGAGTGTATAGTACATTTGGTTTTGTGTAGAAAAGTAAGAGTGTGTGTATCATAAACACGAGCTAGAATTGCTCATTGTAAACTGAGACACGTAATGAAAAAGTCAGCAAAGCAGGCTACATGTTGGAACAAGACTTGTAGCAGTCTGTATGCACCCCCTAATGATCTCACCCCAGGAGTACATAGCTGACTGGCTGATACCTATAACTTCATAAAACACACAATATACCTAAATTTAACCCTGTGACGAGTATAACGCATTTAGACAGTTTATTCTGGCGATCATTAGACGAGTTTATACATCTTAGGTAGGATCTGTGGTCATTTCTTCATATTATCACCAACCCACCAATTTACTTACAAATAACCTAAATAATGAAATCAATGAAACTAATGAATTATAAGAGTAAAGATTTATCTCAAGTAACCCTTTCACTTCCACATACCTTTCCTAATCTAAATATAATCGCCTAAAAATAGCCAAAACACAGAAAAGAAATGCGTTATCGGATCTTGAAAGGGTTAAGATAATGCCCTCAAGACGACCTAAGAACATGTTTTATTTTGTTTTATTTATAGGTTTTATTTTAACTGAGGGTAAGTTGAATCCCTTAGCAACTGAATTCTTGATAATTAACGGGAACACATGAAGCTATTATGTCTCTGTCATATTAATGCCAAGTTTTCATAAATGACAACATAATTCATGCAAAATCTGTGTAATAGCTGGGTAATTGAAATGGGTGATATGGCAATTTACGAGAGAGAGAGAGAGAGAGAGAGAGAGAGAGAGAGAGAGAGAGAGAGAGAGAGTGAGATGCACCATACAACATATGAATGAACTGAACAAAGGAGTGAGATTCATTGTTTTTGCTGCAGTTATTTGATGCGAGTGTGTGTGTGTGTGTGTGTGTGTGTGTGTAGGGGAGCTTGTACGTGTGCGGGATGGTGTGATTATACAAGTGTACATGGAACATACATGTGTGTGTGTGTGTGTACAGTATAATATTAATGAAGTGTAATAAGTTAAGGGGGCAGTGGCTGTTTGTTTGGTCTATTAGTTAATTTATTCATATATATTATTAGTTTCCTCCCTAAACCTCTATTAAGCTTAGAAAAATACCCCTTAGACAAGATAGATTTGTAAATTTTTCGGTAGAAAAATGTCCCGGCCAAAGGCCGATTCCTCCTAAAATTACAGGCTCGCTATCGCTCGCCAGGAAAAAATCGACACCTAAATGATACGAAGGGTCCTAATATTGACAAAGAAATGGAGTGAAAGGTCATAAAATCCCCAAACTAATGGAACCAACGTGTTCAAATATCAAAACTAGTGGGGCTAAACATTAGGGAGAAGGCGGTCCAGAAAAACGATCTGTCTCCCCTAAATGTGGCTATGTTTTTGCTCTGTTGCAGTCACTAAATCTTATAAACATCTAAGAGTACGTGTATACTCTTAGTTGTTTATAAACATCTAAGAGTACGTGTATACTCTTAGTTGTTTATAAGAGTACGTGTATACTCTTAGTTGTTTATAAGAGTACGTGTATACTCTTAGTTGTTTATAAACATCTAAGAGTACGTGTATACTCTTAGTTGTTTATAAACATCTAAGAGTACGTGTATACTCTTAGTTGTTTATAAGAGTACGTGTATACTCTTAGTTGTTTATAAACATCTAAGAGTACGTGTATACTCTTAGTTGTTTATAAGAGTACGTGTATACTCTTAGTTGTTTATAAACATCTAAGAGTACGTGTATACTCTTAGTTGTTTATAAACATCTAAGAGTACGTGTATACTCTTAGTTGTTTATAAGAGTACGTGTATACTCTTAGTTGTTTATAAGATTTATTTGTGCAAAGGATTAATGACCTTAGCCCATTTTAAATGCACTGATTAACTCCTTGAGGATCAGGTGACTTTTTTTCCCAGTTTATTGTGGCTGTCATTATACGATTTTATACAGTTTAGGAAGGATCTGTGCGAGTTTGAAGTGGTTAATTAACAGCACATATCCTTTAATGAACATGAGTTAGAATAGAGTTAGGGTGTAGTGCTATCATTAGTGGGTGGCCAAGAGGTTTATTATGTGAAAATGAAAGATCTGATTATTATAAGGTGGGTGCCATTTTGAAGTGCCATAAATCTCTCGACATAATGCTAATCGAGGCGAATATGATTTAGGTTGTCCTTTCAAGATACTATTGTCTATTACGCATTTCTTTTCTGACTATAATCATTTGTGTATTTCTTGATTTTACTTGTGTTTACTGCTGTCTATTATCCATAGCGAATCCCCCCCTTGAATAGAGAGAGGATGGGGAAAGCATCAATAATAGGTGGAGTGTGTGGGGAAATGCTGAGGTATGGTGGTGAGATAGTGATCGAATGGGTATGGAAAATGTGTAATCTAGCATGGGAGAAGGCAAGTGCACCTGATGACTGGAAGACAGGCATAATAGTCCTCCTATATAAGGGCAAAGGGTAAAGAGGAGTGTGTGGTAACCACCGAGGAATATGCCTTTTAAGCGTAGTAGGGAAGGTGTACATTAGGGTAGTGATTGAGAGAGTGAGAGCCAGAACGGATAAATGGATAGGTGACAATCAGGGCGGGTTTAGGAAGGAAAGAGGATGTGTAGATCAGATTTTTGCCCTGAAATGTGTTGTGGAGAAATATCTGGAGAAGGGACATAAGTTGTATGCTGCCTTTATGGACTTGGAGAAGGCCTATGACAGAGTTGATAGAGAAGGTTTGTGGAAAGTACTGAGAATATACGGAGTAGACGGCAAGTTACTGAAAGCAGTGAAGAGCATGCATTATGAGGGTGCAAAGGCGGCAGTACGTGTGGAGAATGAGCAGAGCGAGTTGTTTGATCTGAATGTTGGGTTGAAGCAAGGGTGTTTGATGTCCCCATGGTTGTTCAATATATGTATAGATGGAGTCATGAAAGAAATACAAGGAAGAGCAGTGGATGTTGGTGTACCTCTGATAAGGGAGGGAAACGAGTGGAAGTTGCCTGTACTGCTGTTTGCTGATGATACAGTTCTGATGAGCGATAGTGAATAGGAGTTGCAGGGGCTAGTAAATATGTTTGGAACATTGTGAAAAACGGAATCTGAGGGTAAATGCGGGGAAGAGCAAGGTTATGGTCTTTGAAAGGGGTGTAGCCACAGAGTGTGAGGTGAAGTTGAACGGTCAGGCTATGGAGAATGTCAGCTCATTCAAGTATCTAGGCAGTGTGTTGAGTAAAGATGGGAGTATGGATGAAGAAGTGTGGGAGAGGGTGCAACAGGGGAAGAGAGTTGTAGGAACACTGAAAGCAGTAACAAGAAATGGGGTGGTCAGCATGGAAGTAAAGAAGTCCTTGCGTGACAGTGCGGTAATCCCAACTTTGACCTACGGGAGCGAAGCATGGACGTTGGTGAAGAGACTCAAACAAAGAGTGAGAGGGGTGGAAATGAATTACCTGAGAAGTGGGTGCGGAGTTATATGGAGGGATAGACAGGCGAGTGAGGATGTACGAGAGAGGTGTGGTGTGGATGTAGATGTGCTGGAAAGTGTGAAAAGGAACCCCTTGAGATGGTTCGGCCATGTGGAACGTATGGGAAGCGAGCGAATGACTAAGAGAGTGTACGAGGACAGAGAGGGAGAAGTAAACCGAATGAGAGGTGGAAAGATAGAGTGAAGAAGTATATGAGTAAAGGCGGTGCTGGATGGGAGGAGGGGTATCGACTGACTGGGGATAGAGGTGTATTCTGGGGCCGTTCAGTTCGTGGCCACCCCTCGGGGATCACGGCGTCCGGCAATAGATAGATTCCCTCTCCCTGTCCTACCTCCCCATCCCCCCTCCCACCGCCGCCCCCACCTGTCATGACTGATACTTAAGGCGTCCAAGGTCCTAGTGTATGTTAGTGACCTGAAGAAGCTACCTACGAAACGTTTTCAATAAATTGCTCCTCCTCACTTGGTGTTTATATTCATTCTGTCAACTTTTCAAAGTTAATTTAACAACAGATGAATATATACATAGAAAAGTATACAGCATAGATATATAAATCATGTGAGGAGGAGCACTTTATTGACAACGTTTCGTATATAGCTTCATCAGGCATCATTGGCCTGATGGAACTATATGCGTAACGATGTCAAGAAAGTGCTCCTCCTCACATGGTGTTTATATTCATAGAAGATCGAGCCCTTCACTAACCTTGCGACTGGTTGAGGCGTGTGAGGACCAGATTGGGCGTTCCTGGTAGCGTGTTGTGGTCCTGGTGGTGGTGGTAGGAGGCGGGGCTTAGGGCGTGGGTGGGTGGGGTAGGCGTGTGAGCGTAGTTAGGCGGGGTAGGCGTGTGGGCGTAGTTAGGCGGGGTAGGCGTGTGGGCGTAGTTAGGCGGCGTTGGGGTATGTGCGTAGTTGGGTGGCGTTGGGGTATGGGCGTAGTTGGGCGGCGTCGGTGTGTGGGTGTAGGTGGGTGGGGTAGGGGCATGGCCATAGGTAGGTGGGGTAGGGGCGTGTGCATAGGTGGTTGGGGTAGGAGTATGGGCGTACGATGGTGGGGTGGAGGTCTGGGTGAAATTGGGCGGTGTTTGCCTGTGACTGTAAGCAGGTGGCAGGGGTTTGGGGGTGTGGGAATGGGTGTAGCTGGGTGGGGTTGTGGTGTGGGTGTAGGTGAGTTGTGTTGGAATATGGGTATACGTGGGTCGGTTGAGAGCTGGGGTGTAGGTGGGAGCATTGAGGGCTTGGGTGTATTTGGGTGATGTCAGCGATTGGGAATAGCTCGGAGAAGTAGGGGAATGGATGAATGAGGCTTGGGTGTAAATGGGTGATGTTAATGATTGGGTGTAGTCGGGGGATGTGGGGGAATGAATGAACCCAGGTGGTGTAGGTGTTGGGGTGTACGCAGGTGGTGTTGGCGCTGGGGTATGGGTATAGCTAGGTGGTGTTGGGGCGTGGATGTAGGTGGTTGGAGTGGGAGGATGAGGGTAAGGAGGGGGGCTGTGGGTACGTGGGTAGCTGTGTTTGGGGGAATAGGTGGGTAATGTAGGCGCGTAGGTGGATGGAGTGGGAACATTATTATAAGTATATGTTGGGGAATTAAAAGCCTGGGTGTCAGTGGATGTATCAGTGTTAGAGGGCTGTGATAGAGGTGGACAAAGATGATCTAAAGTGGGTCCAGATAGATCAGGGAGGCTCTGAGCACTGGGTCGTCGTTCTAAGGTTCCAGGGGGCGGTGGAGGGAGCAGATTAAAGGTATCTAGACTAGGGCTTTTACTTCGGGTAAGATTCGAGGTCATGGGGAGTTCGAGTGAGGTAAAATTGGTGTTCGGGAAGGTAAGACAGGTGAGATTGGCTGAAGACAGGGCCGGCGGGGTCAGAGTGAACGTATCAGTGCTAGGGCGTTTTGTGTACACCAGAGTTGATGATTGGCCAAGGGATGTTAAGATGGTTGAGGGAAGGTTAGATGAAGACTGGGTGGATGCAGACAGGTTGCGTGAGGTCAGAGGCAGGTCATGGGGACGCAGAAGGATGCCAGGGGGCCGGTATCGCGAGGGGGGCTGTTGAAACGCCGACCCTGTGTGAGAGAACCCAGGGACGGAGGTGGGGGGAGGTCTAGGGGAGATGGGGCTGTGGAGGGGGCTGATGGTGGGGGGATGGCGGGGACGGGGCCTCAGCGTAGCGGCTGTGGACTGGGAACGCCCCCGGGGTTGGTGATCCTTTGGGGTAAACCCGTCCTCTTCGCCAACCAGACACGTTTCTGACGCGTATTTCTGTAGCGATCCGTCCATGGCGCGAGGGGGAGGTCTTGCCCCTTCATGGCACTGGGGGGTAGCAGGGGGACTAGTAATATGAAGGGGTGTCTTGTGCTGGCTGGAAGGGGTGGAGAGGACCCTACCAGGGGAATCACTCACTCGCAGTCGACTGAAATCTCTCACTGGCTCCATCACATCTGGAAAGAAAGTAGAAACTCAATTAGTAAAATAGCTAGATAAGTAGTCTATCTTAATAATTGAGATACAGAGAGAGAAAGCGAGCACGAACGAACAAGTGGTATGATATCAACCTAATAAGTCTCTACGTCGTATCAATGCCAAATTTTCATAATTAACAACACATTTCGCTATAAAATCTACATAATGTCTGAGTAATCAAGATAGTAACATCGCAATTTACCATCACCTGGAAAAACTAGACTGTAAGAGCATTTAAGGTTAGATGCTCTGTTCTTACTGATGTCAATATTGCTTGTCAATGTACATGCAGGCAGGTATATATATATATATATATATATATATATATATATATAAAATACGAAAGAGGGACAGAATTTGGTGTGTTAGTTCAGAGTATTAGAAAGCCGATCTCCTTGTCACTGCAGTTGAAACGAGAATATCTGCGGTTAGCACTTCCTGAAGGCTGGGGGTGTGGTGGGGGGTTGGGTGGGACGGGGGGCGTGGGAGAGTACAGTGGACGACAGCAGACGTAGGTTATTTTAAGGTTTGCAGTCATTTGGCTCGTAATGACCCCCCCCCCCCATAGTCTCGTTACTTAAGGAAAGTTTTTAGTTTGTTTTAGTTTTGAGATTTTAAGACGTTCGACCCATTATTTTGGTGATTTGAACACCTTTCACCCCATTTCCTTGTCAATTTTTAAGACTTATCGTGCCATTTAGGGTTTGTTTTATTTTCCTGGCGAGCGATAGCAAGTTTTGACATTTTAAGAGGAACCGGTGTTTCTCCCGAAAAATTTGAAACATTATCTTGAATGGAGGTCCAGGGTGGAAACTAAAAAAAAAAAAAATTATGCAAATAAATACGCCCATCCCCCTTAATCCTAATTATATAGTTATAATACTAATACTAATACAAATTATAAGAATACTAATAAAAATAACTAATAATATAATTATACGTTCATTATCGTTCTCGCTTTTTACACATACCTGTTTGGAGTAAATTAGAAGCATTACCTCCACATCAGCAATCACTCCGCACTCCACATTTTCCCAGCGTTTAGAATATTCACACATTGTTGTATTTAATCATTTACTTTTTATATATTTGTTGTCTATTACATTATTATTATTATTTGTTTTGTTTATTATTTGTTTCGGTTGTTTATGTTTTGTTGTTATTGTTTTTGTACACGGTCACAGTTGTTTAAATAGTTATGTTTCGTTTGGTATCTTAAAGTATTTATATTGCAGTACCGGTATAGCTTATAACTTCAATATTCGTATGATGTCTAAGAGTGAATATTTGTTTGTTTTCCAATATTAAGTACTAAGGCTTTGTCGAGAAACTTGGGTTCTATTCAGACCAACTATATTAGAATAAATAAATTAATGTTATAAATAAATACACCCCCCCAAAAAATAACCAGTTCCCTTAATTAGTTCACTTAACAGATTTGTTGGAATTACACTGACTTGTATGTTTAGAAATAGAAATATCTCACTTATTCGTATCATCATTTTACTATATTATCAATAAGTACAGATGATTTCATAAGTTCTGTTCCTCGTCGTGATCTTATGTATGAAAGTAAATTAGCATGAATGAATTGCGAGTGTGGTTACAAATATTTATCAGCTGACTAATCAGATGAGTTAACCACCGCATAAGAAACTACCCTCGTAATCCAATCATGCGCATTATACTTCCATGTATAAGATCACGGAGGAACAGAACTTACGTGGGCGACTGTACACTCCCATTTACATTATCATAATGATTAATTAGTATTTTCAAGATATATAGTTTCACTAAATATACCGTGAATTACACAAACGCACGCACAAACATACAATCGTATTGAAGAAAATCAATTGACATTTTCTAGAAAGCCACTGTGGATTAGTAAGCCAGAATTCACTCCTTTATCTTTATCATGTTTTTCAATTAGTTAGTTAAAATAGAACTTTAGAGGCTATCAACCCTTCTGGATTATTAAGCCAGCACACTGTAAGTCAAGTAAAACGTCAGGACTGGAGCCTCTCTGCGACAACTCAAGTCCCTTCAATGTTTTCCAAATATGCACACGATTTATATAAAGCACCACTGAGGCCTTGAACAATTAAGGACCCCCTTCTCCGTAATGTTTAGCCCCACTAGTTTTGAGATTTTAAGACGTTGGTTCCATTAGTTTGGGGGTTTTATGACCTTTCACCCATATCTTTGTCAATATTAGGACCCTTCGTGCCATTTAGGTGTCGAATTTTTCCTGGCGAGCGATAGCGAGCCTGTAATTTTAGGAGGAACCGGCCTTTGGCCGGGACATTTGTTTACCGAAAAATGTACAAATTTATCTTGAAGGGGGGTCTAGGGGGTGTTTTTCTAAGCTTGATGGAGGTCTAGGGAGGAAACTAAAAACAAATTTATGAATACATGAATTAACAGACCAAACAAACAGCCACTGTCCCCTTAAAACCGGCTTAATATACGACCGAACCCCCTTCCGACCCCAACCAGCTGATCACTCGCAGGTAAAGGTGTACAGGACGTTATGATGATGGAGGATGATGATGATAGCTTTAATCTGAAAGGGGCATGCTCTTGACAGCGGCTTCCTCTGAATCTTATCTGTACATTGATAACACCACACATTATGGGGAGATGGGCTGTTTTTCTGGTCCCATTTCTTCCTCATGCTTAGCCCCATTAGTTTTCAGATTTTAAGACGTTCTTTCCGTTAGTTTGGTGATTATGACATGTTTCGCCCCCATTTCTTTGTCAATATTATGATCTTTCGTGCCATTTAGGTGTCGATTATTTCCTGGTGAGCGATAGCGAGCCTGTAATTTTAGAAGTAATCGGTCTTCGGCCGGGATATTTTTCTAACGAAAAATGTACAAATGTATTTTGAAAGGGGGTCTAGGGATTTTTTGTTAAAGCTTGATGGAAGTCTACCAAGGAAACTCAAAAATATATTAATAGACAAATATATAGAGCAATAAATGAACACTACTCCCTTAATATATAGAGCAATAAATGAACACTACTCCCTTAATATATAGAGCAATAAATATATAGAGCAATAAATGAACACTACTCCCTTAATATATAGAGCAATAAATGAACACTACTCCCTTAATATATAGAGCAATAAATGAACACTACTCCCTTAATATATAGAGCAATAAATGAACACTACTCCCTTAATATATAGAGCAATAAATGAACACTACTCCCTTAATATATTCCAACTATGTCGTTATCTGTTCTACTGTGTGGTCTCGTAACCTGTTCAACATTTGTATAGGCTTTATACTATACTCGGGTTCACCGCACAAAACAATCTTCCTCGTTTCTCTAGACCCCCTTCTCCCTCATGTTTAGCCCCATTGTTTTCAGATATTATGATGTTCGCCCCATTAGCTTGTTGGCGATTTCAAGACTTTTCGGACCATTTATTTGTCAATATAAAGACTTTTTGTGTCATTTAGGTGTCGATGTTTTCCTGGCGAGCGGTCAATAATTCCAGGTGATTGGCTCTTGTGACCGTGTCCAATGTCTCGTCTTGTAGTAATTATTTATTCGTAATATAGGTTTAAAAATCACGGTTGCACAAGTCAATCAGCTGAAATTAATGTCATTTAATAGGACCTTAATTTTCTCAGAGCCGCTGACACCGCGCATAATGTTGATATCGAAGAGAACACACATAACAAAGCCACTCCAACAGCTTCCTCTCTCTCCAACACCCCTTCTCCCCTCTTTACACGCTTCAGAACATAGGAAAAATGGAAAGTAGCTACGAGGTGCCGTTGTAAATGCTTATCCCTCAATACCTTCACCTGACCTGACCAGTGATTTTTTTAACTTTTCAATTTAACCATATTTGGTGAGCGATAAAGCCATATTTGGCGAACGATAGCAAGCCTGCAACTTACAAGAAATCGGCCTACGGCCGGGGCAGTTTTCTATCGAAAAATTTACGAATTTAGCTTGAAGGGAGTCTGGGTGAGCAGTTTGTTAATTTAAAGGAAGTCTGTGTAGGCGTTTGTGATACCCTCGGGGACAAACTAAAATGCATTGCTCGGAAATTGCAAAAGCAAACAAAATCCTCAATGATAATTAAACAAAATATCATAATAAACCACAAGAGGTCGGATGAGATAGTGTTAAACGGATTGTATGTAGGCTATAGTCCGTTCATTACATAATAAGGCCAAATATCTTGACCACTATAATCGATTCATTATAACTAGGGTAGACAATCTCGACCACTTACCTCTATAACTAAACTGTTGAATAGAGTAATCGAGCTAATATTTGTACAGTTTGGGAAGAGCCAACTAGGGAATAAGTGTGAACATGTACAGCCCATTTACTGTAGCCCTTTTTGAGTTACAGAGGTTAAAATTCACGATTTCTGGCCTACCTATAATGAAATGACTATAACCTCTATAACTCAAAGAACACTAGAGTAAGCAAGTTAATATGTCTACATTTGGGAAGAGTCAACTAGGGAATAAAAGTGTGAAAATGTATAGCCCATTTGGTCTAGCCCTTTATGAGTTAGAGAGGCTATAGAGAGGTCAGTATGTGTGGGCTATCTATAAAGAATGCACTATCTATATAGATAAGAACATGGGATGCTGTGGAATGTACTGTTAAAGGAGGATGGCCCTATTTATTTCCTCATGTATCGTTTTATATTTTTGTTAGTTTCTTGCCTTGACCTCCATCAACCTTAAACAAAAAAACATCCCCAAGACCCTCCTTCAAGATATATTTGTACAGTTTTTGATAAAAAAAAATCCCGGCCGAAGGCCGGTTTATCTTGAATTATAGGCTCGCTATCGCTCGCCAGGAATCGCCAGGCAAAAATCGACACCAAAATGACAAGCCTAACGTCATAATATCTGAAAACTAATGGAGCTAAACATGAGGGAGAAGGGGGTCTAGAAAAAACGACCCATCTCCCCTTAAGGAAGATTATATGTAAGTCGTATGATCATATTAAGACTTTTCTTGTCATTTAGGTGTCAATTTTTTCCTGGCGAGCGAGAGCGAGCCTGTAATTTAAGAAAAACCGGCCTTTGGCCATGACTTTTTTTTTTTTTTTTTTTTTAAAGCTTGATGGAGGTCTAGCGAGGAAACTAAAAATATATATATTAATAGATACATATATAGGCTAACAAACAAGCACTACCCTCTTAATGTGTGTGGGTTTTTTTTTTTTTTTTTGGGGGGGGGGGGGGGAACTCCCCTTCTCCCTCATGGGGATCATGACGCGTTTTAGCATTTTCTTCTGGCTATTATTAGACGATTTTATACAGCTTGCGAAAGATCTCTAGTAATCAAAAGTGTAAAGCCAATCTCAATTAACCATGTGACTCGCACAGATCCCTCCTTTACTTAATAAAAACAATCGTCTAGTAATAGCCAGAATTACCTGTCAAATTGCGCCATAATCGTCAATGGACTAAGTGCTTACTTTTACAGTATTCGCCAAGAAAATAGTTCACCACAATACGAAACGGGGATTACAAGCCCGTAGAATAACTAAGTGTAATAAAATGAATGCAACATTGCAACAACCAAAGTCTAGTTCATTGACTTTACTGGTGGTGATGTTTCAGGCTTTGAGGCAAGTATGTGCAATGTTTTATTAGCGGACATTCTTTCAGAGCACCAGCCACATTCCTAGAGCTTATCTCAGCGTTGTCGGATGAGGCTAGGCTACTCTCGGATGCCATAAGTCTCTCGCCCACTCATAATTATTCGTGGACTTCCCCTATATTTTATTATGGAAGTATATCTCTGAACACGAATTTACCAATACCATTTTCTATACATCAACTGCAAAACTATGTATATTATTTATGAAGAAAAAAAGTTCTACTCCAAAATCAATCTATGTATGTATGTATGTATATACTGAGACATACCCGATTGCTGGGGGTGGCCGAAACGAGACAGAAACAACATTTATAGTTCCTATTCTCAGGGTCCGGGACCACTTTCGCGTTCTCTCGCCCGTTTCTCTGTCTCGTCGAGTAGGAGAATTATACAAGGGGAAGAGGTTTCCTAGCTCCCTGTCCCCAGCAGGAAAAGTAAGACAGTAAAAGAGACAGACAGAAACAGCTAAAGTTGGGTAGAGGATGCCAAACCTCACTCTGGATGGGACCAGCCCTCATCCGATCTAGATAATTATAATTTCATGCAGAAAAATCTAGGGATCCACGAATTTGTATGACTGGACTAGAGACTATGGCATCCGAGTGTACCTGTATAAGAGAGATGTGCCAACTCGACTTACGGAAGCCATTTTGTTTCTACCTTATGATTTGTCCCACAGTATACCAATATGTCTACACTTGATTCTTCAGCTTATAGACCTTATATTATTTGATGTATACCCTTTTTTATTTAGTTACCCATCAACCTATATCTATCAGAACACGTAAGTCCCCGGTCGCCATGTTGTTTCTGAACCCCGGGACCCCCATAGGTTGTTACTCTGTATATAAAGGCACTCTAGGTGAGGTGCCAACAATGTTTTTTTCTTATGAGATAAGAGCAACTCATTAAGGGGAGATGGGTCGGTTTTCTGGTAGCTCTTCTTCCTCATGTTTAGCCCCATTAGTTTTCAGATTTTAAGACGTTTGGCCCAGTAGTTTGGCGATTTTAACACCGTTAGCTCCCTTTCATTGTCAATTTTACTTAGGTGTCGATGTTTTCCTGGCGAGCGATAGCGAGCCTGTAATTATAAGAGAAACGGCCTTCGGCCAGGAAATTTTTCTACCGAAAAATGTACAAATTTATCTGATTTTTTTTTTTTTTAAAGTTTAAGGGATGTCTAGCGAGGAAACTAAAAAAAAAATGAATAAATGAATTAATAGAGCAAACAAACAGCCACCATCCCCTTAAGAGGAAACAAATACCTCATCACGGACGTTTACGGTGGCAAATATGATGTTAATAATAGCAGTGGCGTAAGAAACATGGCTGAGCGATGTGTGTAAAGGTATGTATATATACAGTATATATACAGTATATATACAGTATATATATGCAGAGTGCCCTTACTACCAAAAATATATAGACAAGCTAGACCGAGTTCAACATAGATTTACCAAAATGATACTTAGCCTAAAGAACAAACCATACGAGGAGCGTCTTATGAGAATTAAATATATTTCCTTTAACCCAGCGCAGATCAAGAGGCGACTTAATTCAAGTGTTCAAAATCATCAAAGGCATCGACAATATGAACTGTAGTAAGTACTTCACTATCGACCAATCTAATTACACGCGGGGGAACGGTTGCAAAATGATTGGTATATGTTTTTAACTCGCACGAATCTAAGAGTTTCTTCTTCAATCGAGTTGTCAACTTGTGGAATTGGCTTCCCCGAGATGTCATAGACTGCAGCACCGTTGATTCTTTTAAACTTCGCCTAGACAAACACCTTGCCTTAAATCCACAACTGACTGCATTTGTAAATTAATAAAGTAATTGTTTTTACTCTATTATATTACTAACAATTCTCCCCTACTAACATCTCCTAATCCTGCCATGGACATTTGTCCCAGGGCAGTCTTCCCTTTCCACTTTTCCCTCACCCACTCTAAACTACTGTTTGGACACTTGACCATCAGTGTTTTGGAGGGCAAGCAGCTTTGAGGGGGTCGCTGGACCTGTTGTTACTTGATTTCCTTTGTACTATCTCTCTTGCTGTTGTTGTTGTTGTTGTTGTTACATCATGGATCAAGGTTGATATGGTATTAAGGGTTTGACCACAACAGGAGATAGCAAGCCCTTGTATTAGTGATAAAAAGATTACCTGATGATGGAGATAGTTGGCATTCCTCTCTCTCTCTCTCTCTCTCTCTCTCTCTCTCTCTCTCTCTCTCTCTCTCTCTCTCTCTCTCTCTCTCTCTCAGCCATATTTGACGTGTGTGTGTGTGTGTGTGTATGTAGGTGTGTGTGTGCTGGGGGGGGGGGGGGGGGTGAATCGGGTATTTTAATGTTTTTACTTTCCCCGTTTCGCTACATCAGTTTCTTAGACGTTTTACCCCATTAGTTTATACTCGAAAACGGCAAAACAAGAACAATCTACAATAATAATATTAATAATAATAATAATCAACAATATATCATAGTAACCCACAAAACGTTCGACCAGATAATGTTAAAATAAACATTATTTCTTATCACTTGGATTAAGCTCAGATATATACTATATACTGTATACAGTACATATATATATACCGTATATATATATATATATATATATATATGTATATGAGAGAGAGAGAGAGAGAGACACACACACACACACACACACACACACACACACACACACACACACACACACACACACACACACACACACCTGCGTCTTATAGTAGAGGTCAGAGAGATAAGACGATAACCGGCCTGGGAGTGGGGGGGGGGGACTTATCCTTTGATTGGTAATTCAGAGCCATCATTAGTTACGACATGGTACAGTTGGCAAAATAAGTCATGTTTTTTTTGTTTTTTTTCTATGTGATTGAGGGAGGCAAAAGGCATAACTGCCTATAGCGAGTGCCTCCCCCATAGTTGAAAGAGTGACAGGGCCAAAATCAAGGGACGTTCGAGCCAAAATGCCTGGACACACGGAGTTTGAAGCAATTTAAGTCATAGGAAGAGGGAAAGACTGATTCTGGGAGAGAGTTCCAGAGCTCAGCTGTTGAGTAGAAGAAAGTTTGAGATTTTTGTTGCGGCACCAAGTATATTTTGATCAATAATAATTGGTATCAGCAATATCTAAGCTTTAATATATAATTTCGAGTGAGATTACAAACAGTTCCATATCTTTACACACCCTATTCAACATCTGACAGACATTGATACAACACAGAGCGAGCCAAACGTAATGACAACGGAGACATGACTTATTTGGCCAACTGTACGATGCGTGGTAACTATACCTTGTTTCTTTTCAACTGACGGTAAATTGCAAAGTTCCCATCAAGATTTCTAGGATATTTGGAAGATTTTGTAGTGAAATATGGTGCTAATTGTATACACTTAGTCTTAATATGATACAGACACATAGTGGTTTCATATTTTTCCATTAAGTATCGATAAATTAGCTGCTAAGGGATTCAATTTACCGTCAGATGAAATGAAACCGAGTATAGTGCCTTTTTATAGAGAGTGGTGACATAGAGGGTCCAGGGAGTTAGAAACAATATGGCGCCCGGGGACTTACTAGAGTGCCTATATATACAGAGTAGCGATATAGTGGGTCCAGGGAGTCAGAAACAATATGGCGCCCGGGGACTTACTAGAGTGCCTATATATACAGAGTAGCGATATAGTGGGTCCAGGGAGTCAGAAACAATATGGCGCCTGGGGACTTAAGTAGAGTGCCTTTATATAGAGAGTGGCGACATAGGGGGTCCCGGGAGTCAGAAACAATATGGCGCCAGGGGACCTTAATATAGTGCCTTTATATAGAGAGTAGCGACATAGGGGGTCCAGGGAGTCAGAAACAATATGGCGCCCGGGGACTAGAATGCCTTTATATAGAGAGTGGCGACATAGGGATTCCAGGGAGTCAGAAACAATATGGCGCCCGGGGACTAGAATGCCTTTATATAGAGAGTGCCTTTATATAGAGAGTGGCGACATAGGGAGTCCAGGGAGTCAGAAACAATATGGCGCCAGGGGACCTTAATAGAGTGCCTTTATATAGAAAGTGGCGACATAGTGGATGGGTGCAGGGGGTCAGAAACAATATGGCGCCCGGGGACTAGAGTGCCTTTATATAGAAAGTGGCGACATAGTGGATTCCAGGGAGTCAGAAACAATATGGCGCCCGGGGACTAGAATGCCTTTATATAGAGAGTGGCGACATAGGGAGTCCAGGGAGTCAGAAACAATATGGCGCCAGGGGACCTTAATAGAGTGCCTTTATATAGAGAGTGGCGACATAGGGGGTCCAGGGAGTCAGAAACAATATGGCGCCCGGGGGCCTTAATAGAGTGCCTTTATATAGAGAGTGGCGACATAGGGAGTCCAGGGAGTCAGAAACAATATGGCGCCTGGGGACTTAGTAGAGTGCCTTTATATAGAGAGTGGTGACATAGGGAGTCCAGGGAGTCAGAAACAATATGGCGCCTGGGGACTTAGTAGAGTGCCTTTATATAGAGAGTGGTGACATAGGGAGTCCAGGGAGTCAGAAACAACATGGCGCCTGTAGACCTGAATGCCCTGATAGATATAGCTAGATGGATTAGGAAATAATAGGATGTATACAAATATTAATATATGGTATATAATAATAGGATGTATACAAATATTAATATATGGTATATAATAATAATAATGAAAGTGTAAACATAATGGTGTGCTATGGGGCAAAGCGTGAGGTAGAAACAATATGGTATCTATTATACAAGTTGACCCTACTTCTTAATATAAACGGGAACTGATACCCCGAACTAGTGGGGCTAAGCAGATGAGGAGAAGAGGGACCAGATACAACCGAAAACTGATACACAGATATAAGGGGGGAATGGGCTTACTGATTTGCCCCTTTATATTTTTTTTAGCTTCGTCCCTAGACCTCCATCAAGCTTAAAAAAACACATACACAGATATAAGAGGAACTGTACATTTTTCAATGGAAAAATTTCGTCCTAATAACTTAAAGGGAGATGGGCTGGTTTCTGGTCCCCCTTCTCCTTCATGTTTAGCCCCATTAGTTTTCACATTTTATGACGCTCAGCTCATTAGTTTCGCCCCCTTTTTTTGTCAATATTTCAGACTTTTCATGACATTTACTGTAGGTGTCGATTTTTTTCCTGGCGAGCGATAGCGAGCCTGTAACTTAGTGAAAGATGAACCTCTTATAATCTTTATCTGCCACTGTTATGATCGTAATCCAAGGTCGTCTAGATATAAGGAGAGGAGGAACTGATACACAGATATTAGGAGAGGAGGAACTGATACACAGATATAAGGAGAGGAGGAACTGATACACAGATATAAGGAGAGGAGGAACTGATACACAGATATAAGGAGAGGAGGAACTGATACACAGATATAAGGAGAGGAGGAACTGATACACAGATATAAGGAGAGGAGGAACTGATACACAGATATAAGGAGAGGAGGAAACTGATACACAGATATAAGGAGAGGAGGAACTGATACACAGATATAAGGAGAGGAGGAACTGATACACAGATATAAGGAGAGGAGGAACTGATACACAGATATAAGGAGAGGAGGAACTGATACACAGATATAAGGAGAGGAACTGATACACAGATATAAGGAGAGGAGGAACTGATACACAGATATAAGGAGAGGAGGAACTGATACACAGATATAAGGAGAGGAGGAACTGATACACAGATATAAGGAGAGGAGGAACTGATACACAGATATAAGGAGAGGAGGAACTGATACACAGATATAAGGAGAGGAGGAACTGATACACAGATATAAGGAGAGGAGGAACTGATACACAGATATAAGGAGAGGAGGAACTGATACACAGATATAAGGAGAGGAGGAACTGATACACAGATATAAGGAGAGGAGGAACTGATACACAGATATAAGGAGAGGAGGAACTGATACACAGATATAAGGAGAGGAGGAACTGATACACAGATATAAGGAGAGGAGGAACTGATACACAGATATAAGGAGAGGAGGAACTGATACACAGATATAAGGAGAGGAGGAACTGATACACAGATATAAGGAGAGGAGGAACTGATACACAGATATAAGGAGAGGAGGAACTGATACACAGATTATCCCGCTATTTGGCCTGAGGGCGGCCTTTTTTATCCCCCAATCGCCCTTTTTTTCTTAATTACTTTGGAGATTTTAAGACGTTTCATCCCATTAGTTTGGTGATAATTAAACGCTTTACCCCATTCAGTGTTGTGTTTCTTTCTTTTTCCTGGGCGAGCGAGAGCAAATTTTTAACTTGGAAGAAATCGGCATTCGGCCGGGACTTGTTTCAATTAAAACAAAAAATGTACGAATTTAGCTTGAAGTGGGTCTGGGTGGAAATTTCTTACTTTGAAGGAAGTATGAGAAGGCGTTTTTGTTAACCTTGAGGACAAACTAAAATGTATTACTCGGAAATGGAAAAAACAATCTAAATCCTCAATAGTAATTTTAACAATTAACCGTAATAACCCACGAGACGTCAGACCAGATAGTGTAAATAGCTAAATTAATATGAGCAGAGAAAGTTTTTAATATATATATATATATATATATATATATATATATATATATATATATATATATATACAGTATATATATATATTTTTCTTTTTTCTTTTGTTATATATTCATGCCTTACATACTTATCAGATAAAATACCTAGCATTTTAGAAACCGTTGTGGATGAAGGCTCTTTTTAACCCATTCAGTACCGGTGACGTCCTTTTCAGCATACTCTGGCAAATATTAAACGATTATATTCGGCTTAGGAAGGATCTGTGGAAGCTGAAAGGTTTAATTGAGAGTTTGTAGACTGTTGATGGTTAGAGGTCCTTCCTAAGCTTGATAAAATCCTCTAATATTTGCCACAGAACATAACGAAGAGGACGTCACCGGTACTGCATGGGTTAAACATTTTACTTTACTTAGCCCTAATAAGGCAAACGTTTTCTATGGTGGTGATTTAGAGAATGGAGAGAGAGAGTCAGAGTCAGAGTGAGTGAGAGCGAGTGAGTGAGTGAGTGAGTGAGGTAAAAAGGAGTTACTAGGGATAGTCAATATGTCAATATACCTTACGGTTCATTCCAGGGAGATATTAAGTGGAAAGAGAGAGATTGTGTACTGCTCTATCTGAAGAATGTGTTACTATATGGTCTGTGGTAATGTGTTACTATATGGTCTGTGGTAATGTGTTACTATATGGTCTGTGGTAATGTGTTACTATATGGTCTGTGGTAATGTGTTACTATATGGTCTGTGGTAATGTGTTACTATATGGTCTGTGGTAATGTGTTACTATATGGTCTGTGGTGATGGGCTGGTCTATCAGAGTGAGAACTGAGCGATCTCTGCCATACCCATAGCTTACTCTGACTGTTCCTTTAACTTATATATTTTCTAGATCTCAAGTGACGGCGTCTTTTCCGTGGATTGACCTCCCAATCTACCAAGATGGGAAGCCAAAGCGTCACATTTTCCCCTTGCCCCTCAACTTTCTCTTCATAATTGCTGAGGGGCACAGGGCCCTGGGTGGGGCTTTGGTTTCCCGGGCCTTTCCGCACCCTCCTCAGCTCCCCGCCATGGAGTGGCTTCGGTCACCCAGGCTTTATTGTGGTCGGCAGGGAGGGTTCTGTGGGGGCGCTCAGTTATGGCCTTGGAATTGCTCAGGGCCTTGGGGCTGTTCGGCCAGGCAGCTTGGGGAACAACAACAACAACAACAACTACATGGTCTATAATGGGGCTAAGCATGAGGGAGAAGGGGGTCCAGCAAATAACACACCCTTGAGGCGGGGTTAGGCCTAACTGGTTCCATTTTTATATAAGTTATTTAAAGTTATTTAAAGGATGGGCGTATTTATTTCCTCATTTATTTATATATATATTTTTTAAGCTTTCTCCCTAGACCTCTACCAAGCTATAAATCCCCCCCCCCCCAGTCCCTCTTTCAAGATAATTTGTACATTTTTCGATATAAAAATGTTTCGGCCGAAGGCCGGTTCCTCTTAAATTACAGGCTTGCTATCGCTCGCCATGAAAATATCGACACCTAAATGACACAATAAATCTGAATATTGACAAAGAAATGGTGTGAAAGGTCTTAAATTCGCCAAACTAATGGGCCGAACGTCAAAATCTGAAAAAATGGGGCTAAACATGAGGAAGAAAAGGGGGCCAGAAAAGCGGCCCATCTTCCCTTAATTAACAGATTAACTCCATTCATTTTAGGTAGGCTAGAAATCGTGAACCCTAGCCTCTGAAATTTAAAGAAGGACTAGAGCAAATGGGCTATATATGTGGGCATCTACTTCCTGGTTGACCCCTCATGAATGGGCTATATATGTGGGCATCTACTTCCTGGTTGACCCCTCATGAATGGGCTATATATGTGGGCATGTACTTCCTGGCTGACCCCTCATGAATGGGCTATATATGTGGGCATGTACTTCCTGGCTGACCCCTCATGAATGGGCTATATATGTGGGCATCTACTTCCTGGCTGACCCCTCATGAATGGGCTATATATGTGGGCATGTACTTCCTGGCTGACCCCTCATGAATGGGCTATATATGTGGGCATGTACTTCCTGGCTGACCCCTCATGAATGGGCTATATATGTGGCATGTACTTCCTGGCTGACCCCTCATGAATGGGCTATATATGTGGGCATCTACTTCCTGGCTGACCCCTCATGAATGGGCTATATATGTGGGCATCTACTTCCTGGCTGACCCCTCATGAATGGGCTATATATGTGGGCATGTACTTCATGGCTGACCCCTCATGAATGGGCTATATATGTGGGCATGTACTTCCTGGCTGACCCCTCATGAATGGGCTATATATGTGGGCATGTACTTCCTGGCTGACCCCTCATGAATGGGCTATATATGTGGGCATCTACTTCCTGGCTGACCCCTCATGAATGGGCTATATATGTGGGCATCTACTTCCTGGCTGACCCCTCATGAATGGGCTATATATGTGGGCATCTACTTCCTGGTTGACCCCTCATGAATGGGCTATATATGTGGGCATCTACTTCCTGGTTGACCCCTCATGAATGGGCTATATATGTGGGCATCTACTTCCTGGTTGACCCCTCATGAATGGGCTATATGTGGGCATCTACTTCCTGGTACTGACCCCTCATGAATGGGCTATATATGTGGGCATGTACTTCCTGGCTGACCCCTCATGAATGGGCTATATATGTGGGCATGTACTTCCTGGCTGACCCCTCATGAATGGGCTATATATGTGGGATATGTGGGCATGTACTTCCTGGCTGACCCCTCATGAATGGGCTATATATGTGGGCATGTACTTCCTGGCTGACCCCTCATGAATGGGCTATATATGTGGGCATGTACTTCCTGGCTGACCCCTCATGAAATGAACTTCATGAACTTGGGACCCCTCATGAATGGGCTATATATGTGGGCATGTACTTCCTGGCTGACCCTCATGAATGGGCTATATATGTGGGCATGTACTTCCTGGCTGACCCCTCATGAATGGGCTATATATGTGGGCATGTACTTCCTGGTTGACCCCTCATTAATGGGCTATATATGTGGGCATGTACTTCCTGGTTGACCCCTCATGAATGGGCTATATATGTGGGCATGTACTTCCTGGCTGACCCCTCATGAATGGGCTATATATGTGGGCATGTACTTCCTGGCTGACCCCTCATGAATGGGCTATATATGTGGGCATGTACTTCCTGGTTGACCCCTCATGAATGGGCTATATATGTGGGCATGTACTTCCTGGTTGACCCCTCATGAATGGGCTATATATGTGGGCATGTACTTCCTGGCTGACCCCTCATGAATGGGCTATATATGTGGGCATGTACTTCCTGGCTGACCCCTCATGAATGGGCTATATATGTGGGCATGTACTTCCTGGCTGACCCCTCATGAATGGGCTATATATGTGGGCATGTACTTCCTGGCTGACCCCTCATGAATGGGCTATATATGTGGGCATGTACTTCCTGGCTGACCCCTCATGAATGGGCTATATATGTGGGCATGTACTTCCTGGCTGACCCCTCATGAATGGGCTATATATGTGGGCATGTACTTCCTGGCTGACCCCTCATGAATGGGCTATATATGTGGGCATGTACTTCCTGGCTGACCCCTCATGAATGGGCTATATATGTGGGCATGTACTTCCTGGTTGACCCCTCATTAATGGGCTATATATGTGGGCATGTACTTCCTGGTTGACCCCTCATGAATTGGCTATATATGTGGGCATGTACTTCCTGGCTGACCCCTCATGAATGGGCTATATATGTGGGCATGTACTTCCTGGCTGACCCCTCATGAATGGGCTATATATGTGGGCATGTACTTCCTGGTTGACCCCTCATTAATGGGCTATATATGTGGGCATGTACTTCCTGGTTGACCCCTCATCATATATCATGAATATATGGGCTATATATGTGGGGCATGTACTTCCTGGGCTGACCCTCTCATGAATGGGCTATATATGTGGGCATGTACTTCCTGGTTGACCCCTCATGAATGGGCTATATATGTGGGCATGTACTTCCTGGTTGACCCCTCATGAATGGGCTATATATGTGGGCATGTACTTCCTGGCTGACCCCTCATGAATGGGCTATATATGTGGGCATGTACAATTGTTAAGAGCAAACCTGGTGGTCCCTCGGATATCCACCCCCGGCAGGGTTGGGTCATTGACACAGGGCCCTCCCGGTCGTCATCATGCGACTGTGTCAAGAGCATTGCAACGTCCCAAAGCTGCTCGTCGGTGCAGCTTTTTCTTTAGTAATATAAGGGGACTTCACTCTAACATCAATTCTGTACACCAATTTCTTCAAGCAGAATCCCCTACTCTCCTTTTTTTGACAGAGACTCAAGTAACATCCACATCTGACACGTCTAGATTTAATTTTCCAGGTTATCAACTGCTCCAAAATTTCAGACCTAAAGGAGGTGTATGTTGCTTCGCAAAATCTGAAATTGCCCTGGAGGAGGTTACTAGTTTCAATTGTCCCTATTTTGATTATTCTATATACAAATTAATTTCTGCTGGTAAATTTAAATACATATGTTGCATCTACCGTTCCCCAAATACTCCTCCAGAGCAAAGTCTTTTTGATTCTCTGTCCTCACAACTCAGTGTCCTCAACTTAAATGCTTCTTCTGAAATCACTGTGTTGGGTGATTTTAATGTCCATAATGTTGAATGGCTCACTCATTCAGCCAGGACTGATGATGCTGGTCTTGAATGTGAGCTATTTGCAGACTCATTTAATCTCACTCAACTAGTCAACCAACCCACCCGTGTACCAGATAATCCTAATCATAATTCCCACCTACTGGACTTATTTTTAACAACCAATTCAGAAAATTATGATGTTACAGTGAGGTCCCCGCTTGGATCTTCTGATCACTGTCTGATACAGGCCACCTGTCTATCACCTACCACACCTTCCCACTCTGAACCTGTTTTGGTGACTAAATGGCATTACGATAGGGCAGACTGGGAGGGTCTTCAAGGTTTCTTTATTGATATTCCCTGGACCTCTTTCTTTTCTAATGATGCACACTCCACCTTGAGCCACATACAAGATTTTGTAAAAATTGGAATGGAAACTTTTATTCCTCATCAAAAGTACAGTAAAAGATCTAATTCACCTAAATGGTTTGACCATAATTGTGCTAGAGTAACTGAACAAAAAGCAATAGCCTACAATGCATACACAAGATCAAAAACACATGAAGCCTTTAATTACTTTAGAAACATCAGAAATCATGCCAAAACTGTATTAAACCTAACTAAATCAAACTTTCTCCACAAGCAGGCAAATAAACTTCTAAATAATCCAAATGATAACAAAATATTTTGGTCTACTCTTAACTCATTTAAATCCAACTTCACTACTGCTTCATCCATTCCACCATTAAAATCTCCGACTGGCAATCTTGTAAGTGACCCACGAGGAAAAGCTAACCTTCTTGCGGATATTTTCTCCACCAACTCAACCTTAGATGAAATAAATCAAGATGTCCCTGTACTTAATTTTAATTCGCCTGAAATTCCCTCACTTAAGATCCACACCAGACATGTCAAAACTATTTTGCAGAATCTCTCGGTAGATAAGGCTCCTGGTCCAGATGAAATTCCTCCAATAGTACTTAAGAATTGCTCCTTGGTGCTCGCTCCTGTATTGGCAAAATTTTTCCGTCTGTGTACTCATACCTCATGCTTCCCAGTACCCTGGAAAGAAGCAAACATCCATCCAGTTCCTAAAAAAGGTGCCTCTTCAGATCCATCAAACTACAGACCAATAGCTATAACTTCCACTCTTGGTAAAGTCTTTGAAATTATATTAAATAATCACATAATTAAGCATCTTGAGAATAATAAATTAATCAGTGATAGGCAATATGGTTTTAGACGATGTCGATCAACTGCAGACATGCTATGCCTTCTTACGCATCAAATCAACCAAGCTACAGACCAACATGGTGAAACATACAATAGCACTGGATATATCAAAGGCATTTGATAGAGTCTGGCATCAATCCTTATTGTCGAAGATGTCACACTACGGCCTTGCATCATTAGTTCCACTAATTTCTTCTTATCTTCATAACAGAAAAATACGTGTAATGGTAGATGGCCTTTATTCTCAATTTCACTCAATAAATGCTGGTGTTCCCCAGGGATCAGTTTTGGCCCCAATTCTGTTCCTCATTCATATCAATGATCTCATATCTACCACTCATAATCCAATACATTCCTACGCAGATGACTCAACACTCCACAGTTCCTTCACATTTACCAATTCTTTCACCCAACCCGATCTTATAAATTCAAAAATAAACACTGCAATTTCTCTGAACCAGGACCTTTCTAGAATTAATGGATGGGGACAAAAGAATCTAGTTTCCTTTAATGCACAGAAAACCAAGTACATTCAATTTTCTAACCGACAGAATCTCACTGACTCCCATATATTTTTTAATGATGTAAATATTCCCACTTCCCCTAGTATTGACATTCTCGGTGTAACATTAACTACTAACTTGAGCTGGACACATTATGTTAGAAGCATTGCTAAGAATGCCTCTAAAAAACTGGGACTCCTGTACAGAGTTCGAGAATTCTTCACTGACGAGCAGTTGGCCGTGATATATAAAAGTCATGTGCGTTCTCAGATGGATTACTGTTCACCTCTGTGGGGTGGAAGTGGAGTGGTTGCATTGAGGCAGTTGGACAAAATTCAAAATAAAGCTATTAGATTAATCAATAACCCTGCAATCACACAGGACCTTCCTACATTATCCATACGAAGAAACGTTGCATCCCTTGCATTATTCTACAGATATTTTCACAGCAATTGTTCCGAGGAACTTGCTTCAATTGTGCCGCCTCTCCACATCTTTCCCCGTAGAACTAGGGCAGCTGAGAGCGCCCATGAATTTACACTTTCTCCTCCACAATGCAGAACTTCTGCTTATCAGAATTCATTTATCCCCAGAGCTACTACTCTTTGGAATTCACTTCCCTCGAATTGCTTTCCACAAACTTACAATCTACAAATGTTTAAATCCAGTTGTTACAAACATTTTATGAATGGAGGATGCCTTTAGGCACATGGACCTTTTTGTTTTATCTGTGTTTTTCCTTCCTCCGTTCATTGTCTCTTTAAAAAAAAAAAAAAAAAAAATGTACTTCCTGGCTGACCCCTCATGAATGGGCTATATATGTGGGCATGTACTTCCTGGTTGACCCCTCATTAATGGGCTATATATGTGGGCATGTACTTCCTGGTTGACCCCTCATGAATGGGCTATATATGTGGGCATGTACTTCCTGGCTGACCCCTCATGAATGGGCTATATATGTGGGCATGTACTTCCTGGTTGACCCCTCATTAATGGGCTATATATTGGGCATGTACTTCCTGGTTGACCCCTCATGAATGGGCTATATATGTGGGCATGTACTTCCTGGCTGACCCCTCATGAATGGGCTATATTGGGGCATGTACTTCCTGGTTGACCCCTCATTAATGGGCTATATATGTGGGCATGTACTTCCTGGTTGACCCCTCATGAATGGGCTATATATGTGGGCATGTACTTCCTGGTTGACCCCTCATGAATGGGCTATATATGTGGGCATGTACTTCCTGGTTGACCCTCATTAATGGGCTATATAGTGGGCATGTACTTCCTGGTTGACCTATGAATGGGCTATATGTGGGCATGTACTTCCTGGCTGACCCCTCATGAATGGGCTATATATGTGGGCATGTACTTCCTGGTTGACCCCTCATTAATGGGCTATATGTGCATGTACTTCCTGGTTGACCCCTCATGAATGGGCTATATATGTGGGCATGTACTTCCTGGCTGACCCCTCATGAATGGGCTATATATGTGGGCATGTACTTCCTGGTTGACCCCTCATTAATGGGCTATATATGTGGGCATGTACTTCCTGGTTGACCCCTCATGAATGGGCTATATGTGGGCATGTACTTCCTGGTTGACCCCTCATGAATGGGCTATATATGTGGGCATGTACTTCCTGGTTGACCCCTCATTAATGGGCTATATATGTGGGCATGTACTTCCTGGTTGACCCCTCATGAATGGGCTATATGTGGGCATGTACTTCCTGGTTGACCCCTCATGAATGGGCTATATATGTGGGCACTTCCTGGTTGACCCTCATGAATGGGCTATATATGTGGGCATGTACTTCCTGGTTGACCCCTCATGAATGGGCTATATATGTGGGCATCTACTTCCTGGTTGACCCCTCATGAATGGGCTATATATGTGGGCATCTACTTCCTGGTTGACCCCTCATGAATGGGCTATATATGTGGGCATCTACTTCCTGGTTGACCCCTCATGAATGGGCTATATATGTGGGCATCTACTTCCTGGTTGACCCCTCATTAATGGGCTATATATGTGGGCATGTACTTCCTGGTTGACCCCTCATGAATGGGCTATATATGTGGGCATCTACTTCCTGGTTGACCCCTCATGAATGGGCTATATATGTGGGCATCTACTTCCTGGCTGACCCCTCATGAATGGTAGTAATAATAACTCGATTTCTCTAGTAATATGAGTTAAAGAAGTTAGTGCTTAAGATTTTGATTGAGCCAGTTCGATGCCTTATAATTGCTAGAGGTCCTTCAAAGGCTGAATAAAACCGATTAACAGTAGCCAGAATATAATGAGAAACATGTCGACGGTACAGAAGGGGTTAATACAAATGGAACAAGTTATCCCCGCCTCAATTTTTTTTTTTTTTTTTTTTTTTTTTTTTTTTTAAACCACATTCTCCCTTATCTTTAGCCCCATTAGTTTTGAGGTTTTAAGACGTTCGCCTCATTAGGTTGGCTATTTCAAGACCTCTCACCCCTTTTCTTGTCTATTTTAACCCTTTCTGTACCGGCGACGACTTTGACATTTTATGCTAGCTATATTTAGACGATGTTGTGTAGTTTAAGAAGGATTTGTGGTGGTAAAAAGGGTTAAGTGAGATAGTTCGAAGCCTGTTTATTGCTGGAGGCTCTTTTTAAACTGAATTAAATCGTCTAATAGTAGCCAAAATAAAGTTAAAAGGACGGCACCGGTATAAAAGGGTTTAAGGGGGGTGACCTGTTTTTGTTCTGTCCTTTTCTATCTTTATCTGGCTTGTATCCATTTGGCCCCATTCAGCCTACTGTTTTAAGACGTTTATCCCCATCCAGGTGTCAATTCTTTACTGGTGAGCGGTAGCGAGCCAGCATATTTTTTATTTTTGTTTGACAGCAGGCTAAATTTGTACATTTTTCGATAGAAAAATGTCTCCGGCGAAGCCGGATTTCTTCATATAATGCTGGCTCGCTATCGCTCGCCAGGAAGAAATTGACACCTAGATGGGGATAAACGTCTTAACATAGCTGGCTGAATGGGGCCGAATGGATACAAGCCAGAGAAAGAGAGAAAAGGACAGACATAACAAAAAGCAGGCCACCCCCCTTAAGGCCTTTCGTGCCATTTAGGTGTTGATTTCTTCGTGATCTCTAAGTTCTGTATAGTGTGTGAAGTGTTTGTATATGGAGAACTGCGCTTATGTACGGTGGCGCTAATAAGTAATGTCTCAGCTGTCATTACGTTTGGCTCGCTCTGTGCTGTATTAATGTCTGTCAGATGTTGAATAGGGTGGGTGAGTGTAGGAACATGTTTGGTATATCTCAGTCAAAAAGAAGAAATCATGTGTAAATATATATGTCTTATCAATAATTGGTATCAGCACTATCTAAGCATTAATTCAGCGTTTCGAGTGAGATATACAAACATGTTCCTCTCTTTACACACCCTATTCAACATCTGACAGACATTAATACAGCACATAACGAGCAAAACGTAATAATAGCGGAGACATGACTTATTTGGCCAACTGTACAAGTCAATCAGCTGGAACTATTGTCATATTATTAGTGGGCTGTAATTGTCTCCAAGTCGCTGACACTGAGTATAGTACCCTTACTTAAGGGGGGGTCACCGTTTTTTTTTTTTTTTTTTTTTTTTTTTTATCTTTCTCTCCTTTTCTCTCTTTCCCTGGCTTTTATCCATTCGGCTCCATTCACCCAACTGTTTTAAGACGTCTAGGTGTCGATTTATTCCTGGCGAGCGATAGCGAGCCAGCATTGTATGGAGAAATCCAGCTTCGCCGGAGACATTTTTCTATCGAAAAATTTACAAATTTAGCTTCCTGTCAAAACAAAAATATATGTATATGCTGGCTCGCTACCGCTCGCCAGGAAAATATTGACACCTGGATGGGGGTAAACGAGAGAGGGAGAGAAAGAGAAAACAAGCGAGGTGGGCTCCTTTAACACTTGTGACTTTGGAACCCCCACCCAATCAAAACATTAAATTTGAACTTTATCAGACATCTACAAAGGAAATATGTAAATACCACTTTTATTGAACTATACTCTGGTTCTTTTCAGCTGACGATAAATTGAATCCCTTAGCAGCTAATTTCTCGATAATTAATGGAGTAATGTGAAGCTAATTTGTCTCTGCATCGTATTGAGACCACGTTTGTAAAATTTGCACCATATTTCACTACAAAATCTTAAAAATAACGGAGAAATCTTGATGGGCACTTTGCAATTTACCTTTTGATGACATGGAACCGAGTATATAGTTATTACACATTCCTCTCCTAATTTACCTTTAGATGACATGGAACCGAGTATATAGTTATTACACATTCCTCTCCTAATTTCGATATACTACAGGAAATTAGAACATTCTTGGTATGCAATTTTTTTTTTTTTAGCTAGGAAAGCGAAAATATGTGTAAATGAACGGCCCTTTGTGTGTGCAATTAATACCCTCGGCACCTGTACATCCCCCCCCCCCCGTTATGCCCCCCAGCTTGTGAAAGCACGCCAAGGTTGTTAAGACATACCAGACAACCGGATATAGGCTATTTCAGGACAACACGCCCCAAAAAGTTATATAGGGGGAGATGGACAGGTGATGGAGGGGGCTCTGTAAGCTTAAGGGGAGGGTTTTAAATTGTTCCCTAGATATCCATGAACGCTTAGAGAAATACCCCCTAGACCCCCCTTCAAAATAATTTGTACATTTTTTGGTAGAAAAATTTCCCGGCCAAAGGCCGGTTCCTCTTAAAATTTCAGGCTCGCTAACGCTCGCCACGAAAAAATGCGACACCTAAATGGCACAAAGGTCTTAAAATTGACAACAAAAAGGGGCGAAAGGTGTTAAAATTGCCAAACTAATGGGCCGAACGTCTTATAATTTCAAAACAAATGGGGCTTAACATGAGGGAGAAAGGGGACCAGAAAAACGACCCATCCCCTGTTAAGACATACCAGACAACCGGATACCACCTATTTCAGGACAAGAGGCCCAAACAAGGTGATGGACAGGATATGGAGGGGGATCTGTAATTGTATTTATTCTTTTCACTCCCAACACCAAACACCTCCCAATGAAATTAATGAAAGCATGTGATCCTACCGGAATTCGAACCTGGGTTACCACATACAGATTTTAAACACTAACCATTACACCATCAATATAGTTATAAGTACAGCACATGGCCACGATTGATATCCATTTATCGAATACTGGATAGTAATATAATCATGTGCTGTACCCAACTGCATTATGAATAGCCTAATGCTTAGGCGAAAGGAAAGAATATTTTATGGGGCACAGATTACATAGACTGACCTCGCTACGAAATATTCTTGAACCTATTGATATTCCAATTTATTCATTTCACTCCCAACACCAAGCATCTTCCTATAAAGCCTGGTTCACACATAGCCGAGTCGGTGCGCGAGTCCAACACGAGTCACACTCGTCGATTATCGCCGTCGCTGGAGGCCGAGTCGGCCGCGAGTAGCAATTGCTCCCGAGTCAAGGAGAGTGTAACACGAGTTAACTCGAGTCAATACGAGTCAACACGTGTCCATGTAAGAGTCTGTATGAGTAACTGAGAATCAAAACGAGTGTAACACGAACCAAACACGAGTGTCCAAAATTTGAAAAATAGCGGCCACATTCCAGAGCACGCAAACAAAGAGTATGGACGAGTCTAATGCGAGTCAACGCGAGTCAACGCGAGTGTTACACGGATCAACATGTGTGTTACATACGTGTTGTTGCGTGTAGACACGTGTTGATTCGCCAACGTCGAAATGATGACGAAAAGCGACGAATCACCAAAGAGTGTTACACGGGTTTACACGAGTCAACACGAGTTAACACGAATAATGAAGAGTTATTCAGAGTTCAGCACGAGTTAACACGTATGTACACGAGTCTACACGTATGTAGGCCACAATCGTGGGTACTCGCCACGGGGCCCAAAAATTTCATGCATGCATGAAATTTTTGGACCCTGTGACGAGTACTCACGAGTGTGTCGAGTAAACAAAGAGTATACAAGAGTCTAACACGAGTGTTGAGGAGTCTCGACGAGTCATTGCCGAATAGCAAAATTTCAGCACTCGTGTTGGACTCGCGCACCGACTCGGCTATGTGTGAACCACCCTTAACCCTTAATAAGCGGCTCACCACATAAGTCGTTTTTAATAAAGCTGGACTATGTGGCGGCGCTCGACATAGGTCGAGTGGCAATTTCAGCACGTAATGTTGCTGAGAGAGAGAGACAAGTGGTGGCAGGAGACTAGCGAGCGTATGACTGCTCCAGACCACCGCGGCGAACCTACTGACACGAATCTCAGCTCCCTCCTCCCTCTCTCACTCGCTACATACTGAATTATATGGGGAAAGTACCGAATTACATGCTTTTTGCACTCGCGTTGCACGGTTATTGCAAGAAAACTATCCATCATACAAGGATCGTTATGGTGTCATTCGAAAGCTCTGTTTATGCCCTTTCAGGGATAGATACTTGTTTTTCGTTCTGGGTCTTATTTAGGCATGAAAATGATCACGTAAACAGCCCTATTTTGGCTAAAAACACCCCGCTGGGCGGTACATATAAATAAACCGCATAGGCCGCTAAAGAAGGGTTAAGATAGTTCCTTCCCCATTGGAATACCAGTGATCTGTCTTTTATGGTTTACTCATCCCTGTTTCAAATATGTCTTCTTCCAGGTAGATATCCTATAGAAACTAACTACAGGATTTCTACTTCCGGAAGCGATCGACCAGCAAAGTATCCTCGCCGACCTCGCCTTTGTATCGGCTTCCTCCCTCAAGGACAAAATATGAGCCAGTAGTAGGAAGGATAGGAAAGAAAAGTCTGAGAGGGTAGCTGGCCTACCGTAGTTAACCCCTTCAGCACGATGGCTAATTTGTACTTTTTTTCTTCTAGCTACATTAGACGGTTTTGTGCAATTTATGAAAGACTCATGTTATTCAGAGGTTTTATTGAAATCGTATTTACCCCTTCGAGTCATAGAGGTAGATTACAACATACAGAAAATCGTATTTACCCCTTCGAGTCATAGAGGTAGATTACAACATACAGCAAATCGTATTTACCCCTTCGAGTCATAGAGGTAGATTACAACATACAGAAAATCGTATTTACCCCTTCGAGTCATAGAGGTAGATTACAACATACAGAAAATCGTATTTACCCCTTCGAGTCATAGAGGTAGATTACAACATACAGAAAATCGTATTTACCCCTTCGAGTCATAGAGGTAGATTACAACATACAGAAAATCGTATTTACCCCTTCGAGTCATAGAGGTAGATTACAACATACAGAAAATCGTATTTACCCCTTCGAGTCATAGAGGTAGATTACAACATACAGCAAATCGTATTTACCCCTTCGAGTCATAGAGGTAGATTACAACATACAGAAAATCGTATTTACCCCTTCGAGTCATAGAGGTAGATTACAACATACAGAAAATCGTATTTACCCCTTCGAGTCATAGAGGTAGATTACAACATACAGAAAATCGTATTTACCCCTTCGAGTCATAGAGGTAGATTACAACATACAGAAAATCGTATTTACCCCTTCGAGTCATAGAGGTAGATTACAACATACAGAAAATCGTATTTACCCCTTCGAGTCATAGAGGTAGATTACAACATACAGAAAATCGTATTTACCCCTTCGAGTCATAGAGGTAGATTACAACATACAGAAAATCGTATTTACCCCTTCGAGTCATAGAGGTAGATTACAACATACAGAAAATCGTATTTACCCCTTCGAGTCATAGAGGTAGATTACAACATACAGAAAATCGTCTAATTGTAACCAACATATTATGCATATTAGGTCATCGTGCTGAAGGGGTTAAGATGGTCGTGCCTAGGCCCCTGGAGTTGGCCAAGGTTCTCCCTACAGAGGACATTATACACACACACACACACACACACACACACACACACACACATCTTTGGTGGACGTAAACACGGATGCCCCTAAAAGGGTATTATGGGGAGATGAGTCGATATTCTGGTCCCCCTTTCTCCCTCATGTTTAGCCCCATTAGTTTTCAGACTATAGGACGTTCGCCCATTAGTTTGGCGATTTTAGCATCTTTCGACCCATTTCCTTGTCAATAGTAAGACCTTTCGTACTATATACTGTAGGTGTCGATTTTTTATCTGGCGAACGATAATGAGCCTGTAATTTTGGAGGAATCGGCCTTCGGCCGGGACATTTTTCTATCGAAAAATGTACAAATTAATCTAGAAGAGGGATCTAATGGATGTTTTTCTTTTTAAGCTTGATGGAGGTCGAGGGAGGAAACTAAAAATATAGATAAATAGATAAATAAGTAACACCCCGTTCTTAACATTAATCATCAATTACAAACCCCAATGTACTTTTATAAAGTAATGAAAGCATATGGTCCTCCCGGGATTCGAACCCGGGACACCACACCCAGAACATAAGCACGTACACCATTACACCACCAACATCTCCCCTTAACCGGGTTTAAGGGGGGTGACCTGCCTTTTGTTATTTTTGTCCTTTTCTCTCTTTCTCTGGCTTGTATCCATGCGGCCCCATTCAGCCAACTATTTTAAGACGTTTATCCCCATCTAGGTGTCCATTTCTTCCTGGCGAGCGATAGCGAGCCAGCATTATATGAAGAAATCCGGCTTCGCCGGAGAAATTTTTCTATCGAAAAATTTACAAATTTATCCTGCTGTCAAACAAAAATACAAAAATTGCTGGCTCGCTACCGCTCACCAGTAAAAAATTGACACCTGGATGAGGATAAACGTCTTACAACAGTAGGCTGAATGGGGCCAAATGGATACAAGCCAAAGAAAGATAGAAAAGGACAGAACAAAAACAGGCCCCCGTTAACTGGTATATGAAGCTGACATTCAGTTATAATGATGGTGGTACACTCTGATGCCATAGTCTCTAGCCCACTCATCACAATGCCTGGGCAACTTAAGTTTTCATGTATGCAATTATAAATATTTGGACTGATTATAAGATATAACTTGTTTTCCAATACAATGTATATATAGTTTTGTAGTTGATGTATAGACAATTATATACACAAGTTCATTTCCAGAGATATACTTCCATAATTAGAAATAGGCGAAATCCAGGAATATTTATGAGTGGGCTATGGTATCCGAGTGTACCGATAGTCTGTTTGTTGTAGGTAGGCGAGAAATCATCACCTCTAACCTCTGTAACTAAAAAAACGACTAGAGTAATCGAGCTAATATTTATACCATTTGGGAAGAGTCAGTCAAGGAATATAATTATGTGGAAATTTACAGCCCATTTGTTCTAGCCCTTTTTGAGTTACAGAGGATAAAAGTCATGATTTCTCGCCTACTTACAGCGAATAGACTATAGGCCCTGTGGAGTTGGCCAAGTTCTCCCTACAGAAGGACTATAAACACATGAGCATCGTTGGCGGACGTAAACACGGATGGTGCCCCGTATAGGGTATTTATAGCAGCATATCCGATTAGCTCAACGCCACGTATTACTCACGCCAACATAACTTCCTGAACCTTTACAGCCAGTCAACACTCCCATGCATGGTGTACAATATGTTTAAGGGGAGATGGCACGGTTTTGTAGGTCTATTAATTCATTTATTCCTTTATTTCTTAGTTTCCTCGCTAGACCTCCATCAATCTTAAAACAAACAAAACATCCATTAGATCCCCCTTCTAGTCCCGGCCAAACTCTTAAACTGGCTCGCTATCGCTCGTCAGGAAAAAATAGACACATAAATGGCACGCAAGGTTTTTAAATAGACAACGAAATGGGGCGAAAGGTATTGAAATCGCCATACTAATTGGGCAAACGTCTCATAATTTCAAAACTAATGGGACTAAACATGAGGGAAAAAGGGGTCCAGAAAAAAACTTATACCTCCCCTTAAATAGGTATGTGTGTAGAATAAAGAACATATGTGTACGGCATGCCAGGTGTGTATACGACATGCCAGGTGTGTGTACGGCATGTCAGGTGTGTGTACGGCATATGTACTGTATGTACGGCATGCCAGGTGTGTGTACGGCATGCCAGGTGTGTGTACGGCATGCCAGGTGTGTGTACGGCATGCCAGGTGTGTGTACGGCATGCCAGGTGTGTGTACGGCATGCCAGGTGTGTATACGACATGCCAGGTGTGTGTACGGCATGCCAGGTGTGTGTACGGCATGCCAGGTGTGTGTACGGCATGCCAGGTGTGTATACGACATGCCAGGTGTGTGTACGGCATGTCAGGTGTGTGTACGGCATATGTACTGTATGTAAGGCATGCCAGGTGTATGTACGGCATGCCAGGTGTATGTACGGCATGCCAGGTGTGTGTACGGCATGCCAGGTGTGTGTACGGCATATGTACTGTATGTAAGGCATAAAGCAGGTGTACGAATGATTAGTGTTGAATCTGGCTATCAACAGGCGATTTTATGTAGTTTAGGAAGGATCTGCGGGGCTTAAAAGGGTACAGATTGTCTTAATTATCACTCATACTTCCATAGACCCTTCCTAATCTAAATAGTATCGTCTAATGACATCTAGTTAACCCCTTCAGTACGATGACGTCATTTTCATCATATTGTGGTTGCCATTAGACGATTTTCTGGAGGCTCAACTCGATTTTGTTTTTCTCTCTCCCTGGGTTGTATCCATTCGGCCCCATTCAGCCTACTGTTTTAAGACGTTTAACCCCATCCAGGTATCGATTTTTTTCTTGGCCAGCTGTAGCGAGCCAGCGTATTTTTTACAGTAGACTAAATGTTTACATTTTTCGATAGAAAAATTTCTCCGGCAAAGCCGGATTTTTCCATACAATGCTAGCTTGCTATTGCTCGCCAGGAAAAAATTGACACCTGGGTGGGGATAAACGTCTTAAAACAGTAGGCAAAATGGATACAAGCCAGAGAAAGAGAGAAAAGGAGAGAGAAAACAAGCAGGTCACCCCCCTTAAGCCTATATAATCATCCTCTAGGGCTCAAAGGGGTAAGTGTGACCTCTCTCAATATCATGGGTCTATTTATGGGGAGATGGGTCTTTTTCTAGAGACCCTTCTCCTTCATGTTTAGCCCCATTAATGTTCAGTTTTAAGATGTTTGCCCCATTAGTTTGTCGAGTTTTCGACCTTCCGCCCCTTTTCCTTGTCAATATTCAGACCTTTCATGCTATTTACTGTAGGTGTCGTTTTGTTTCCTGGCGAACGATAGTGAGTCTGTAATTTTGGAAAAACCCGCCTTTGGCCGGGATAATTTTCTACCGAAAAATGTACAAATTAATCTAGAAGGGGGATCTAATGGATGTTATTTATGTTTGATGGAGGTCTAGGGAAGAAACTAGAAAACTAATTAATACATGAAAAATGGACCAAAAAGTGAACCCTCCCCCCTTAACCCTTTGAGGATCATGACGTGTTTTGACAGTTTATTCTGGCTATTCTTAGACGACATTATTTAGATTAGGAAGGGTATATGGAAGCCAGAGTGATATAGTATAATGTATTAATTAGGAAGGGTATATGGAAGCCAGAGTGATATAGTATAATGTATTAATTAGGAAGGGTATATGGAAGCCAGAGTGATATAGTATAATGTATTAATTAGGAAGGGTATATGGAAGCCAGAGTGATATAGTATAATGTATTAATTAGGAAGGGTATATGGAAGCCAGAGTGATATAGTCTAATGTATTAATATCACACAAAACACCACCCAATGAAATGAATGAAAACATGTGAAATAAGACAATCTGTACCCTTTTATGCCCCGTAGATCCTTCCTAAGCTGCATAAAATCGCCTGTTGATAGCCAGATTAAACATTAATCATTCGTACACCTGCTTTATGCCTTACATACAGTATATATGCCGTACACACACCTGGCATGCCGTACATACAGTACATATGCCGTACACACATGTTCTTTATTCTACACACATACCTATTTAAGGGGAGGTTTAAGTTTTTCTTTCTGGACCCCCTTCTCCCTCATGTTTAGTCCCATTAGTTTTGAAATTATAAGACGTTTGCCCCATTATTTTGGCGATTTGAAGAAATTTGGCGAAATGTAACACTCAATTATTGTTTAACAGATTAACATATTCTGAAACTATTCTATTCATCAAATGATCATTTAAGCCGTAATGTTAACATGTATTTATCTAGTTTTACATACAAACTATGTATATAAATATTCACATTATAATTAAAGCATTAACAAATGTTCATTTGAATTCTTCCGACACTGAACTTATCCATGTATAAATTAGTTATAAGTGCAGTTCTCAGCATACAAAAGGATACACCGATTCGAATATTTGAACCTATAACCTGGGTCTTCTCCTGGATAACCTAGATGTGTGTGAATTTGTGTTATTGTTTTTGTGTGTTCGTTTTTTTTTTTTTTTTTTTTTTTTTTTTTTTTTTTTTTTCTTGCTCTGTCTTGAGTCGCCCCCCCCCCCCCCCCCAAAAAAAAAAGGAAACGTGGGGATTGGGCCTGAGTAAATAGATAGATAAATATATAACGCCAAGTTCTGAATCACTTGGGCTAACTTAGAGCATGGCATGGTCTCATTTGGGTTCCATACTGATTCAGATAAGTGCGTTGCTATTTATGCTCTTGACTGTACAGCTGTTGACAAAAATTCGTCTGCTGTTACGATGTTCATTTTGCAGACATTGATTATTCATTAATTATTCATTATATATCGAAACATTATATATCGAAACATTATATATCGAAACATTATATATCGAAACATTATATATCGAAACATTATATATCGAAACATTATATATCGAAACATTATATATCGAAACATTATATATCGAAACATTATATATCGAAACATTATATATCGAAACGTTCCGGTATTATATTATTATTTACCTACAGATGTAAGCCTTCATCTGAGTGGGTATATATACTGTATATGTAGAGAATACCTTAAAGACCTCAGGAACGTCTGTCAGCACCTGTTCAGTTGCCTACATAAATTCTGTTCCTCTCCGTGATCTTCTACATGGAAATATAATACCGGTACTTATGATTGAATGACGAGTGTAGTTTCTTATGCAATATGCAGTGGTTAACTCCTCTGATTAGTCGACTGAAACCACACTCGCTATGCATGCATACTATTTTACTTCCATACATAAGATCACGACGAGGAACTGAACTTAGGTTTGGTGATGGGCTGGTCTATCAGAATGAGAGTTGAGCGTTCTCTGCCATACCCATAGCTTACTCTGACTGTTCCTTTTACTTATATATTTTCTAGATCTCAAGTGACGGCGTCTTTTCCGTGGATTGACCTCCCTACTGCCAACCCTGGCAGATTGGGAGCCAAAGCGTCACATTTTTCCTTTGCCCCTCAACTTTCCCTTCATAATTGCTGAGGGGCACAGGGCCTTGGGTGGGGCTTTGGTTTCCCGGGCGTTTCCGCACCCTCCTCAGCTCCCCGCCTTTGAGTGGCTTCGGTCACCTGGGCTTTATTAGTGGTAAGCAAGGAGGGTTCTGTGGGGGCGCTTGGTTATGGCCTTGGCCTTGCTCGGGACCTTTGGGCTGCTCGGCCAGACAGCTTGGGGAACAGCAACAACAACAAAACTGAACTTATGTGGGCAACTGTACATTCCTACATGAAGTTATGTTACATAATTATATACATCTAGGGTGCAAAAAATACGGTATAATCCTGTGTAGCGGGAGGACCTGTACTTATATCTCAATAATTTGGTAAAGTTACAATATATGTTTACATTTTACATTCATTAATAGTCCACTAATATACTAGGTTAGGTTAGGTTAGGTTAGGTTGTGGTTAGGTTAGGTTAAAGATATGGTTCAATGTTTCTTAGTAAATAAGCATCTGAAAAACAGTTCTCCCCGCTACAAAGGGTCTTACCCAAAATACTTACTTTTGTGTTAGAGGAATCACACTTTACACTGAGTAAGGTAATCCATCACCATGTCAAGAATAATTCCAGGTTTTTCTGAACACATGTTAAGGTTTTTACCCCATTCTGTACCGGTGACGCCCTTCTCATTATATGCTGGCAACTGTTAGACCACTTTATTCAGCTAGGGAAGGACGTCTAACTATGAAAATGCGTCAGACTAACTTAATTAATTAATTTATTTATTTATTTATTTTTGTTTTGTTTATCACAGATCCCTAGTAAGCTGCACACAATCGTATAAATATAGCCGAATCCAGTTTAGAAAATCGTCACCGGTACTGAAAGGTTATTTATTATCAGAAACATGAGGAACGTGTTTACTTCACTACAGCCAGATATGTTGGCCCAAGAACTGCGTCACTATTATTTTCACCGGGATTTGGACGCTTTCACCATCGTACTTTTCACCAGAGCATCATCCTTTCGTTAAGGGGACCCACCTCGTTATTTTTTCTCTCTCTGGGTTGTATCCATTTGGCCCCATTCAGCCTACTGTTTTAAGACGTTTATCCCCATCCAGGTGTAATTTTTTCCTGGCGAGCGGTAGCGAGCCAGCATATTATTTTAAATGGATTTGACAGCAGGCTAAACTTGTACATTTTTCGATCGAAAAATTTCTCCGGCGAAGCCGGATTTCTCCATATAATGCTGGCTCGCTATTGCTCGCAGGAAGAAATTGACACCTGGATGAGGATAAACGTCTTAAGACAGTAGGCTGAATGGGGCCGAACGGATACAAGCCAAAGAAAGATATAAAGATAAAAGGAGAGGAAAAAAGCAGGTGACCCCCCTTAACTTCTCCCTCACCTGTATATGCTTAGAACTGCGTCACCAATATATTCACCATGACTTTGTTTCACCATCATAATTTTCACCATAGCATTCATTATTTCGTCAAGTCACTCTTATCACTCTTATTTGCTTCGAACTGTGTCACCATAATTTTGACCATGATTTTGAGGCATTCACTGTCATAATATTCACCGTAGCATTCATTATTTCGTTAACTTCTCCCTCACTCATTAATTTCTTAGGGAGGTGTTTGGTGTTGGAGTGAAATTGATAAAAATAGATTGTATATGCTTAGAACTGGGTCACAATTATTGCCACCGTAACTTTTGACGATTTCACCATCATTATTTTCACCAGGGTATCATTATTTCGTTAGCACCTTAGTATGTTCTTCTCCATAAGTTCTCCACCACTCTTATATGCTTCTCCACCACTCCCCACCACTCCACCCAAGCTTTCACCATCACTGAGGGAGGAAGGAAGGCACACTGAACTTATGATCAACAAAGATCTGGCACACATCTACATTTAGGGTGGAGGTGTGGTGGTAGTGGTGGTGGAGGGTGTGTGGTAGTGGTGGAGGGGTGGAATAGTGTGTTGGAGAGCTATGGTAGTGGTGGAATAGTGTGTTGGAGAGCTAGGGTGGTGGTGGTGGTGGTGGTAATAAGTGTGGTAGTGGTGGTGATGGTAGTTCAAACTATGGTGGTGGTGGTAGTAAAAGTGGTAGTGGAGGGTGTATGGTAGTGCTGGTGGGATGAAGTAGAGTGTTGGAGATCTATGGTGGTGGTGGTGGTGATGATGATGATGGGTGTGTGGTGGTGGTGGGGTGGTAGTAGTGATGGTGATGCAATAGCAGTGTTAAGAAGCTATGGTGGGGTGTGCTTGTGATAATAAAGCAGCACTGATGGAGGTTTAAAATAGCATTGATGGTGAAGGTTGTTTGTGATGGTAGATGAGGTGGACTTGGTGGGATTGGTATTGGGAGAAGTATACAGCAAAGTGTGATGGGAGCGTGGATGATATGGGTTGGGTGCTATGGGTTGGGCGTTATGGGTTGGAGGCTATGGGTTGGGCGCTATGGGTTGGAGGCTATGGGTTGGATGCTATGGGTTGGGTGCTATGGGTTGGGCGCTAGGGGTTGGGTCTTATGGGTTGGATGCTATGGGTTGGGCGTTATGGGTTGGAGGCTATGGGTTGGGCGCTATGGGTTGGATGCTATGGGTTGGGCGCTATGGGTTGGATGCTATGGGTTGGGTGCTATGGGTTGGGCGTTATGGGTTGGAGGCTATGGGTTGGGCGCTATGGGTTGGATGCTATGGGTTGGGTGCTATGGGTTGGGCGCTAGGGGTTGGGTCTTATGGGTTGGATGCTATGGGTTGGGCGTTATGGGTTGGAGGCTATGGGTTGGAGGCTATGGGTTGGATGCTATGGGTTGGGTGCTATGGGTTGGGCGCTAGGGGTTGGGTCTTATGGGTTGGATGCTATGGGTTGGGCGTTATGGGTTGGAGGCTATGGGTTGGATGCTATGGGTTGGGCGCTATGGGTTGGATGCTATGGGTTGGGTGCTATGGGTTGGGCGTTATGGGTTGGAGGCTATGGGTTGGGCGCTATGGGTTGGATGCTATGGGTTGGGTGCTATGGGTTGGGCGCTAGGGGTTGGGTCTTATGGGTTGGAGGCTATGGGTTGGGCGCTATGGGTTGGATGCTATGGGTTGGGTGCTATGGGTTGGGCGCTAGGGGTTGGGTCTTATGGGTTGGATGCTATGGGTTGGGCGTTATGGGTTGGAGGCTATGGGTTGGGCGTTATGGGTTGGAGGCTATGGGTTGGATGCTATGGGTTGGGCGTTATGGGTTGGAGGCTATGGGTTGGAGGCTATGGGTTGGATGCTATGGGTTGGGTGCTATGGGTTGGGCGCTAGGGGTTGGGTCTTATGGGTTGGATGCTATGGGTTGGGTGCTATGGGTTGTCTGCTATTGTGAACGTTGGTGGTAGTGGTGAACACACAAAACAAAGTGTGGTGGTAATATTATGGTTGAGATGTTTTGGGTGGTGCAACATGGGGTATAGAGGTACAGGATAGTGTTGGATAGTTGTGGTGGTATAGTACATGTAGTTTGGCTAGATGTGCGTGTGTGTGTGTGTGTGTGTGTGTGGGGCAGTGGTGGTTAAGGGGAGACAGACCGTTTACATGGAACCCCTTCTCCCTAATGTTTAACCCCACTAGTTTTGAGATTTTAAGACTTTGGGTCCATTAGTTTGTGGATTTTATGAACTTTCACCCCATTTCTTTGTCAATATTAGGATCCTTCGTGCCATTTATGTGTCGATTTTTTTCCTCGCGACCGATAGCGAGCCTGTAATTTTAGGAGGAATCGGCTTTTGGCCGGGACATTTTCCTACCGACAAATTTACAAATCTATCTTGAAGGGGGTCTAGGGGGTGTTTTTCTAAGCTTGATGGAGGTTTAGGGAGGAAACTAAACAAATATTAGAATAAATGAATTAAAGACCAAACAAACAACCACTGTTTCCTTAATTTAGTGGTAGTGGAAATATAAGATAGTGTTAGCTTGCTCCCTAGACGTCTATCAAGCTTGAAATATAAGATAGTGTTAGCTTGCTCCCTAGACGTCTATCAAGCTTGAAATATAAGATAGTGTTAGCTTGCTCCCTAGACGTCTATCAAGCTTGAAATATAAGATAGTGTTAGCTTGCTCCCTAGACGTCTATCAAGCTTGAAATATAAGATAGTGTTAGCTTGCTCCCTAGACGTCTATCAAGCTTGAAATATAAGATAGTGTTAGCTTGCTCCCTAGACGTCTATCAAGCTTGAAATATAAGATAGTGTTAGCTTGCTCCCTAGACGTCTATCAAGCTTGAAATATAAGATAGTGTTAGCTTGCTCCCTAGACGTCTATCAAGCTTGAAATATAAGATAGTGTTAGCTTGCTCCCTAGACGTCTATCAAGCTTGAAATATAAGATAGTGTTAGCTTGCTCCCTAGACGTCTATCAAGCTTGAAATATAAGATAGTGTTAGCTTGCTCCCTAGACGTCTATCAAGCTTGAAATATAAGATAGTGTTAGCTTGCTCCCTAGACGTCTATCAAGCTTGAAATATAAGATAGTGTTAGCTTGCTCCCTAGACGTCTATCAAGCTTGAAATATAAGATAGTGTTAGCTTGCTCCCTAGACGTCTATCAAGCTTGAAATATAAGATAGTGTTAGCTTGCTCCCTAGACGTCTATCAAGCTTGAAATATAAGATAGTGTTAGCTTGCTCCCTAGACGTCTATCAAGCTTGAAATATAAGATAGTGTTAGCTTGCTCCCTAGACGTCTATCAAGCTTGAAATATAAGATAGTGTTAGCTTGCTCCCTAGACGTCTATCAAGCTCGAAATATAAAATAGTGTTAGCTTGCTCCCTAGACGTCTATCAAGCTTGAAATATAAGATAGTGTTAGCTTGCTCCCTAGACGTCTATCAAACTTGAAATATAAGATAGTGTTAGCTTGCTCCCTAGACGTCTATCAAGCTTGAAATATAAGATAGTGTTAGCTTGCTCCCTAGACGTCTATCAAGCTTGAATATAAGATAGTGTTAGCTTGCTCCCTAGACGTCTATCAAGCTTGAAATAAGATAGTGTTAGCTTGCTCCCTAGACGTCTATCAAGCTTGAAATATAAGATAGTGTTAGCTTGCTCCCTAGACGTCTATCAAGCTTGAAATATAAGATAGTGTTAGCTTGCTCCCTAGACGTCTATCAAGCTTGAAATATAAGATAGTGTTAGCTTGCTCCCTAGACGTCTATCAAGCTTGAAATATAAGATAGTGTTAGCTTGCTCCCTAGACGTCTATCAAGGTTGAAATATAAGATAGTGTTAGCTTGCTCCCTAGACGTCTATCAAGCTTGAAATAACGCCCCCAAGGCTCCTGTTCTAAATCAATCTTTACATTTTGTTCGGTAGAAAAAAAGTTCCAGCCGAAAGTCGATTTCTCTTAAATTATAGGTTCGCTATCACTCGCCAGGAATAATTGACACCTAGATGGCACGAAAGGTCATAAAACACCAAACTAATGGGATAAATATCTCAAAATCTCAAAACTAATGGGGCCAAACACGAGGGAGAAGAGAGTCCAGAATCCCCCCCCCCCCACCCCTATAAGGCGGAAGAATGAAATACAAGAATGAAGAAGCCTGATGATGATGATATATGAGGAAGTAAAGGAAGTTACGAATTAATGCAGGAAGGGAGAAAAGCAAAAATTAATTAACGTAAATCAACTCTATGAACTAAGGTATTGAGGCAGGTACAGTCGCCTACATAAGTTCTCTGTTCCTCTCCGTGATCTTATACATGGAGAAATATAATATGTTTAGTTAAATTACGGGTGTAGTTTCTTATAAAGCGATTGACTCACCTGATAAGTCAACTGATCATTAAAAGAAACCACACTCGCAATTCATTCGTACTAAGGAATTGGGCAAGCTTGAAAAGGTGCTGAAATAAAGTTAGTTAATGAAACAATGTAGCAAATACATACAAATTAAGGGGGGTCACAATTTTTTTTTTTTATCTTTCTCTCCTTTTCTCTCTTTCCCTGGCTTGTATCCATTCAGCCCCATTCAGCCAACTGTTTTAAGACGCTTATCCCCATCCAAGTGTCTATTTCTTCCTGGCGAGCGATAGCGAGTCAGTATTGTATGGAGATATCCGGCTTCGCCGGAGAAATGTTTCCATCAAAAAATGTACAAATTTAGCTTGCTGTCAAAAAATATATATATATATGCTGGCTCGCTATCGCTCGCCAGAAAAATATTGACAATTGGATGGGGGTAAACGTCTTAAAACAGTAGGCTGAATGGGGCCGAATGGATACAAGCCAAAGAGAGAAGGAGAGAAAGAGAAAAAAAGCGAGGTGGGCTCCCTTAAAAGGAAGTAATAAACAAAGGAAGAAAGGAAAGCAAGAAGGAAAACATTGAAAGTCAGACAAATTGAAAGAGGTGTTGAAAGAGGGCATCATCATCATCAGCAGCAGTGGGGGGGTTACCTGGATAATGAGAGTACTGCTAACTTGTCGTACGGCCGCCGCCATTTTGCTTCTACCGTACGCTTTACCTAGACATGTTGTTGCTTGCTTTCCTTTACCCCATAGCACACCATTATTCAGCTTGTATACCCACTGTTATTCTATGTATGCATCTTTTATTTCCCAATCCATCAAGCTAGAACTATCAGGGCACTTAGGTCCCCGGGCGCCATATTGTCTCTGACTCCCCGGACCCCCTGTGTGGCTACTCTGTCTATAAAGGTACTCTAGGTAAGGCTTGTCGCTCTCTATGTAAAGGGACTCTACTTACGTCCCCGGGTGCCATATTGTTTCTGACTCCTGGTAACCCCTATATGTCGTCACTCTATCTATAAAAGGCACTGTAAATATGGCCCACTACTCTGTCTATAAAGGTACTCTAGATATGGCCCGCTACTTTGCCTATAAAGGTACTCTAGATATGGCCCGCTACTCTGTCAATAAAGGTACTCTAGATATGGCCCGCTACTCTGTCTATAAAGGTACTCTAGATATGGCCTGCTACTTTGCCTATAAAGGTACTCTAGATATGGCCCGCTACTCTGTCAATAAAGGTACTCTAGATATGGCCCGTTACTCTGTCTATAAAGGTACTCTAGATATGGCCCGCTACTCTGTCTATAAAGGTACTCTAGATATGGCCCGCTACTCTGTCTATAAAGGTACTCTAGATATGGCCCGCTACTCTGTCTATAAAGGTACTCTAGATATGGCCCGCTACTTTGTCTATAAAGGTACTCTAGATATGGCCCGCTACTCTGTCTATAAAGGTACTCTAGATATGGCCCGCTACTCTGTCTATAAAGGTACTCTAGATATGGCCCGCTACTTTGTCTATAAAGGTACTCTAGATATGGCCCGCTACTCTGTCTATAAAGGTACTCTAGATATGGCCCGCTACTCTGTCTATAAAGGTACTTTAGATATGGCCCGCTACTTTGTCTATAAAGGTACTCTAGATATGGCCCGCTACTCTGTCTATAAAGGTACTCTAGATATGGCCCGCTACTTTGTCTATAAAGGTACTCTAGATATGGCCCGCTACTTTGTCTATAAAGGTACTCTAGATATTGCCCGCTACTCTGTCTATAAAGGTACTCTAGATATGGCCCGCTACTCTGTCTATAAAGGCACTCTAGATATGGCCCGCTACTTTGTCTATAAAGGTACTCTAGATATGGCCCGCTACTCTGTCTATAAAGGTACTCTAGATATGGCCCACTACTCTGTCTATAAAGATACTCTAGATATGGCCTGCTACTCTGTCTATAAAGGTACTCTAGATATGGCCCGCTACTCTGTCTATAAAGGTACTCTAGATATGGCCAGCTACTCTGTCTATAAAGGTACTCTAGATATGGCCCGCTACTTTGTCTATAAAGGTACTCTAGATATGGCCCGCTACTCTGTCTATAAAGGTACTCTAGATATGGCCCGCTACTTTGTCTATAAAGGTACTCTAGATATGGCCCGCTACTCTGTCTATAAAGGTACTCTAGATATGGCCCGCTACTTTGTCTATAAAGGTACTCTAGATATGGCCAGCTACTCTGTCTATAAAGGTACTCTAGATATGGCCCACTACTTTGTCTATAAAGGTACTCTAGATATTGCCCGCTACTCTGTCTATAAAGGTACTCTAGATATGGCCCGCTACTTTGTCTATAAAGGTACTCTAGATATGGCCAGCTACTCTGTCTATAAAGGTACTCTAGATATGGCCCGCTACTTTGTCTATAAAGGTACTCTAGATATGGCCCGCTACTCTGTCTATAAAGGTACTCTAGATATGGCCCGCTACTTTGTCTATAAAGGTACTCTAGATATGGCCCGCTATTCTGTCTATAAAGGTACTCTAGATATGGCCCGCTACTTTGTCTATAAAGGTACTCTAGATATGGCCCGCTACTTTGTCTATAAAGGTACTCTAGATATTGCCCGCTACTCTGTCTATAAAGGTACTCTAGATATGGCCCGCTACTTTGTCTATAAAGGTACTCTAGATATGGCCAGCTACTCTGTCTATAAAGGTACTCTAGATATGGCCCGCTACTTTGTCTATAAAGGTACTCTAGATATGGCCCGCTACTCTGTCTATAAAGGTACTCTAGATATGGCCCGCTACTTTGTCTATAAAGGTACTCTAGATATGGCCCGCTATTCTGTCTATAAAGGTACTCTAGATATGGCCCGCTACTTTGTCTATAAAGGTACTCTAGATATGGCCCGCTACTTTGTCTATAAAGGTACTCTAGATATGGCCCGCTATTCTGTCTATAAAGGTACTCTAGATATGGCTCGCTACTTTGTCTATAAAGGTACTCTAGATATGGCCCGCTATTCTGTCTGTAAAGGTACTCTAGATATGGCCCGCTACTCTGTCTATAAAGGCACTCTTGGTAAGGCCCGCAACTCTGTCAATAAAGGTACTCTAAGGTAAGGCCTGAGCATTATGGGGTCGAGGAAGTGACTCACAACCCAAGACTCCCACCTATAAACAAACCAACCCCGCAGATCATTCCACCCATTGACAGCCTCACTAACAACACCAGTCATTCATAAACAAACCCCCGCACATAATTCCACCCAATCACAGCCACAACACCACCAGTCATTCATAAACACTCCCCCGCAGATCATTCCACCCAACCACAGCTTCACCAACAACACCAGTCATTCATAAATGTACCCCATTAGTTTGGCGATAATAAGGGTCCTCACCCCATTCAGGTGTCAATTTTGTTCTGAGTGAGCGATAGCAAGCCTGTAAATTAAAGACATCGCCCTTTCACTTGGAGATTTTTCTATAAAAAAACGTACAAATTTAACGTCAAGGGGGTCTGGGAGAGCATTTTGTTTATTAGAAGGAAGTCTGGGAAGGTTTTTTCGTTAGCCTAGAGGACAAACTAAAATACATTGCTCGGAAATGGAAAAAAAGCAAAACAAGCAAAATCCTCAAAAATAATGACACAATTTAGTAATAACCCACATGACGTCAGACCAGATAGTGTTAAGGTGTATGAGGGGAAATATAGGTCTCTCGCTCTCTCTCTCTCTCTGTATAGGTGGCTGAGATCGCACTCTCTCTTGCTCTCACTCGCTCTCGCTCTCTCTCTCTCTCTCTCTCTCTCTCTCTCTCTCTCTCTCTCTCTCTCTCTCTCTCTCTCTCTCTCTCTCTCTCTCTCTCTCTCTGGCACCCCTTCCCGGATACCTGTGCCAAATCGGGGAAAAATATTCTTCATTTAAAAGCAGTGTCACACGAGCGCTTTTTCCGGCAATTTTTAGGAGCAATTTTAGTCTGGCAGCTTCAAAATTCACATTATATCAAAACTGGCCCGTCTAACATAATCTATATTCAGTCTAGCTTCCGAATCCAATGCGAAAGAGCCTCAAAATATTACGATAAAATACTTGTTCTTCGAAAAATGCCGGAAAAAGCGCTCGTGCGACACCGGCCTTCAGATACATGGTCGTAGTACATTCTTCCCTGTGTGAAATAAGGTTTTAATACTTGTTTGTGTTCTCTCTCTCTCTCTCTCTCTCTCTCTCTCTCTCTCTCTCTCTCTCTCTCTCCATGTATATCACGCTTAAAAACATCCCCAGGATAAATTTGTACATTTTTCAGTAGAACATGTTTTGATATTGACAAAGAAGTGTGACGAAAGGTCTTAACATCGCCAAACTACTGGGGCGAAAGTTTTAAAAGTTCAAAACGAATGGGGCGAAAGTAAAACAAATTGAAAACTAATTGGGCGAAAGCTATATTTTTTTTCTTCAAAACGAATGGGGCTAAACATGAAGGGAGAAGGGGTTTGGGGGGGGGGGGTTCTCTCAATACATGCGTCCGACTCATAGTATTTTTTTTTTTTGGGGGGGGGGTATTTATAGCTGTCCCATTAACACTATCCGGTCCGACGTCTCTACAGGTTATTGGTCTTTTTTTTAATTAGTAAAGGGGGTCACCGGCTTTTTTTTTTATCTTTCTCTCATTTTCTCTCTTTCCCTGGCTTGTATCCATTCGGCCCCATTCATCCAACTGTTCTAAGACGTTTATCCCCATCCAGGTGTCGATTTCTTCCTGGCGAGCGATAGCGAGCCAGCATTGCATGGAGAAATCCGGCTGAATGGGGCCGAATGGATTCAAGCCAAAGAGAGAGGGAGAGAAAGAGAAAAAAGCGAGGTGGGCTCCCTTAACCCGTTCAGTACCGGCGACGTCCTTTTCATTATATTCTGGCAACTATTAGACGATTTATTCCGCTTAGGAAGGACGTCTACCCATTAAAAGACTACAGACCATCTCAATCAATCCTTTTACCTACCATATATCCTCATTCATTCAGCTTAGGAAGGATATCTACCAATTAACAGACTTCCAACTATCTCATTTAAACCTTTTCACTACCACAGATCGTTCCCAAGCTGCATACAATCGTCTAAATATAACTAGAATAAAATATAGAAGACGTCGCCGGTACCGAAGGGGTTAATGGAGAGTTTGTTTGTTCTTGGTGTTTTCGAGCTTTTTATTTTAGTTTGTTTAGTTTTTTTTTATATAAACATTTCCTGACTGAAGGTAAATTTCTTCTTAATTACAGGCTCGCTACCGCTCGCCCGGAAATTGATCGACACTTGAATTGGATGAAGCGTCTTTGTATCGCCAAACTATCGCTAAAATCTTCAAACTAATGGAGAGAAATAGGGAAGATCCAAAAAGACCTCCCTCTGACCAAATAGGGTTAAGGGGACAGTGGTTATTATTATTATTATTATTTTTTTTTTTTTTTGGGGGGGGGGTCATTTATTTATATATTCGTTTAATTTTAGTTTTCTCCCTAGACCTCCATCAAACTTAAAAATAACTTCCATTAGATCCCCCTACGGGATTAATTTGTACAGTTTTCGGTCGAAAAATGTTACGGCCGAAGGCCGGTTCCTCCACAATTACAGGCTTGCTTTCGCTCGCCAGGAAAAACATCGACACCTAAAGGGCACGAAAGGTCTTAATATTGACAAAGAAATGTGGTGAAAGGTCGTAAAATCGACAAACTAATGGGGCAAACGTCTAAAAATCTCAAAACTAATGGGGATAAACATGAGGAAGAAAGGGGACCAGAAAAACGGCCCATCTCCCCTTCAGGCTTTTTATAAATAGTTGCCGTTTGCAATCTAGGCTATGTGATTCATAAGATTGGAAGCTGAATTTATAGTTAGTTCAAGAACTTATACTTTGAAGTTTGTCTAATTAAATGTGTCTGATTCATAGTATTTGTAGAGATATGTTTAGAGCTACCATAAGACTAATTTTATTATTATTATTATTATTGTTATTATTATTATTATTATTATTACTAGTAGTAGTAGTAGTAATTATTATTATTATTATTATTATTATTATTATTATTATTATTATTATGATAATGAAGATTGATGATATTGATGATGATGATATTAATCTATGTGTTATTCATTTCACCACAACACCAAACACCTCCAATGAAATTAATGAAAGCAGTTATGTGATCCACCAGGATTCGAACCCGGTTTATCACACACACAGATTTTTAGACACTTTAACCATTACACCACCAAGAAGAAGATATTGATTATGATATTGGTGATGAAGATGGTATTGATGATGATAGTGATTATTATTATTACTATTATTATTATTATTATTATTATTAAGTATGACTAATGAGGGTACAGTCAATCTATGTAGGTATATGGGTTAGCATAGACTGACAGAAGAGGTATTTTATATATATTTTTTTTCCGGCTATAAATACCGAGGTATCTCCAGCCGTTAAGGGGGCCCACCTCGTTTGTTTTCTCTTTCGCTCCCTCTTTCTTTGGTTTGTATCCATTCGGCCCCATTCAGCCTACTGTTTAAGACGTTTACCCCTATCCAGGTGTCAATATTTTCCTGGCGAGAGGTAGCGAGCCAGCATATATATATTTTTGTTTTGACATCAAGCTAAATTTGTACATTTTTCGATAGAAAAAATGTCTCCGGCGAAGCCGGATTTGTACATACAATGCTGGCTCGCTATCGCTCGCCAGGAAACAATCGACACCTGGATGGGGATAAACGTCTTGCAACAGTTGGCTGAATGGGGCCGAATGGATTCACGCCAGAAAAAGAGAGAAAAGGAGAGAAAGATAAAAAAGCAGGTGACCCCCCTTAATGACTCATGTGCCTCTCACGACGTCCAACCTACTTATAAACGTTAATACAAACGTTTGGCGTTAGATACGTTAAAGGGGGGGGGGGGGGGGGTATTTTATTTATTATTGATATCCTATTAATTTATATATATATATATATATATATATAATTGTATATATTTATTTATTTATTTATATTTATTTATGTAGGCCTATTTATTAAAAAAAAAAAAAAAAAAAAATGCTCCCTAGATCTCCATCAAGCTTGAGAAGAAATATAACGCAAGACCCTCTTCAAGATAAATATGTACATTTTTCGGTAGAAACACGTCCCGGCAGAGGGCCGATTGCTGTTAGATAACAGTCTCGCTATTGCTCGCCATGAAAAAAATCGACACCTAAATGGCACAAAATGTCTTAATATTGACGAAGGAATGGGGTGAAGGTTCTTAAAAACTCACCATACTAATGGGACGAACGTCTTAATAATCTTACACATAATGAGGCTAAACAATCCATAAATAATAAAAAGAACATAAATAAATAAATCAAATAAACCTTAACTACGCTTACACCGCCAGGCATTAACTACGCTTACACCGCCAGGCATTAACTACGCTTACACCGCCAGGCATTAACTACGCTTACACCGCCAGGCATTAACTACGCTTACACCGCCAGGCATTAACTACGCTTACACCGCCAGGCATTAACTACGCTTACACCGCCAGGCATTAACTACGCTTACACCGCCAGGCATTAACTACGCTTACACCGCCAGGCATTAACTACGCTTACACCGCCAGGCATTAACTACGCTTACACCGCCAGGCATTAACTACGCTTACACCGCCAGGCATTAACTACGCTTACACCGCCAGGCATTAACTACGCTTACACCGCCAGGCATTAACTACGCTTACACCGCCAGGCATTAACTACGCTTACACCGCCAGGCATTAACTACGCTTACACCGCCAGGCATTAACTACGCTTACACCGCCAGGCATTAACTACGCTTACACCGCCAGGCATTAACTACGCTTACACCGCCAGGCATTAACTACGCTTACACCGCCAGGCATTAACTACGCTTACACCGCCAGGCATTAACTACGCTTACACCGCCAGGCATTAACTACGCTTACACCGCCAGGCATTAACTACGCTTACACCGCCAGGCATTAACTACGCTTACACCGCCAGGCATTAACTACGCTTACACCGCCAGGCATTAACTACGCTTACACCGCCAGGCATTAACTACGCTTACACCGCCAGGCATTAACTACGCTTACACCGCCAGGCATTAACTTGAGTCCGATAAAAAAAAAAAAAAAAAAAAAAAAAAACGTAATCCGTTAAGGGGAGATTTGCACTTCAGTTTTTTTTTCTGGACCCCTTTCTCTCTCATGTTCAGCCCCATTGCTTTTTAGATTTTAAGACGCTCGCCCCCTTTAGTTTGGCGATTTTAAGAACTTTCGCCCCATTTCTGTCAATTTTAAGAACTTTCGTGCCATTTAGGTATCGATTCTTTCCTGGCGAGCGATAGCGAGCCTGTAATTTGAGAGGAACCTGCCTTCGGCCGGGAAATTTTTCTACCGAAAAATGTACAAATTTATCTTGAAAGGGGATCTAGGGGGTGTAATTTAAAGCTTGATGGAGTTCTAGGGAAGAAACCAAATACCTCCCCTCAAGGCGATTTTCCGTCAATGTTCTAGTCTGGCAGCTTGAAAATGTAAATTCCACAAGATCAGTGCAATCGTCTAATGATAGCCAGACTCAAAAGACCAATCACTTGACCCGGACGAAAGCGTTACGCACTTGTAAACAGAGTAAAACTGATTGTGTTGACTGGGCTTCGAGCATATTAACCCCTTGAAGCTCTGACGCGTTTTAGCAGTTTATTTTGGCTATCATGAGACGATTTTATGCAGCTTAGGAAGGATCTGTGGGTATTAAAAGGGTAAATACTATCTCAATCGACCCTTTGATTTCCATTTACTGATACTAATCTGAATAAAATCGTCTAATAGTAGCCAGAAAACAGAACGGAAACGCGTATTGGAGCTTGAAAGGGTTAAGGGTGATAGGAGTGTATACAGTATTTGCTCATTTATGTGCAGTATATACAGTATTTGCTCATTTATGTGCAGTATATACAGTATTTGCTCATTTATGTGCAGTATATACAGTATTTGCTCATTTATGTGCAGTATATACAGTATTTGCTCATTTATGTGCAGTATATATTTATTATGCTCTTAGTTTCCTCCCTAGACCTTCATCAAGCTTAAGAAAACACCCGCCCAAGACCCTCATTCAAGATAAATGTGTACATTTTTCGATAGAAAATATCCTGGCCAAAGGCCGATTTCTCTTAAATTACAGGCCCGCTATCGCTCGCCAGGAAGACATTTACTTCTAAATGGTCGAAAGGTATTGATATTGATATAGAAATTGGGCGAAAGGTCTTAAAGTCGCCAAACTAATGGGCCGAACATCTTATAATCTGAAAACTATTGGGGCTAAACACGAGGAAGAAGGGGGACCAGAAAAAAGACCCATCTCCCCATAAGTGGGCAATTTGCAGGTTCTTCTCACACTGCGCATTTATATTTTGGTCACGATTCAGCCCTCGAGGATTTTGTCGCGTTTTGGTAGTTTATATTGGCTCTCATTAGACGGTTTTACGCGGTTTACGAAGGACCTCTAGGGAATCTAAGGGGTAAAAAAGCAACTCAATTAGGCTTTAGATGGTTTTACGCAATTTACGAAAGACCTCTAGGGAATCTAAAGGGTCAAAACCAACTCAATTATGCCTCGGACGCCCACAGATCCTTCCTAAGCTGTATACAAATCGTCTAATGATAGCCAGAATACACTCTCAAAAATGCGTCATGATCCTCAAGAGGTTAACCCTTTGAGTACCAGCGACGTGTTTTACATTGTATTCTAGCTATATTTAGACGATATTATGCAGCTTAGGAAGGATCTCTGGTAGTTCAAAGGGTTGGTTAAGATAGTTTGAAGCCTTATTATTGTTGGAGGTCCTTCCTAAGCTGTATAAAAATCGTCTAATGATAACCAGAATACACCGCCAAAATACCCCTTGAAAATCATGACCCGGTTTGACAGTTTATTCGGGCTATTATTAGATGATTGTGTTGACATTAGGAAGGGTATAGGGAAGTCAGAGGGTTAATTGAGAGTGTATTTACCCTTTTAATTCACACACGTCCTTCCTAAGCTGTATCAAAATCGTCTAAGTATAGCCAGAATACACCGTCAAAATGTGTCATGATCGTCAAGGGGTTAAGGCAACGCACTTCCGCCTCCCCCCGGAAGTTGCACATTGCATAAACAAGATTATTTAGGACCACTCTATTACGGGGCTAGTGAGGCTGTGTTTTGGTCTATTAATTCATTTTTTCATTTATGTTTTAGTTTCCTCGCTAGACCTCCATCAAACTAGACCTCCATCAAACTAGACCTCCATCAAACTAGACCTCCATCAAACTAGACCTCCATCAAACTAGACCTCCATCAAACTAGACCTCCATCAAACTAGACCTCCATCAAACTAGACCTCCCTCAAACTAGACCTCCATCAAACTAGACCTCCCTCAAACTAGACCTCCACCAAACTAGACCTCCATCAAACTAGACCTCCCTCAAACTAGACCTCCATGAAACTAGACCTCCATCAAACTAGACCTCCATCAAACTAGACCTCCATCAAACTAGACCTCCATCAAACTAGACCTCCCTCAAACTAGACCTCCATCAAACTAGACCTCCATCAAACTAGACCTCCATCAAACTAGACCTCCATCAAACTAGACCTCCATCAAACTAGACCTCCATCAAACTAGACCTCCATCAAACTAGACCTCCCTCAAACTAGACCTCCCTCAAACTAGACCTCCCTCAAACTAGACCTCCCTCAAACTAGACCTCCATCAAACTAGACCTCCATCAAACTAGACCTCCATCAAACTAGACCTCCATCAAACTAGACCTCCCTCAAACTAGACCTCCCTCAAACTAGACCTCCATCAAACTAGACCTCCATCAAACTAGACCTCCCTCAAACTAGACCTCCATCAAACTAGACCTCCCTCAAACTAGACCTCCCTCAAACTAGACCTCCCTCAAACTAGACCTCCATCAAACTAGACCTCCATCAAACTAGACCTCCCTCAAACTAGACCTCCCTCAAACTAGACCCTATCAATCTAGACCTCCATCAAACTAGACCTCCCTCAAACTAGACCTCCATCAAACTAGACCTCCATCAAACTAGACCTCCATCAAACTAGACCTCCATCAAACTAGACCTCCATCAAACTAGACCTCCATCAAACTAGACCTCCCTCAAACTAGACCTCCATCAAACTAGACCTCCCTCAAACTAGACCTCCATCAAACTAGACCTCCCTCAAACTAGACCTCCCTCAAACTAGACCTCCATCAAACTAGACCTCCCTCAAACTAGACCTCCATCAAACTAGACCTCCATCAAACTAGACCTCCATCAAACTAGACCTCCATCAAACTAGACCTCCATCAAACTAGACCTCCATCAAACTAGACCTCCATCAAACTAGACCTCCCTCAAACTAGACCTCCATCAAACTAGACCTCCATCAAACTAGACCTCCATCAAACTAGACCTCCATCAAACTAGACCTCCATCAAACTTAAAAAAACATACCCTAGACCCCCCCCCCCCCAAGATAAATTTGTTTATTTTTCGGTAGAAAAATGTACCGGCCGAAGGCCGGGTCCTCTTATAATTACAGGCTCGCTAACGCTCGCCAGGACAAAATCGACACCTAAATGGCACGATAGGTCTTAAAATTTACAAAGAAATGGAGCTAAAGGTGTTAAAATCGCCAAACTAATGGGCCGAACGTCTTAAATTATCAAAACTAATGGGGTTAAGCACGAGGGAGAAAGGGGTCCAGAAAAACCCCCATCTCCCCTCAAACTAATGCTTCTTATTCCTTTTTAGCTCAATCTAGCCCCGAATCCACTTGTACAGTCGGCTAAATAAGTGATGTCGCGACACCAATTATATTTCGATCAATAATTGGTATCAGCACTATCGAAGCATTAATTCTTCGTTTCGAGTGAGATATACAAGCATGATCCTATCTTTACACACCTTATTCAACATCTGACAGACATTAATATCGAAGTATTAATTTATCGTTTTGAATGAGATATACTACTTGTTTATATCTTTACACACCCTATGTAACATCTGACAGACATTAATACAGCACACACCGAGCAAAGCGTAATGACCGCGGAGACACGACTTACTTGGCCAACCGTACGCCGAATCTTGCAAGTAGTCAAATCTCTCGTGTGATACCCTCTGTGTTTTTGTTGTTGTTGTTTTTTGTTGATGTTGTTGTTGTTGTTGTAGTATTTGTTCTTGAAATACCTTTCTGCATTCCTCTTGTCGCCTTGGATTATCGATTTCTTGTCTATGGAAAGGAGAGATGTGTCGTATTTATTGGTACATTTATGTATGTTTATATATATATATATATATATATATAATTATATATATATATATTATATATATATATATATATATATATATATATATATATATATATATATATATATATATATATATATATATTTTTTTTTTTTTTTTTTTTTTTTTTTTCCTTCTATTGAAAGTTTTGAGTTTCTGTAGAGATGTTTGGGCTAATGGCTTATGAAATATTATCTACACTTATCTATATGTATATCTACAATTATTGTAGGTGTTAAACAGGTGAGTCCTCAGGTGTATTGATATATGGTTGGTACGAGTGACTAGACCTCCTTATATCCTTGCTCGGCCAACCCTAGCAGATTTTTGAGAGAGAGAGAGAGAGAGAGAGAGAGAGAGAGAGAGCGAGAGAGAGAGAGGGGGGGGGGGAAATAGATGTGAACGGTGACTTCTGGAGAACATTTTATTATTGTTCATTAAAATTTAGTTGTAAAGCATAATATATTATAATGTGTTCTGTGTTCCAATATACATTTGGGTCATTCGAGTATTATTTTATGTTGGGTAGCCTACAGATAGTGAAATATATCAATTGAGAGAGAGAGAGAGAGAGAGAGAGAGAGAGAGAACCCGGTTGTCTTTGCCAACTATATATTTGGACACGTTAACCCAGGCCTCATTAACTGCGCATGCGTCACTTTATCTTTGCTGTTAGTCGTACTTGTTTGTATATTTCCTCGAGTTGGCTATCACACTAAATGGGAGGTTTCTAGTTTGATCCCTAGACTACATGCTAGAAATACAAACCTCTACCAAGCTACGAAATATGGGAAATTTGTCTTATACAGGGTGTCCCAAAATAGTAATTTCCGGCAATTTTCGGCGGCTCTTTTGCATAGGAATAATAAACTAGATCTAAGGTAGATTATGTTAAGTAGTGTATTTCTTATGGAACTTAAATTATGAAGCTGCCAGAAAACAATTGCCAGTAAAAATTGCTGGACAATGCGCTCGTGTGAGAGTGGCTTAAGATAAAGCAAAGTAAACAAAGAGGGTTAAGATGGATCACTTTTTGGTCCATTTTTGTTTTAATTTATTCATTATTTTTCTAGTTTCCTCCCTAGACCTTCATCAAACTTAAACAAAACATCCATTAGGTCCCCCTTCTAGATTAATTTGTACATTCTTCGGTAGAAAAATTTCCCAGCCGAAGGCCGGTTCTTTAAAAATTACAGGCTCACTATCGTTCGCCAGGGGAAATATCGACACCTAAATAGCACGAACGCTCTTAATATTGACAAAGAAATGTGGCGAAAGATCTTAAAATCTGAAAATTAATGGGGGCAAATATCTTACATTCTGAAAACTAATGGGGATAAACATGAGGGAGGAGGGGGTCTAGAAAAAACAAATCATCTCCCCTTAAATGCTACAAAATACAAACTCAACTTATACATTTATTCTATGGGTGCCTTGACCTATACTCTGTTTCTTTTCAACTGACGGTAAATTGCAAAGTTTACATCAAGATGTCTGTTATTTTGAAGATGTTGCAGTGAAATATGGTGCTATAATTATATAAACTTGGTTTCAGTATGAAGCACAGACGTAGTAGTTTCATATTCTTCCATTAAGTATCGAGAAATTAGCTGCTAAGGTGTTCAATTTATCGCCAGCCGAAGAGAAACAGAGTTTAGTACTATGTATTATTATGTAGTCTGCTTCAGTACAAACCCCAACACCCGGAGGAACAATGTAACTATAGAAAGAGAGTGGTGTGTGTGTGTGAAAGAGTGTGTGTGTTTGTGAGTGTATGTGTGTGTGTGTGTGTGTCTAAGAGTATAATTACGAGCTTACGTATTCACAAAGCACTAGTATTTCTTTTATTTATTCCTTAGTTACTCACAGCATCTCCGTTTTCTTCTTTGGGTATTAGCAGAAAACCTCAATTTTTGGAGGGTGGCTAAAGTTTTACTTGCAAATCTACACAACACTGATAATACTCACTAAACGATTAAGGGGAGTCTGGGGAGATGGTCTATTTTTCTGGGCCCCCTTCTCCCTTATGATTAGCCCCATTAGTTTTCAGATTATAAGATGTTTGGCCCATTAGTTTGGCGATTTTAATACCCTTCACCCCATTGCATTGTCAATATTAGGACTGTTGTTGTTGTTGTTGTTGTTGATGTTCCCCAAGCTGCCTGGCCGAACAGCCCCAAGGCCCCGAGCAAGGCCAAGGCCATAACCGAGCGCCCCCACAGAACCCTCCCTGCCTACCACAATAAAGTCTGGGTGACCGAAGCCACTCCATGGTGGGGAGCTGAGGAGGGTGGGGAAATGCCCGGGAAACCAAAGCCCCACCTGTTATGCCCTGTTTTTCTACAGGTTTAACTTGGGTAATGTGAGTTCTAACTGACTGGGTATATAAGGCTGCATGCACAATACAAGGTATGTGGAATAGAGAACACAAAAGAAACACACGGTAACAAGACACACGATCACGTTTATTAATATACCACTGCTGAATACTCGTGCAAGACAATATGATAGAAATTAACAACACTAGCATAAGTGGATCTGGATGGAGCCTAGTCTCCCAATTCCAACGTTCAGGTATTAATCTTCTGATCACTGGCTTATTTAACAGGTTTATATACTGGAGACCATCAATGTTACTTATAGATTCATATTCACTGTTAGATTTATTACTGGTAGCTCTGGTGCACAAATAATAGTTCACAGACTAGATTAGACACGCGTATTTTAGAGCACGGGAATTCTAGTAACCTCAGGGGGGTACTGATCTAAGTTTTATATTCTTATGGCAGAAATACGTAGAACACAAATCAGTGGGCGAACGTTAGATATCACTAGGGTTTTTACTCCTGTGTAATAATATCTGGATAAAGGTAATTACGAGAGTTAATGTCGCCTGTTAATTAATAAACACTGATACGCTTAGCACTTCCCAACTGGAATGGATATATATGAATTACACTGGGCAAAGATATAGCCACTTCGTAGAAATATTAATAAGTGAATCTCTAAACAGCACTGTAACAATGTAGTACTGATAGAGTGAATCTTGGGTAGTATCTGATTGGTCTGGTCCTGGTTATCTTGCGTCCATGATGTTGGGGGCTAACGACTGGTTCCGCGGCCGTCCAGGGTGTCCATATGTATGAAGTTCTCAAATACGTGGACAGGTCCTTCTATCCAAATCTGCCACGGAGTCTGCCCGCTCTGGAACTCACTTCTCAGCAACTAGCAAGGATAGAGCTCAAGGCTAACTCTGGTGACCAACCTGGGTTGGTGTCTATCTTTCAACTGATTTTACTGGGGGCTGGAGCTGGGTTTATAGGCTCGATTTTGGGCCCTGTAGGCCATAGGGATCTCGAGTCTTATGGACTTATTTGAGTTCTCAATAGATACGGGGACTAGGTAAGGTGGTGATTACTGTTGTGGCACATGACTATAGGAAGCCTTCATAATATGATATAACTGAGCCTTAGTAAGAGGTACTATTTTGGCTATACTGGAAGTATTTAGGGGAGAGAGACTGGATCTACTTTGCGAGGAGGATGGGGACAGCTGTGATAGGAGCGTCTCTCTTAGATTGTTCAATCTTCATTCTATGGTATAGCTGAGGTGCTAATTTAGTGATCAGAGTATGCAAGAAAGGTAAATGGTTTATTGTGAGTTAATAGAGGTTAGTAAAAGTGTTAGTCATGCATGGTTAGTTCATTGATAGGAAGAATTCCTGTGCTACCTGGCAATGACCCGGAAGTCAAAACAGGGGTCAGGTATACCTCCGCAGGGGTGGGGGTCTCCCTCCTCGGGTGGGTAAAAAGGGGTAGCTGGGCTACCTCTCTGGGATGGTCGTCCGGCGGCTGTGGCTAGGGGCTTGCCATATCACCAGTGTTTGTAATAACCCTCTGTTTATGAGACAGATGTGGGTGTCCTTAATACCAAAACCGAAGGTGCCTTGGCTAGCTGGTTTTAATCGGTTGGTTGTTAATTGTATGGTTTGCTGGATGTGGTGGAGACTGGGTTGCTAACTCTGCCACATTTATCTGGAAGTATGGCAATACAAGTTAGTTACTGGCGAGGCGGCTAGCCTCGCACCGACGACCATTGGGTGCAGGGTCGTGAATGGGTTGTAAGAGAATAGATGGCATGCAAGGGGTTAGTAAAGTTCTAATGTTGTTCCGGCCTACTAAGGGAAGGTAGGCCGGATAGGAGTATATATATAAAAGGTTGGAGAGTGTTGGCAACGGAAAAATCAAGGATCTTCAAGAGGTATGAGGGAGAGGCTAGGCCGGACAAGAGTCGAGGAGCGCGGGGTGTTAATGAGAGGGGGGGAGTTCAGGGGGGCTACGTGGAAATTTGACCCCAAGGTCTCCGGGCGTGGGGGTGGCATTAGGCTACAGTTGATATTGGAGTTTGAAAGGACAGTGAAAGTACGTTAGCCAAATGCTACCGGGGGATGCAACTATGGGGTGGTATATGAGTCTGGAAAAGATAGAATCATGTGGATTGTGGGGCTGTGGGGGGAGAATGAGGTTAACTGTAGGTGTGTGCTTGACTGTGGATAAAGTAGGGAAAAACAGGGTGGATTATTACTCGTCAAGATGAGGGGTTATGGACACTATTAGTTGGCACAAGTTTTTGTATGTCTAGTTGTCCCTGGGAACTGCGTTTTCTATGAAATATAGACCAAAGAAAAACGGCAGTTCGTAGGGGTACTTCGTTATTGTTTCGTGATACTATGGTGGCAATGGACAACGAAAAAGTTATCTATACAATCTATGGTTGTGGTAAGCATTAAGTTATAGCATGGTGGCTAACATCTGTAGTCATGGCTGTCTAGGTCTTACAGGGGCAATGGTTCTATATCACTGGTGTACCCGTGGGTATCTTCATCTCTTATTAATCTGGACATGGGGTTTTAACATCTACTTCTCGGATGGAAGAACATACATAGATATATGGTTGTCTGATTGGTTGGCATTGGCTCAACCTAGGGACAGGGCATGGGTGTTTTTAATATGAATGTATATTCCGGTTCATCATCATGTAGGTAGAGTCGGGCGGGTAAGAGGTGTAGGACACGAAGCAAAATGGAGTAGTGTGGATTGTGGATACGAAGGAGGTGAGTGGAAGACGTATAACAATTGCGGAAAAGTAAATGGAAAAGATGAACACAATGGCGGATAAAGATAATTAACCTAAGGATTGAATACATAGATTTATGGGGGCGATTGGTCTTCAGAAACTTAGTCTGGCAAGACAAGGGGCGGTATTTATAAAGCACTTTTAGGCTTAAAAGTAGCTTTTAAAGATGGCGGCCACTTTTAAAATATAAAAGTTGGGTAAAAAAAACTTTTAGCAGTTAAAAGTAGCTTTTAAACCCGGCGAAAACTAAAAGCCCTCCTAGGGACTTTTAGCGCTTAAAAGTTACTTTTAGAGGACGATGAAGATGGTTGAATAACAAATCCGCCACCCCCTGCCAAGGAATTTTCATGTTAAAAAGACCAATTGGATTAATAGGCCTATAGCGACTCTGAGTTAATCAAAAGATACCATATAAACCACGAATGAAAACTTAGAGGAACAAAGCTCCTAACCCCGAGATGAAAGTGTGTATTACCCTACATTATTTGGCAAGGTCAAAATGTAACTGTACTCATGATTGTAGGTTATCTATATTATCAGGGGAGTATGTTAGGTAACTCTTGATTCTATCCATATACCACCCGCACATCATACTACTCAAAGGTGATCCACTGTGTGTTCTTCAACGAATAAGCTATATTAGAAAGTAACCTACCACCATATATATCAACCTACTTACCCATATAACCTATTACCTACTATAACCTACTATACCCATTATCTCCAGACATCACCTTTTGATCCCCAGAACTCGCCCCCACAACATCCTGGAGGGTGGTCAGAACCTTAGGCTCTGACCACCTCCCGATCATTATCACCACCAAAACCAGACTCACCCCAGCTAGCCACAAACACACATACACCAATTATAAAAAAGCTAACTGGGAAGCATTTACAAATGAGACAGAACAACACTTCACAACTCTAAACAGTACACCCATCACTAACATCAACAATGCTGTACACATACTCAATAAAACTATCCAAAATGCTGACAAGAAACACATTCCAAGAGGTAACAGAAAAAAACACAACCCCAACTTCACACCAGAAATTCAAAACCTCATCAGACAACGCGACACACTGAAACACTCCCCAGCACCCCACACACAAGACATCACAACAAATTCAAGCACTCAACACCCAAACTAACAACAAAATACAAGAACAACAAAAACTAAATTGGAATAACTTCCTACAAACACTTGATCACAAAACAAACCCCAAAAAACTCTACAAAACACTAAACAGCATCACACTTTCCAACAGCAACACAACACAATCACATGCTGCAATCACAACAACAGACTCTACTCCTTCATGTAAACAACAAGCAAACACTCTCATCAATCACTTTTCACATGTCAGCCACCTAAAACCTCACAAAGACGACCGACGTGTCATCCGACACAAGAGACAATTCCCCACAGACCCTGACTATACACCCTTCACCAATCACCAGACAAAGCATATCATCAACAATCTCAAGCACTCACCCACCTGTGGCCTAGACAACATAAGCAACATACACCTCAGACACCTGGGACCACAAGGCATACAAACACTCACTAACATATCAAACTACAGCTATTCACACAACACAATACCAGACATTTGGAAGCATGGTATCATCATCACATTCCCCAAACCCAACAAAGACCCCACGCTACCCTCCTCGCACCGCCCCATCACACTCCTTTGCTCCCCCTCCAAAGTCATGGAACGCCTAGTATTACAACTAATTACACCCGACCTACCCCTAGCTCCAACACAACATGGCTTTAGGCCACTGCACTCCACAAACACTCTTCTCACAGACCTTACACAAAGAGCTTTTGACGGCATCAACTCAGCTAGACCACCACACAGATCACTATTAGCCACACTCGACATTAGTAAAGCCTTCGATGCCATCCCCCGCCACAACCTAACAAACAAATCTACAACACAAACATGCACAACAACACAAAAAGGTGGCTGGCCAACTTCCTAGCAGGCAGATGTGCACACGTATCTTTTGCCGGTCAGTCATCTAAAATCAGAAACTTTCCAAACGGAGTCCCACAAGGATCCGTCCTATCGCCCGCACTCTTCAATCTGTACATGCACGATATAACTACACCCAATACTCCCCAAATAAACTTAGCCTCCTATGCAGATGACATAACACTCACATGCACACACCATGACCCAAGAAGAGCAACAGATCTCCTTCAACCCTATCTCAACACACTACATGGCTGGTGCACTACAAACAGACTTAATCTAGCCCCAGCCAAATCCACCGCAACCCTGCTCACAAGCTGGACAGGTGAACACGAATACATCCCTCAACTCACCATAAACAACACACCCCTAACACATACACACACACCCAAAATCCTAGGAGTAACATATGATACTCATATGACATTCAAACAGCACACCACAAACATTAAAAAGAAACTGACACCCAGACTTAACGCCCTCAGGTCACTTGCTCACACAAAATTTGGACACAACAAAGAAACTACCATCACAGTATATAAACAATACATAAGATCAGTAATGGAATACGCAAGCCCAGCCTGGGCTTCTAACCTAGCTGAAACACATCATAAGACGTTACAGACTATTCAAAACAAAGCCCTGAAGATCATTACAGGCTGCACAGCTACTGCACCCACAGATCATCTACATCAAGAAACCAAAATCCTCAAAGTCAAAGACCATCTGGACATGAGAGGCACTCAATTCCTGGCAGCAGCCTCCACGAACCAAGACCACCCACTAAACTACATGGCAACACACCCACAGACACCAAGAAATATCAAAACAACACCCAGCACACGGTATCACACACAATTATTGTCCTCTCTCCCTCCCTGCCCACCCCGAACCAACTTCCAGAAGCACATCCATACTCATATCTCTCGCCAATCCATCCACTCACTCACAGACAACACGCAGCTGCATGCACGACCTCCCGAAATCCATCCTTCCGAATCCTCCCTCCCTCGCGAGGACAGAGTCCACCTGGCCAGGCTGAGATGCGGACACCATCCAGCTCTCCTGAGCTATCAGAAGAGACTGGATGACTCCGTTGTCGACGCCTGCCCGGGATGTAACACAGCACCCCATACCATTAAACACATCATAGAAGACTGCATTTCACACAACCACTTACGCCAACAACACAACCTACACTCAATGAGAGCTCTGTGGAAAAGCCCGATCGTGGCCATGGCCTTCCTCAGGGACTCGGGGCTGTTCGGCCAGGCAGCTTAGGGAACAACAACAACAACCTACTTTAAACATCTCGATTCATACTGTATATAATATATGTCCGACTACATTTTTTGCCGCGGTCGGTCTCTCTATTTTTAGATGGGTAAATCCAAGGTTAACCTGACAAGCGCGATATGACAGTAGGTGCTAGGGTAGTTATTTGTGCATTTCTAGCCCTGGATTCTGACAGAATTCGTTATATTTACAATATAAACCATTATTTGTTTTCGGTATGCTTTTATTTTACATATATGATGTATATATGAACCTTCAAGAGTGCTAAAATAAGTGGGAAAAGCATTTGGGTGGTGAAAAACGAAGATATTGGCCACCCGGTCATAATCTCAGGCGAGAGAGAGAGACAGGCAGCCCTCCCCTCTCGCTGTCTGGGAGTCAACTGAGAAGAGCGGGGCGGTGTGTGCCGGTGTCTGGGTGTTGCATAACGATCTTTTATGCAACCCACTTGTGCTACATTATCGCGGGAGAGAAAAATAACCGATAAATGATGATAATAAGAGGAAAAATAGGTGATAATTGAGGTGGGGAGGGAGGGGGGAATAAGGTGGGGAAGGAGGGGAGGGGGGTGGGTGAGATTTACATGGATGAGTACTGGAGGGGAATTATCTCACCTAGAGACAAATTCCTTTGTTTTGATAGGCCCTTTTTTTTTATGGTCCTGCTTCCGTGAGGCCTATCGCGTTCCCTATAGGAAGCCTTCCGTGAGGCCTATCGCGCTTGCCGGGTTAAGAGATAAAAACAAAATTCTTGTTCCTATGTTCTTAACCTTGGATAAATCCCCTCCTCCGCCCACAACCGGTATATTTCCAGCGTCCTCGTTGACAAACGCCTATACTGTACTTGTTGGAAGAACACTAACAAATAGACCAAATTAAAGGAGTGTAGAAGGACTAACATATAATATTAGATTGTTGTTGTTGTTTTTGGCGCACTCTCCCATCCAGGAGTTCGTTCTATGAACGATGGCTGTTTCCTTATTGTTATTTGTATTTGTTAAACATTTTCATATTACTTATATATTTCTTTTCTCAAATTAACGATAGTCTCCCTCCCTTTTAGAACTGTTCTTATAATCTCTGCTACCCTTTTTAATTCATTTTGTTCAAATATTTCCCTCAAGTTGTCCCTACCTCTCAGATCTGTGTATAGGTCTTCGTATGATTCATAGTTGAACAGGTGCATTTGATTTTCATTTTGACAAATATCGCACAATAGGTTAGATTCATATTTGTTTTTGAAGTTTTCTTTTACTTCTATCATTCTTGTCCTTGTCATAAAAATTGTTCTGGCATTTTCAAAGCTTAAGTCCTCAATATAATTACTTGATATGTCTTGTTCAACAGCTTCTCTAGTTTTACTTTTACTTTCGATTGTCACAAGATATGCCTATTTCATAACATCCGAGACCAATTTAAGTAGCCTATTTGCACCCTATTTTTTCGCAAATTACTGTAAACTGGGGTGATTTCGGACTGCGGTCATAACTTCGGACTTTGGCGATAATATGTAATTAGCCATTGTCATTATACAATGGAAACGCTTTTACCATACTTTTCAAGAATACTTCGGACATTATTTAGGAAAAGGATAAGGATATTATGGGAGATAATTTTAGGAGGCTTCCTGGATTACGGCGCATTATCACTACACATCACTTGATCTAGTTAAATCTCTACAATGTGTTTACAGTCAGGAGAAATTGTAAAAAACAAACTAGGAAAATTTCCGAAATTACCCCACTTTACGAATTGTGTAAACTCGCGAATTTGGCAACTATCTCAGATGCTGCCACACCGGAGTATGCAATTGTTTTGGTATGGTAAATATATTACCCTTTCAATTTAGCAATATATAATTGATTTCACAATAACAAAATATTGCATAATTACCCTAATGTTTTATAGTAATTAGTATATGCAATTAGAAGCCTATACTTACCTATTAATAGCGGTTGTGGCAGCTTTCTTAACGCTTCCACTAAAAGCTGCTTTTAAATGTTTTATGAATTTAAGGATTTTCTTTTAGTTAAAATTACTTTTAGGGACATTTTTAAATTCTTTTATAAATACCGGCCCTGGTCCTTTCGTTCTGTGGACCTTTCTTTCGGGTGTTTCTGTGTGGTGTTCGCTCGTGGCTTCTGTGGTGGGCTTCTCGTTCTGGGGCATTTTACCACCCAAGGCCCTGTGCCCCTCAGCAATTATGAAGAAAAAGTTGAGTGGCAAAGGAAAAATGTGACGCTTTGGCTTCCAATCTTGGTAGATTGGGAGGTCAATCCACGGAAGAGACGCCGTCACTTGAGATCTAGAAAATACATAAGTAAAAGGAACAGTCAGAGTAAGCTATGGGTATGGCAGAGATCGCTCAGTTCTCACTCTGGTAGACCAGCCCATGTTTCATTAAGATGTCGATATTTTCATGGCGAGCGATAGCGAGCCTGTAATTTAGGAGGAACTGGCCTTCGGGCGGGACATTTTTCTATTGAAAAATGTACACATTTATCTTACAGGAGGGTCTTGGGCGGATGCATTTTCAGCTTGATGGTTTTCTAGAGAGGGAACAAACAAATAATATAAAGATACATTAATGAGCTAATTGACCACTTGCGAGTTTCAGGCTATAAGGAAGTTGGAGCCATGAACATCGATATTTACGAGAAATGGAGTAATATTGTGGGTTTTTGATGGATGAAAAGTATGATCAATTTGGTTTTATGTCCAGTATTTATAACTGTTTTATGACCGTATTTTAGCTGATAATTCTACTAAATAACGATGGCCACAGCTCCAACTTCCTTATAAACCAAATCTCGCAAGTGGTCAATTTATACCCCCCCCCCCCCCCCCCCCCCCTCCTTAACCCATACTGTACCGGTGGCATCCTCTTCATTATATTGTGGCAACTATTAGAACATTTTATTCAGCTTAGGAAGGACCTCAAGCAATACGAAGGCTTCAAACTATCTCAACCAACCCTTTTTTATAACTACCGCAGATCCTCCCTAAGCTGCATAATATCGTCTAAATGTACACCAAAAATATAACTACCGCAGATCCTCCCTAAGCTGCATAATATCGTCTAAATGTACACCAAAATATAACTACCGCAGATCCTCCCTAAGCTGCATAATATCGTCTAAAGTACACCAATATAACTACCGCAGATCCTCCCTAAGCTGCATAATATCGTCTAAATGTACACCAAAAATATAACTACCGCAGATCCTCCCTAAGCTGCATAATATCGTCTAAATGTACACCAAAAATATAACTACCGCAGATCCTCCCTAAGCTGCATAATATCGTCTAAATGTACACCAAAAATATAACTACCGCAGATCCTCCCTAAGCTGCATAATATCGTCTAAATGTACACCAAAAATAGCTAGAATAAGAGATAACACACGTTGCTGGTATTCTAGGGGTTAACCCCTTCTATACCGGCGACGTCTATTTATTATCTTTTAGCTACTATTAGACGATTTTATTCAGTTTTAAAAGGCCTCCAGCAATTAACAGGCTTTGAACTATCTCAATTAACCCTTTATAATACCACAGATCCTTCTCCTTCCTCAAAATCGCCTAAATATAGCTAGTATAGAATGAAAAATACGTCGCGGTACAGAAGGGGTTAACATAATATAAGCTCACGGGTAAGCGGGTTCACATTTACACTTAATGGTTTCAATTCAAGCACATACTTTCTTGGCGATATTTGCATACTATCGGTCACGACTTTACGGCTCTACTTTGACCGGTTTTCTAGACAACTTTCTCCCTCGTGTTTAGTCCCATTAGTTTTGAGATTTTAAGACATTTGGTCCATTATTTTGACGATTTTAACACCTTTCGCCCCATTTCGTAATCAATATTTAATATATCACCTTTCGTGCCATTTAGGTGTCGATTTTTTCCCTGGCGAACGATAGTGAGCCTGTAATGTTGGAAGAATCGGCCTTCGGCCGGGACATTTTTCTACCGAAAAATGTACAAATTAATCTAGAAAGGGGATCTAATGGATGTTTTTTTAAATTTGATGGAGGTCTAGGGAGAAAACTAAAAAAAATATGAATACATGCAAAAATCGCCCAAAAAGTGAACCATCCCCCCTTAATGGGTCTACTTTGAAAAAGTGAACCATCCCCCCTTAATGGGTCTACTTTGAAAAAGTGAACCATCCCCCCTTAATGGGTCTACTTTGAAAAAGTGAACCATCCCCCCTTAATGGGTCTACTTTGAAAAAGTGAACCATCCCCCCTTAATGGGTCTACTTTGAAAAAGTGAACCATCCCCCCTTAATGGGTCTACTTTGAAAAAGTGAACCATCCCCCTTAAATGGGTCTACTTTGAAAAAGTGAACCATCCCCCCTTAATGGGTCTACTTTGAAAAAGTGAACCATCCCCCCTTAATGGGTCTACTTTGAAAAAGTGAACCATCCCCCCTTAATGGGTCTACTTTGAAAAAGTGAACCATCCCCCCTTAATGGGTCTACTTTGACCTTTTGTTTTTCCGAAATAATCCCATGGCCTGGTCCTTAGTGATCTTGGCCCCATTCATTGTTCTTTCCTCTCACTAAAACATTACGCTTTCCATAATACAGTTGGGTCTGAGTTAACGGTGTTGGTGGTGTAATGGTTTAGATGGTTTATGTTCTGGGTGTGGTGTCCCGTGTTCGAATCCCTGTAGGACCATATAAGAACATAAGAACATAAGAACATAAGAAAATGGGAGTCTGCAGAAAGCCGATTGGCCTAAGCAAGGCAGATCCCTGTCCCACACAACCCCAATTACAAAGCCCAATTATAGGCTCAACACTCTAATACCCTGAGGATCATCTTACCAAACCGGTTAGAGATTAACGCAGGATTACGGGGTCTGCAGAGCGCTGATTGGCCCAACCCGGCTGATCCCCCTTCACACCCAACCCTTCTCGTCCATATGCTTATCCAATTTTTTCTTAAAGCTCCCTATCGTTCTTGATCCCACTATATCACTTGGTAGCCTATTCCACCCATCTACAACTCTGTTACCAAACCAATATTTGCCTATATCTTTTCTGAAACGAAATTTATCTAATTTGAAACCATTGGTACGAGTTCTTTCGCTATCACTGAGCTTTAGTACATTTGTCATGTCCCCTTTGTTAATCCCACTAACCCACTTGAACACCTCTATCATATCCCCTCTAACTCTGCGTCTCTCTAACGAATGTAAACCTAATTTCTTCAACCTTTCTTCATACGGAAAATTTCTAATATTATGGATAATTTTTGTCATTCTACGCTGAATTCTCTCCAATGAATCTATGTCCATTCTGTAATAAGGACACCAAAATTGGACAGCATAATCCATATGGGGTCTCACTAATGACAAGTAAAGTTTTAAGATAACATCAGCAGTTCTGTTACTCACACTCCTAGAGATGAACCCGAGAATCCTGTTTGCCTTATTACGAACGCTTATACACTGTTTTCTAGGCTTCAAATCATTGCTAACAAACACACCTAGATCTTTCTCGCAGTCTGAATTTTCTAATTCTAAATTAGCTAGTTTATATTTAACATTTGTTTGCATCTTCCCTATCTTTAATACCTTGCATTTGTCAATGTTAAACTTCATCTGCCAATTTACTGACCATTCATGTAAGGTATCTAGATCCCTTTGGAGGCACTCTATATCGCTATCTGAATCAATTGATCTCCCCATTTTAGTATCGTCTGCGAATTTACTTATCCTACTAGTTATACCTAAATCTAGGTCATTTATGTATATAAGAAACAACAGGGGACCTAATACCGATCCCTGGGGGACACCACTTTTGACTGCTCCCCACTCTGACTTGGTACCATTTATGCTGACTCTCTGTTTCCTACCAATTAGCCATGACCTAATCCATCCCAACAACGACCCTCCTATTCCATGTGCCTCAACCTTTCTCATCAATCTCTCATGAGGGACTCTGTCGAAAGCTTTACTGAAATCTAAATATAATATCATATGACTTGTCACTATCTACTGCTTCATATACCTCTGAGAAAAAGCTAAGCAAATTAGTAAGGCAAGAACGTCCCTGAGTGAATCCATGCTGAGAAGAATTTATTAAGTTAAATTTTACTAAGTGGCTTCTAATTTTCCTAGCAATAATGGACTCTAGCAACTTTCCTATGATTGATGTGAGACTAATGGGACGGTAATTGGATGCTATCGATTTATCACCTTTTTTGAAGATCGGAACTACATTTGCAAGCTTCCAAGCTTCTGGAACTAAACCTGTTTCTAATGACTTGTTAAATATAAATGCTAATGGACTACTTAACTCATCTCTGCATTCTTTTAATACTCTAGCATATACCTCGTCAGGACCAGGCGATTTTTGAGGTTTCAGTCTGTCAATTTCCTTAAGCACATCATTTCTACTTATACTAACTGTACTTAACATATTTTCTATACTATCACTATATACCAATTTATCTGGAATCTGTGCCAAATTTTCATTAGTGAAAACGGAAAGAAACTGACTATTTAATGTACTGCACATTTCTAAATCATTTTCTGTTATTTCTCCTATTGAAGTTTTTAGGGGGCCTATTACATCTCTAATTTAGATTTATATAGTTGGTAAAAAGCTTTAGGGTTATTTTTTGAGTCGCTGGCTATCCTTATTTCATAATTTATTTTTGCTTTCCTGATTTCCTTTTTGACCTGTCTTGATAGAGTCTGATAGTATATATGTAAATGATTTTCACCTTTCTTTATTTTTCGATATATTCCTTTCTTTTTTCCTATAAGATCTATTAGCTTATTAGTCATCCATTTTGGTTGGTTCTGCGTCGATCTAAATCTTCTTTTAGGGATATATTTATTTTGAGCATTGTGGAGTGAAGCAATAAACTGGTTATATGTAGGTGGCAAGTTTAACTCTGGCATATCCTGACTTAATTGCTTAACAATAGGGTCCACCCTTAAGTCTCTTCTTAGCCCACCATAATCGGCTTTTCTGAAATCTGGGATAAGTGTCGTATTCTCTTTAGCATTCCCTGTCCATTGTATATTAAAATAAATAGATTTATGATCGCTATTTCCTAGGTGGTCACCAATCTCTACATTAGTTATCATATGTTCATTGTTACTGAAAACTAAATCAAGAATATTAATACCTCTAGTCGGCGTATCTATGAATTGAAATAAAAAACTATCTTGTACTACCTCAATAAACTCTACTGAATCGGAGTCGCCTATTTGGTGCTGCCAATCAATGTTCGGAAAATTAAAATCCCCCATAATGCACACATTGCTAAACCTTGATGCTATTTTAATTTCCTCCCATAACGATTTTCCGCCATTTCTACTCATATTAGGCGGTCTATATATAACTCCAATAACTATGGTCTCACTACCTTCGTTAACCTCTACCCAAACACTTTCATTATCATTATTTAGTCTAATACCTGATTTAATACAGCTTTTTAATGTACTCCTGACAAACACTGCTATACCCCCGCCCCTCCTACTTTTTCGGTCATATTTAAACAAACTATATCCTGGAATATCAAATTCTGCTAAAAAATGCCTAGATTCTGTATTAATCCACGTTTCAGTTAGCGCTATTATGTCTATATTTTCTGTGCTAACGAGTGCTCTAAGTTCGTTCATTTTGTTACATAAACTCCTACAATTTGTATAATATACCCTCAACTTATTACTTTTATTTGCAACTAATTTTCTATTGTGTTTAGCTAACTTATTATTTCCTGTTGAACTACTAGCTCTAGACGGAAATTCTACTCTATCAGTATTCTCATCTTTACTATCAGTTACATGTGTAGTGTTATCGATACTACTATTACACATCACTATATCCGCACTATCTTGACTGATTATTTCTATTTTACTCACTGGTTTGTCACATGAAGTACCTGCTCCATATGGAGACAGTATTTTACTTACACACCCAGGTTTTTTTTGACGAAACCCCGCAACAATCTTGTCGAGTGAGCTGGCCAAGGTCGAAACTCCTAGTCGAGAGAGATGTACTCCATCCTGGGCATACAGTTCATCCTTACCATAAAAGAGGGACCAGTTATCCAGGAATGGAATAGTATTTGCCTTACAATACTTCTCCAGCCGGCTATTTACACCAATAGCCCTGGAGGACCATTCCTTCCTTACCCCTCTTCTAGGCAGGATACTGTTTACCACAGGAACTCCACCTTTTTCCTTGATCCTCTCCAACATTTCCTGATACTTGGAGAGCAACTCCTCAGTCCTGCATCTCCATATGTCGTTGCTCCCTGCGTTGAGGAAGATGATGGGGTCCTCCCCACTCACTTCCATGACAGCATCTATCTTCTCAGCCACCCTCCCGACTCCGGCACCAGGCACGCAGACAACTTTACCAACCTGAGTGTTTGTTGCCCTGCCAAGGTATCTAACCAATGAATCACCGACAATGAAAACAGACTTAGCTTTTTCCTTTTGTCGGCGTGTAGCAGCAGTTGTTGCAGCAACAGCAGCAGACTCCCCCCCCCCCCCTCCCCTCTCACTGCCTCGATGATCGCCACTTCATCGCCATCACTCTCATCAGCCAAGGTGCTGAAGTTGTTGTGGGTCTTGACTGGCTGCCTTTTCAGCTTGCAGGCCGTTGCACTAGTTGACACCACTTTCCAAGGGGCTTCACGATCCCTGGGAACACTTTCGGTAGCCTCACACTTCTTCTCCGCCATAGCTAGTCTCAAGGCCAAATTTTCATCTTTGAGACACTGAATCTCCTGCTCCACACTCTCCAGTCTTTCTTGCAAAGCAAGACAAAGCTGGAGAGTATGGGAGGAGACAGCAGACTCATCAACAACAGCCATCACTATGAAAGTTCACTAGGACCTCACTAAGGGTAAACCGGTACACTAGCGGTCACTGGGGACGTCCACACTAGTCACGGGTCAGAGGGCAACTGATGAAATATGCTTTCATTAGTTTATTCAAGTACATTGGGGTGTGTAATTGTTAATTAATGTTAAGAACGGGAGGCTACTTATTCATTGCTATTTATAATTAGGCATGTTAATTTTTCAGATGATGTTCCTCAGAAGTAATACAGTTTGAAGAGCTACTACCAGATAAAGTTAAGGGGGGTCACCTGCTGTTTTATCTTTCTCTCCTTTTCTCTCTTTCTCTGGCTTGTATCCATTCGGCCCCATTCAGCCAACTGTTTTAAGACGTTTATCCCCATCCAGGTGTCGATTTCTTCCTGGCGAGCGATAGCGAGCCAGCATTGTATGGAGAAATCCGGCTTCGCTGGAGACATTTTTCTAACGTAAAATGTACAAATTTAGCTTGCTGTCAAAACAAAAATATGTATATATGCTGGCTCTCTACTGCTCGCCAGGAAAATATTGACACCTGGATGGGGGCAAGGTTAAGAGATACAACTCTCTTAACCTTGGATGGGGTAAACATCTTAAAACAGTAGGCTGAATGGGGCCGATTGGATTAAAGCCAAAGAGAGAGGGAGAGAAAAAGAAAAACAAGCGAGGTGGGCACGGTTAATTAAGGAAGCCAGTAGAGCCAAGTGGACCTGTCGGCATGGTGGATACTCAAGTGGCGGAGGTATAATGAACTGATCTCTCTGGTACACTCGGATGCCATAGTCTCTAACCTACTCATAAATATTCGTGGACTTCACCTATTTCTAATTATGGAAGTATATCTCTGGAAATCAACTTAACAATATAATGTTCTATAAATCAACTACAAAACTATATATACTATTTATTAAAAAGAATGTTATATCCAAAACATAAATCCAAATAGTTATAATTGCATAAAGAAAAACATATGTGGTCCCCGATTTCGTATGAGTAGTAGAGATTATGGTATCCGAGTGTACCGTTCGCTACTCCAGACACAAGTACACGCAATCTACGCTCTGTGCTCCTTAGAAGACTAGGCATACAGTTAGATTACGGTAAGATTATGGGACTGTATTATTTGGCCCCTTCACCACCATACCTGTGTTTGTTAGCAATGATTTGAAGCCTAGACAACAGTGTATAAGCGTTCGAAACAAGGCAAACAGGATTCTCGGGTTCATCTCAAGGAGTGTGAGTAACAGAACTGCTGATTTTATCTTAAAACTTTACTTGTCATTAGTGAGACCCCATATGGATTATGCTGTTCAATTTTGGTGTCCTTATTACAGAATGGACATAGATTCATTGGAGAGAGTACAACGTAGAATGACAAAAATTATCCATAATATTAGAAATCTTCCGTATAAAGAAAGGTTGAAGAAATTAGGCTTACATTCGTTAGAGAGACGCAGAGTTAGAGGGGATATGATAGAGGTGTTCAAGTGGGTTAGTGGGATTAACAAAGGGGACATGACAAATGTACTAAAGCTCAGTGATAGGGAAAGAACTCGTACCAATGGTTTCAAATTAGATAAATTTCGTTTCAGAAAAGATATAGGCAAATATTGGTTTGGTAACAGAGTTGTAGATGGGTGGAATGGACTACCAAGTGCTATAGTGGGATTAAAAACGATAGGGAGCTTTAAGAAAAAATTGGATAAGCATATGGACGAGAAGGGTTGGGTGTGAAGGGGGATCAGCAGGGTTGGGCCAATCAGCGCTCTGCAGACCCCCGTAATCCTGTGTTAATCTCTAACCGTTTTGGTAAGATGATCCTCAGGGTATTAGAGTGTTGAGCCTATAATTGGGCTTTGTAATTGGGGTTGTGTGGGACAGGGATCTGCCTTGCTTGGGCCAATCGGCTTTCTGCAGACTCCCATTTTCTTATGTTCTTATGTTCTTATGTTCTTATACCTCATTCCAGAATCAGTCTTTCCCTCTTCCTATGACTTAAATTGCTTCAAACTCCGTGTGTCCAGGCATTTTGGCTCGAATGTCCATTGATTTTGGCCTTGTCACTCTTTCAACTCTGAGGGAGCACTCGCCACAGGCAGTCCTGCCTTTTGCCTCCCTCATTCTCATAGAAAACAAATAGTAATTTTCATCATATTCTGGTTACCATTATGCGATTCTCTTTAATTTATGATTGTTCCTCCATGCAAGAATAGTGAGGTAGAACTTAATTATTAAAGTGTGTGTCAGTTGATGACCTTAACGATGTAGTGACGATAATAATCGTCTATATGTAGCTGACATATAAAACAACGTCACCGGTACTCCCTGGTTTAAAGTGTGTGTCAGTTGATGACCTTAACGATGTAGTGACGATAATAATCGTCTATATGTAGCTGACATATATAACAACGTCACCGGTACTCCCTGGTTTAAAGTGTGTGTCAGTTGATGACCTTAACGATGTAGTGACGATATAATCGGCTATATGTAGCTGACATATATAACAACGTCACCGGTACTCCCTGGTTTAAAGTGTGTGTCAGTTGATGACCTTAACGATGTAGTGACGATAATAATCGGCTATATGTAGCTGACATATATAACAACGTCACCGGTACTCCCTGGTTTAAAGTGTGTGTCAGTTGATGACCTTAACGATGTAGTGACGATATAATCGGCTATATGTAGCTGACATATATAACAACGTCACCGGTACTCCCTGGTTTAAAGTGTGTGTCAGTTGATGACCTTAACGATGTAGTGACGATATAATCGGCTATATGTAGCTGACATATATAACAACGTCACCGGTACTCCCTGGTTTAAAGTGTGTGTCAGTTGATGACCTTAACGATGTAGTGACGATAAAAATCGGCTATATGTAGCTGACATATATAACAACGTCACCGGTACTCCCTGGTTTGAGCGGTTATCTCGCGAGAGCTTATATATATATATATATATATATATATATATATATATATATATATATATATATATATATATATATATATAATTATTTTCCTTTTATGGCCAACACTTTTTCAGCTACTGTATTGAGATTTATTGTATTGGTAAAGGAGAATAGACCGACGGCAGATTAATTTACGTGACAATATTCTTATTAATGTTTGACTCACAAGCTGTCAGACTAGAGTTGAAGATGTATGATAAGGAGAAAATTCTCTCTCTTTCTCTCTCTATCTATTCTATACATATAATTATATATATATATATATATATATATATATATATATATAGTACCGGTATATATACTTCCTTGTCGTCTCACCACGTTAATGATCTTATTCAGCTTGCATGTTTTGTATAAATTTTATATAATTTGTTCATTCCTACATTCATGATTACATTTATAATGTTAGGTAGATATAGAGATACATACAGTAGATACAGGGGAGGTGTAATTCTAGTACCGTATGTGCCATACTACAAACTATATCTATGGATCAGAGGAGGTGTGGTGGAGTGGTCATGCCACAGGACTGGTAATTCAATGGTCCCGGGTTCGAATCCCGATGTATCAGTGGGAAGATATTATTGGGATAGAATTTGTGATGTACATGGTATCAGTGCATTACCACAAAGCCCACCGAAACGCCAAAAAATACCCTCATTGTTCCTTGATTAAATATCACTGTATTAATATTCCCATATTAAAAATATGCTACATGGGAGGCAATGCCTAGTGAGTTCATTGCTCAATAGGTGGCGTTCTGAGAGTGAGGGTCTGAGCCTAGAGGGTGAGACAGTGAAGTACAGTCTACGACAGAACTGCTGTCATGGCCTGAGGCAATGTATTAGTTCACTTATCTTTTAATAGATGGCCCTTTAATCGCTTCTAATAAAAGGGGGCGGAGTTAGTATAGAGGTTGGAAGGAGGAGGAGTCAAACGTGTGTGTGTGTGTGTGTTCTAGAACAGCACTCAGAATAACTTTATTTTAACATAACACACAGGCTATAGTATTAGACTAGCCCATGCCGGATCACAAATAAGTAACACACATCAGGTATTGCGTTATTTATGAAATTTAATATACAGATAATCAAGTTTCTATCCTTCGAACTTCCCATTCCCCCCTCCTCCCCTTCACTGCTGCCTTCCCCTATCTCCCCCCTTCTTTCTTTTTCTCTCCCCCTTCTCTCTCCTAACCGAATATATAATTTACCTCATCGTCGTGTTCAAAGCTGTCCATACAACAATCTTTGGTGTTTTAATAATAGTTCTTTTTACCTCTACTGATTCTCAATTATTAACTCGTATTCTATTATTTACCTTATACAATGTGTTATAGAAAATAAATATATACAGTATGCTCCGTTGCAAAACACTCAAAGTTGCCAACCTTGGCGTCCTGGTTAGTGTAAACAATCGTATAAATATATAAGTAATTGAAACGGGATGTTACAATCCACGCATCAAGACAAGTTGGATCACATTGTAATCTAGCTTTGACCAAATTATAACCAAATATATATATCATAAAGACAAGATAATATCGGCCCAGTTAGAGAAAACACTTTAGATGAGCCGAAACGTGTTTTTTTTTTTGTAATAAAAACAAATTTTCATAGTAGAGTAAAAAAAAAAATCTTCCATACCACTATTCACAGCACTGTGGTTGACCAATTCATAATCTACCTTAACATGTTGTTGTTGTTGTTGTTCCCCAAGCTGCCTGGCCGAACAGCCCCAAGGCCCCGTTGAAGGCCAAGGCCATAACCGAGCGCCCCCACAGAACCCTCCCTGACAACCACAATAAAGCCTGGGTGACCGAAGCCACTCCATGGCGGGGAGCTAAGGAGGGTGCGGAAACGCCCGGGAAACCAAAGACCCACCCAGGGCCCTGTGCCCCTCAGCAATTATGAAGAGAAAGTTGAGGGGCAAAGGAAAAATGTGACGCTTTGGCTTCCAATCTTGGTAGATTGGGAGGTCAATCCACGGAAGAGGCGCCGTCACTTGAGATCTAGAAAATATATAAGTAAAAGGAACAGTCAGAGTAAGCTATGGGTATGGCAGAGATCGCTCAGTTCTCACTCTGATAGACCAGCCCATCACCACATGACTAGAACCCAATCCTCTCAGCATCAGCTAGGAAAGGCCCTAGAAAGCCGCCTTTGGCGGGGGGATAGCTCCCCTATTTCAACCCCTTTCGGGGTTGGGCATCCGCCTACCTTAACATGTCATATAACATATTACCTTCACATGTAATATGACACGCTATGATTATTGCATTATACTTTTCTCAGTGGATTCTTAATTACTAGCTTAATTACTGTGGCTTCCCATTATCAGTAAACAGTTCGGCGTTACCCATTGTAATGATTTACTATAAAGTAAGTCATCAAATTGAACAATTAACGATAATCCAAGTAATCTTGTTATGTTGTTTTGAAGTTGATATACTGTAAATTGTTTAGGCTTTTATATTTTTACTTCGTATTGTTTAAATTATCGTCCAAACATAATTAAAAGTATACTATAGCTCTGTGTATATTACCTTGAATTTAATTTAATATGTATTATTTCACCATCATTATGTTACGGTGAACATTGGAAACACATACACATTATATAATACATATAAAGGGATCTTAAAAGTAAACATTTACAATTTATATTTATGAAATCAATATGATCTCCACCCACAAGCTGCATCAACTACCTCCTGTATTCTCGTTGGAGCTTATTTACACATTTTCCAACTTATATTAGGGCGGCGACGGATTCCCCCCCCCGCCCCCCGATCCCACTCCTCCTGCCCTTTCCAATCCACACCTGAACCACATTCCACTCCATGACATGATGGCCCACAAATTCTCTATTGGGTTCATGTCACACACCCTTGTGGACCAGCTAAACCCCGGATGGGGTCAGGTCAGGTGAAGGTATTGAAGGATAAGCCTTCACAACGGCACCTCGTAGCTACTTTCTACTTTTCCTATTTTCTGAAGAGTGTAGAGAGGGGAGAAGGGGTGTTGGAGAGAGACGAAGTTGTTATAGTGGCTTTGTTATGTGTGTTATTAGTCTGTATACGTCGTAAGGCTCAGGATGGCCATGACACGCACTGAAGACAGCAGCATCTCCTCAATAATGCTAATACCTTTTCTAGTTTGCCTGGACCACTGTGTGTGTGCTTGTGTGTGTGTGTGTGTGTGTGTGTGTGTGTGTGTGTGTGTGTGTGTGTGTGTGTGCGCGCGTTTTATGTTATCATGTGTGAGTGATTTGTGCCCATTACGATGTATGTGATCATGTGTGTGATGTGCGTTTTATGTTATTGGGTGTGAGTGTGTGTGTGTCTGTTTTGTATCCTGTGTTAGTGATGGTGTGGGTGGATTGGTGCTTGAATGTGAGGCAGCTATTCACAACATCAAGATCAAATGCCCGAGCATCGCAAAGTACATAGAAAATACTTATAAGGAGCCAGCAACCTGTATATAGTTGGAAGCACAAAGAAGGAAGAAATGAAAATTCTCAAATCAAATGAAGGAACAACGCAAGGAGATCCAGTGGCAATGGCAATGTACGCACTGGCACTATCAATTCTGCAGCAGAAAATAAAACATGAGGTAACCTGAGTGAAACAAGTGGCGTATGCAGATGACCTCACAGGTGCAGGAAAAATAGGGGATCTCAAAGAATGGTGGCGGAGAGTACAATCGGTAGGCGAAGTCATTGGGTACCATCCGAATGCTAGTAAATCTGTACTAATAGTGAAAGAAAACAAGTATGAAGAAGCGGTGCGGACTTTTGATGGGACAGGAGTGAAGATTACAAAGGAGGGTCAACGCCATTTGGGAGCAGTAATAGGCACAGAATGCAAGAGAGACTATGTGCGAAAAAAGGTAGCGGAGTGGGTAAAGGAAGTGAAAACCCTGGCAGAGATTGCGAAATCTGAACCACATGCTGCATATACTGCCTTCACATATGGTGTTAAGCACAGATGGACCTTTCTTATGAGAACAGTGCCTGGCATTAGACAGATGCTCCAACCGCTTGAAGAAGCAATCAGAGGAACATTCATACCGGCCTTAACAGAGATGGAAGGCGTCACGCAAGAGCTAAGAGATCTATTAGCTCTTCCACCAAGGTTCGGAGGTATGGGGATCATAAACCCAGTGGAGGCGGCACTACATGAGTACCAAAATTCCCTTAAACTTACTACGTCTCTGACAGAAAAAATACGGGAGCAAAATGAAAATGATGAGGTGGACGAAGAGGAACAACGAAATGCAAGACAGGAAATTACAAAGAGCAGAGAAGAGAGACAGAAACATAGCCTAGAACAAATTAAGACCAGATGTAGGGAAGAACTGAAAATGAGAGTTGAGATGGCACAAGACACGGGGGCTTCAAATTGGCTCACATCATTACCAATAAAGGAGAAAGGCTTCAGCTTAAATAAACAAGAATTCAATGATGCCGTAGCCTTGAGGTATGGGTGGCCAGTTTCGAACCTGCCGCTGAAATGTGCATGCGGTGAAATAAACAACCCAGACCACTGTATGACCTGTAAGAAAGGAGGATTCATCTGTATCCGGCATGATGAAGTACGAGACATCACTGCACAAATGCTGGACGAGGTGTGCCATGATGTCAGAATCGAACCGGAACTTCTGCCTATGGACGGACAGCGCTTGGCCCACAATACTGCAAATACTTCAAATGAAGCAAGAGTGGACGTAAGTGCTCGAGGTTTTTGGACGAGGGGACAACGGGCTTTTTTCGACATCAGAATCTTCAACCCAAGAGCACAAACATATCGTGAGCGAGGACACAAGGCGGCATACTTGAGAAACGAAAGTGAGAAAAAACGCGCTTATGAAGAAAGAATTTTGAACAGGGATCAAGGAAGCTTTACTCCTCTGGTCTTCTCATCGTCGGGAGGTATGGGACCTTCTGCTGTAGTATTTTTTTTTTTTTTTTTTTTTTTTTCTATAGTCCAACTACTCCCTCTCGGGCATAGGCTGAGAGCCTGTACATTCCACCGCTCAACACGGTGAAGCCCGTGAGGTCTTGTTCCAGCCTGGGGAGTGAGACATGTGAAGCATCCATCATGGCTCAAAGCAGCTCCATCTCTGAAGCGGCTGGTTGCTTCGCTCAAGTGCTTCACCGTCTCACCCTCCAGACTCAGACCCTCACTCTCAGAACGCCACCTATTGAGCAGTGAACTCACTAGGCATTGTCCCCCTGTAACATATTTTGAATATGGGAATATTCATACAGTGTTATTTAATCAGGGAACAATGAGGGTATTTGTTTGGCATTTCGGTGGGCTTTGTGGTAATGCACTGATACTAGGTACAGCACAAATTCAATCCCAGTAATATCTTCCCATTGACATTATAAGCCCTGCATTTATATTGCTGTACATATATCTCACTGCTTATATGCCTTTATCCCTGTAACTTTTAAACTCTCAACATTATTATTAAACATTCTTCATTTATTGAACTCCCTATAACTTTATCTATCTCTTTAACATATAATATATTTGTTGTTACTTCCACTTATATCAACACCCATTTCCTCTGTAAATGTAAACTGTATAAGGTATTTATCCGGTCCTACGTCATACCAGAATGCTGAGTTGATGCTGTGTTGCTTCAGCATCCTTGAACCCAGTCGATGCCTTCTTACTCAGGCATCTTCAGTTAGACTTCAACAGACCTCAGCCAGAGAGAGTCAGAGCTCTTTACTCCCTCTAGACTCTAGACTCAGACTCATCCTCTATAGCCAAGCTCCTATATCCCCTAGATATATTAGATCACACAAGTCATATATCACCTTGCTCCTCAGGCTTTTATTACAAGCCTTATCATATATCTGTACTTATATACCTGTACGTTTATACTTATTATCACTTATCCAATAATTAATATGTTGTGTTATTACCAATAATCCCCTATATACTTAACATATTATATGGCGACCTTGCAAATAGCGTATTAAGGCTATACTTAAGTTTTTCCCCAATCTTCCCCTCTACAATTATCAACATTACAAATCCCTAATTATACCTTACATTTCATGTGAGGATAATTGCTGTACTTCAAACCCTGCCTACCAGCCTTGCAGTTTCTCCAAAAGCCTTACAGACTGCCAGCCTGACAACCATACAGCCTGCCAGCCATTCTGCCAAGCTGCAAGCGTGTGCGTACGTCCATGGTACACACACAGTCACAACGCCTCCACCAGCCGCAACAACCACACACAACTAGCCGCTACGTGTGTACATTCGTACACACACACAACGCCCCTGCCTGTCGTACGACCAACTGATCAACACTGACACAACGTTCTCTAAGAGGAATCATGTGAGTGCTTAACTTTACTTAAAAGTGCATTGTTTAAGAGGATTAAGTGATCATGTTTTCAAAGCCTCAACCATTAGAGTTCACATATACCGCAGGTGCGATTACTAGATCACATTCTCAAAATGACCCACTGACACACTCACCCACTGACACACACAGTCAAACACCAACAACAACACCACCACCACTTCCAAGGTAACCATTTACCCCACAAATTACCACCTTACTGAACTCTATCAACTATACAACGTGAACGATATGTTTCACACTCTCCCAAATATCTCAGCTAATATATCTAAACTTCACATCAACTCACCTGATTTAAAAACCCTTCAATTGATCAACAAGTCAATTCTACCTATGGATTTTGTTAAATACTATCACCCTTACATTGCCATCCCAGCGATTGGTACTCCTATGCTCATTATCATCATCATCCTAGGTGTCTCTTGGTTTGCTCTTTCTCGCCTGAATCTTCGCATTGCTGCTCTTGAAGCCTACGCGAGGAATAGAGCACTTTAAGTTCTTTCTTTATTTTTATTTTTTAATATATTTCTTTATATGTATATATATTTATATCGTCAGTGGAACAGCTTAGGGTATTATTTCTTTCCACTGTCAGATGTTAAATTGTATTACTATATAAGTTTACACCTGCCATGTGTTATATATAGCAGTTGTAATCTTCTTATACTCAACTATATATTTATATTATTTAACATAAACCTTTATTCTAATTTGTTGGTAGCTCACACCCTTGATCTAGGTCTAATGGACAATTTTGATACGGTGTGATGTGTCAACAGACTAGTCATTTTTTTTTTTACTATAGTTGATCATGGTGAGATCAATTCTTTTACCCCCCGGCGAATGTAGTATGACATTATAAGCCCTGCATTTATATTGCTATACATATATCTCACTGCTTATATGCCTTTATCCCTGTAACTTTTAAACTCTCAACATTATTATTAAACATTCTTCATTTATTGAACTCCCTATAACTTTATCTATCTCTTTAACATATAATATATTTGTTGTTACTTCCACTTATATCAACACCCATTTCCTCTGTAAATGTAAACTGTATAAGGTATTTATCCGGTCCTACGTCATACCAGAATGCTGAGTTGATGCTGTGTTGCTTCAGCATCCTTGAACCCAGTCGATGCCTTCTTACTCAGGCATCTTCAGTTAGACTTCAACAGACCTCAGCCAGAGAGAGTCAGAGCTCTTTACTCCCTCTAGACTCTAGACTCAGACTCATCCTCTATAGCCAAGCTCCTATATCCCCTAGATATATTAGATCACACAAGTCATATATCACCTTGCTCCTCAGGCTTTTATTACAAGCCTTATCATATATCTGTACTTATATACCTGTACGTTTATACTTATTATCACTTATCCAATAATTAATATGTTGTGTTATTACCAATAATCCCCTATATACTTAACATATTATATGGCGACCTTGCAAATAGCGTATTAAGGCTATACTTAAGTTTTTCCCCAATCTTCCCCTCTACAATTATCAACATTACAAATCCCTAATTATACCTTACATTTCATGTGAGGATAATTGCTGTACTTCAAACCCTGCCTACCAGCCTTGCAGTTTCTCCAAAAGCCTTACAGCCTGCCAGCCTGACAACCATACAGCCTGCCAGCCATTCTGCCAAGCTGCAAGCGTGTGCGTACGTCCATGGTACACACACAGTCACAACGCCTCCACCAGCCGCAACAACCACACACAACTAGCCGCTACGTGTGTACATCCGTACACACACACAACGCCCCTGCCTGTCGTACGACCAACTGATCAACACTGACACAACGTTCTCTAAGAGGAATCATGTGAGTGCTTAACTTTACTTAAAAGTGCATTGTTTAAGAGGATTAAGTGATCATGTTTTCAAAGCCTCAACCATTAGAGTTCACATATACCGCAGGTGCGATTACTAGATCACATTCTCAAAATGACCCACTGACACACTCACCCACTGACACACACAGTCAAACACCAACAACAACACCACCACCACCACCACTTCCAAGGTAACCATTTACCCCACAAATTACCACCTTACTGAACTCTATCAACTATACAACGTGAACGATATGTTTCACACTCTCCCAAATATCTCAGCTAATATATCTAAACTTCACATCAACTCACCTGATTTAAAAACCCTTCAATTGATCAACAAGTCAATTCTACCTATGGATTTTGTTAAATACTATCACCCTTACATTGCCATCCCAGCGATTGGTACTCCTATGCTCATTATCATCATCATCCTAGGTGTCTCTTGGTTTGCTCTTTCTCGCCTGAATCTTCGCATTGCTGCTCTTGAAGCCTACGCGAGGAATAGAGCACTTTAAGTTCTTTCTTTATTTTTATTTTTTAATATATTTCTTTATATGTATATATATTTATATCGTCAGTGGAACAGCTTAGGGTATTATTTCTTTCCACTGTCAGATGTTAAATTGTATTACTATATAAGTTTACACCTGCCATGTGTTATATATAGCAGTTGTAATCTTCTCCTTATACTCAACTATATATTTATATTATTTAACATAAACCTTTATTCTAATTTGTTGGTAGCTCACACCCTTGATCTAGGTCTAATGGACAATTTTGATACGGTGTGATGTGTCAACAGACTAGTCATTTTTTTTTTACTATAGTTGATCATGGTGAGATCAATTCTTTTACCCCCGGCGAATGTAGTATGACATTATAAGCCCTGCATTTATATTGCTATACATATATCTCACTGCTTATATGCCTTTATCCCTGTAACTTTTAAACTCTCAACATTATTATTAAACAACTTCTTCATTTATTGAACTCCCTATAACTTTATCTATCTCTTTAACATATAATATATTTGTTGTTACTTCCACTTATATCAACACCCATTTCCTCTGTAAATGTAAACTGTATAAGGTATTTATCCGGTCCTACGTCATACCAGAATGCTGAGTTGATGCTGTGTTGCTTCAGCATCCTTGAACCCAGTCGATGCCTTCTTACTCAGGCATCTTCAGTTAGACTTCAACAGACCTCAGCCAGAGAGAGTCAGAGCTCTTTACTCCCTCTAGACTCTAGACTCAGACTCATCCTCTATAGCCAAGCTCCTATATCCCCTAGATATATTAGATCACACAAGTCATATATCACCTTGCTCCTCAGGCGTTTATTACAAGCCTTATCATATATCTGTACTTATATACCTGTACGTTTATACTTATTATCACTTATCCAATAATTAATATGTTGTGTTATTACCAATAATCCCCTATATACTTAACATATTATACTGCAAGTGTCTTCTATGCCAGATTAGCTGAACAAATATCGGAGAAAAAGCGCCAGCATAGAAGCCAAGTCATAACTTGGATGAGATGCCGGCTCTCTTTCTCTCTTTTCAGGTCTGTACTCCTATGTCTCAGGGGTACAAGGTCCTCCCCGCTACAGAGGACAAGAGTGAGAGACTTGGACTTTGAAATGGTCGTGGCGGAGGGACGAATTGGGGAACAACTAGGTTGATTGTAGGGAGGTACTGGTACAATAAGATAAACTACAATGTAACTAGAATAAGATAGATTGTACACCACTTTGTAACTGTCACCTTAATAAAAAAAAAAAAAAAAAATGTGATGGACAGAGGAGAGAGAGGTTGAAGCGCCGTCTCCTCAAACATTACAAATTGTGGAGGTCACAAGTATATGTATTATCCAACTTATTCCTTAAGCCAACACAAATAACGTAAATCCTAAGTGTTATTGTTACACTTTATATATATATATATAAACAAATATAGACGTGTTCTTCGGGAATCGTAGCTTAATTAGGAATAGGATATCTAGCGAGGCAGCGAGTAACAGATGTTGTTCGCTGCCTCGCTAGTTATCCTATTGCTAATCAATATATATGTGTTACTTTTGTCATCCCTAACATTTATTATTTATTTCATAAAAGTCGTAGGCGTGTGCATAAACCTTTAACCGTCTTGGTGGTGTAATGGTTAAGGTGTCTAAGAATCTGTGTGTGATAACCCAGGTTCGAATCCCGGTGGATCACATACATGCTTTCATTAATTTCATTGGAGGCGTTTGGTGGTGTGGTGAAATTAATACAAAATAGATTATGTATATGTAAATTCAAAACAATCGCATAGTATTATTCTGCGTATTTTAGAAGGTATCTTTTATGTCCTTGAGAGAGAGAGAGAGAGAGAGAGGTGGGAGGGAGGGAGGGAGGGGAGAGGAAGCGGGTGAAGAAGGAGAGTTGGGGTGAAAGGGAGAGGGGGAGGAGGGGGGAATGGAAAGTGCGAAGGATAGAAACCTGATTGTCTGTGTATTAAATTCCATAAATAACGCAACACCTAATGTGTGTTACTTATTTGTGATCCAGCATGGGCTAATTTTATAATATAGCCTGTGTGTTATGTTAAAATAAACTTATTCTGCGTGCCGTTCTCGAACACACACACACACACACACGTTTGACTCCTCCTCCTTCGAACCTCTATATTAACCCCGCCCCCGTTTTATTAGAAGCGATTAAAGTGCCATCTATTATAAGGTGAGTGAACTAACACATTGCCTCAGGCCAAGACAGCAGTTCTGTCGTAGACTGTACATGTGTCTCGTGTACAGTCTGTAGAAACACATGTAACTTGTTTGCTATCATCATATCAGCCATAGTCATTATGAATACAATGATTTAAGAGTACACTGATATGCAAAAGCACTCCAAAGTATTGCCTACACTGAAATGTGAACAATACTCCATTAACCCCTTCTGTACAGTCTACGACAGAACTGCTGTCATGGCCTGAGGCAATGTATTAGTTCACTTATCTTTTAATAGATGGCCCTTTAATCGCTTCTAATAAAAGGGGGTGGGGTTAATATAGAGGTTGGAAGGAGGAGGAGTCAAACGTGTGTGTGTGTGTGTGTGTGTTCTAGAACAGCACGCAGAATAAGTTTATTTTATGTGGTCAGATCCAAAATCGGAGGTCATTTAGCGGCCGAAATCGAGGTCGCCGTTTAATGAGGCGCAGGGTGGTCGAGGCCGGTGATTATGGTAGTAGTAGTAGTGTGATGATTGTGGTAGTAGTGATTGATGATGGTGATTATGGTAGTAGTAGTGGTGGTACTAGAGATGGTGATTATGGTGGTACAGTATTATTACCCGGGCAACGCCGGGTGGGGTATATATGGGGTATATATGCTAGTATACATAATAAATGTTAGGGATGACAAAATAACAAACATATATTGATTAGGAATAGGATAAATAGCGAGGCAGCGAACAACACCTATTGCTCGCTGCCTCGCTAGTTATCCTATTATTACATAAGCTACGATTCCCGAAGAACACGTCTATATTTGTTTGTATATATATTAAGTGTAACAATAACACTTAGGATTCAAGTTATTTGTGTTGGCTTAAGGAATAAGTTGAACTAGCAGGGGTACCCGGTGTTGCCAGGGTAATAATACTGTACCACCATAATCACCATCACCTACTACCACCAATACTACTACCATAATCACCATCACCTACTACCACCAATACTACTACCATAATCACCATCATCAATCACTACTACCACAATCATCACAATACTAATACTACCATAATCACCGGCCTCGACCTCCCTGTGCCTCATTAAACGGCGACCTCGATTTCGGCCGCTAAATGACCTCCGATTTGGGATCTGACTTCATCCGTACCCCCATTTTGGGGTGCTGCGAACAACTTTCGTTCCATACACCTTTTCGATCAGAGGCCTCCTTCTGCCCCAAACGGCTTTTTTTCATTTGTTTTTCAATTTCGGCCTCGAAACGACCTCCGATCGTGGCCTCGCCCCCTCTATGACCTGACCCAGGTCAATTGACACCCACATGCAAAGTTTCAGCTCCCCAGGTCCAAAACTGCGGCCGCCTATTAACACCTTATTAGCGGCCTAGGCGGTTTATTTATATGTACCGCCCAGCGGGGTGTTTTTAGCCAAAATAGGGCTGTTTACGTGATCATTTTCATGCCTAAATAAGACCCAGAACGTAAAACAAGTATCTATCCCTGAAAGGGCATAAACAGAGCTTTCGAATGACACCATAACGATCCTTTTATGATGGCTAGTTTTCTTGCAACAACCGTGCAACGCGAGTGCAAAAAGCATGTAATTAGGCACTTTCCCCATACAATTCCGTATATAGCGAGTGAGAGAGGGAGGGAGGAGGTGGGATTCGTGTCAGTAGGTTCGCCGCGGTGGTCTGGAGCAGTCATACGCTCGCTACTCTCCTGCCACCACTTGTCTCTCTCTCTCAGCAACATTACGTGCTGAAATTGCCACACGACCTATGTCGAGCGCCGCCACATAGTCCAGCTTTATTTAACTCGACTTATGTTGTGCGCCGACAGTTAAGGGTTAAAAACGCACAGACAAACAGACACACAAACTGATATAATAATATAGATATATATATAGGCTGTATATATATATACAGTATATATAGATAGATAGAATGTGCGTATACTGTATGTGTTTACTTCAATACTATTTATGAGGTTATAATAGACATACGAGGTTATATCGTAGGTTACATGAAGGGTATATTATATCTACTGGTCACTCCCTCACTGCGTCACATCCTGTTACTGACAAAGGATATGGAGACAAGTTCTCCTAACTACAAACTGGGTTATATGATATTGATTTAACCTCTTTCTGGTTTCTAGAATCAGTTACGTTATTCAGTTGACATTTATGGAATTGCGTGTTTGTAATCAGTTATCGTTTTCTATTATTGTATTGGTTCGAATTGCCTTTTCAATCAGATGGCACCAATATGTATTTGTATAGCTACCTTCACATTATAGTCCATTCATTATAGGTGGGCCAGAAATCAAGACCAATAACCTCTGTAACTCAAAAAGGGCTTGAGCAAATGGGCTGTAAATTCAGACACGTATTCCCTGACTGACCCTTCCTAAACGGTAGAAGTATTAGTTGGATTACTTTAGTCGTTTACGAGTTATAGAGGTTAGTGGTCAAGATTTTAGGCCTACTTACAATGAATGAATTATAGTAAGAGAGAGAGAGAGCGAGGGGGGTGGGGGCATGTCAAAGGTAATGGTTATTTACGAGAGTCACGTTTTCCTGAATACACTAAAGTTATTGTCCTATGAAACTATAATGATACAACAAGTACACTGTGTAATTGAATCACGGGAGATCCAGGGTTTTATTATCACACATATTATATATCCGCTTCCTCTACACTCACAAACACCCATGCTTTAGTAGCTTATACGAGTTCTCCAAGTCGGCCGATCGTCTTTACATCCAAATGATAAATAAAACACAAGGTCATTATTTATCATATGGTTAAAATCACCAAAGATTATCAGGTTTCAGATTTATAATTGTGTATGCGAGAATGCCTCTATCTAATTTTATCTATATTACTAGCAGGGGTACCCGGCGTTGCCCGGGTGCATATTTCCGAAGTCGAGACTAGTATATATCATAGGGGAAATTAGGACCAATCAGAGGCCGCAGTGGCAGTGACGTCACCCACAAGGGGAGGAGCCAGTCTGTCTGTCACTCTCTCTCTCTGGGTGAGGAGCCTGCCTGCCTCTCTTTGGTTTCTCTCTCTCTCTCTGGTAAATAGAAGAAGTAAGTCACCTAGTATAACAAGTTATTTCAAATATTAACTACATTAAGAATACATTATGATTGTGCTATGTTATGGTTATGAGTAAATAAGAGTAGCCTACCGTATTACGCGTATTGCACAACCATGGACAGAAATTCCTTGACAATTTTAGAATGCACAATATTATTTCACTGGCGAACTATATTGATTCCTGTGACACTTAAGCAGTTAACCTGTGCTGATAATTTCAAGAAGGAACTTAAGTTACTCATATATCTAAAGGGTTATATATACAGTATATACATAGCCTATACATTACTTTATTTTAAATGTCATTAACACATTAACATTATCAGATAGTACAAAATATATTAAGCATCAAATGTTATGAAATAGTTAATGGTTTAAGTGCATAAGGTAGAGCCAAAGGCTAATTAGTAGGCTATATAATTATACGATACATATTAGTGAGTTGGGCCTAGGCCTATAGGCTACTTAGGCCTTATAATTAGGGTTGGGTGTGAAGGGGCTCTGCCTTGTGTGAGCCAATCGACTTTCTGTAGACTCCCATTTTCTTGTATTCTTATGTATGACAGCTATTTCTATATTTTGCTAAATATTACTTTTATTGTAGTCGATATGTTATGATGTGACAATGTTCATGAATATTTATATAAGTACAGTAGTGGTTAGGGCTACTTGAACACCTCTTAACCCCATTATATCCAGGGCGGTACAATATTGTACCGCCCTCGGTACTTTAAGCCAATATAATATGTCATTTTTAAATAAAGCACAATGTTACAAATAATCCTGATCAAGACACTGGGAACACAACAAATAATGATTTTAAGCAAAAAAACAATGAGTTCAATCAGCCTGTTCTCTAATATTAACGATTTTTATCGTGAAAGGCGCTGAACATAAAGAAACCATACGATATGAAGTGAGACATTTGGCATAAAGGTTACACTCACCTGTAAGGTTGGACTCTGATTCCAGATGTACGATGAGATATAATTGTGAATTTTGTTATTCCCTTCATATCAATCTATCACTTTCTCTCCTATCATTGATCTTTACTTATTCCCTTAGTCTATGTCTCGATTCAGCCACCCCCAGCTATGGGGTATGTGCCTGAGTGTATACATACATACATACATCCATACATACAGACATACATCTGTAGGCCTACATACATAATATTATGGAATGAGATCATTACATATGCGGAGAGAGAGAGTGAAAAGTGACCATTTATAGTTTATTTACGTTGTGCATGAATGTAAATTTAAATGATAATGATAAATAAAACAGGAACGATTTGAAACAATTTACCTGTCTAAGGAGAACTGGCAACACCCTCCTCCTCAAATCTTGGGACGAAAGATGCCAGAATCGCAAAATTTTCATTGTTTACTCATTGCTTTTCAAGTAAAACCATAATTAATGGGAATAACATATTGTACTCTGGATGCTTATTTAATCTAGACAGAAACTATGCGAATAAATATTGATAACTTGTTATACTAGGTGACTTACTTCTTCTATTTACCAGAGAGAGAGATAAACAAACGAGAGGTAGGCAGGCTCCTCACCCAGAGAGAGAGAGAGAGAGAGACAGACAGACAGACAGACTGGCTCCTCCCCTTGTGGGTGACGTCACTGCCACTGCAGCCTCTGATTGGTCATAATTTCCCCTATGATATATACTAGTCTCGACTTCGGAAATATGCCTCCCGGTCAGCTGTCAGGTGGTAGCAGCTCTCGCGGTGTAGGGGTTGCCATATTCCAAGGCATCATAGTTATATTTAAGGTACAACTTTTATTTAACCCCTTCACTACCGGAGATGGCTGTTGTTTTATTTCAACTGTATTTGGACCAATTTTATGCAGCTTAGGAAGGATCTGTGCTAATTGATAAGGTTAATTGAGATAGTCTGTAGTCTCTTAATTGCTACACGTCTGTCCTAAGCTAATTAAAGTCGTCTAATACTTGCCGGACTATAATGAAAAGGACGTCTCCGGTACAGAAAGGGTTAATTAATAGCGCGACCATTTCGAGGGCGCGGTTTGAACCCAGGACAGTAGCCTCAGTAGGTCTATCAGACTTGCGCGCTAACCACTGTACTACCACGGACGTACAGTCACGAGCATAAATTCTGCGCTACCAACCAGATAATGTTCGCTCCTTCGTCTCCAAAGGTAATGCTAAACTATTTACTCAAACTCACAATTATTTTGTTATTTCATTCTAGCTACCGTCAGACAATTGTATTCAGCTTTGTATAAACCTCTCGTGATGAAGGAGTTGACGTTATCTGGTTGATGTCGCAGTATTTATGCTGTACAATAGGATAGCAACCTTAGTTTTCCTTGAAAGAACCAGGTGATAGTCTCGTGGTAGGTGATTCACGTGGTGGGTTCATTAGACTTCTCCACCAACAACTATTTTACGCTATTCCAGACGGCAACTCAGGTAGTACAGTGGTTGCGGGATTTTTGCGGGTTCAGGGTATTACACTAATAATACTAGGTTAGCTTACGTTATGTTAGATTCCATCAGGTTAAGTTTATTTAAATTATTTATGTAGGTTAAAGCATGGGATGACATGGTGATTGACTGCGGTTCAAATCCTGGTTGAGGCCTAAACATTTATTCATGTACAGTCATGAACATAAATCCTGGAACATCAACCAGAGGAACTTAACTCCTTCATCACTATAGGTTTATACTAAGCTGAATAAACTCATCTGACGGTAGCTAGAATGAAATAAAGAAATCGTTGCGAGTTTGAAAATATAGTTTAGCAATGCCTTTCCAGACGAAGGGGCCAACGTTATCTGGTTGGTGTCGTGGTATTTATGATCGTGACTGTACCACGCGCGTAAATTATTGTGATATATTCTACCCCCCACCCCCACCCCACACACACACACACACATGTAGAAGCAAGACATATCCACGACTTTAAAAGTAAACTGGATAGTTACCAATACAGGACAACACGAGCACATCTCAATTCTTATAAACTGCAAATAGGTGAATACACACACACAATTTTTTTTCTTTTTTTCTATATTCCAACTACTCCCTCTCGGGCATAGGCTAAGAGCCTGTTCACATTCAACCGTACATTGAACGGCGAAGCCCGTGAGGTCTCGTTCCAGTCTAGGGAGTGAGACATGTAAAGCACTTTGGGATACAACCAGCCCCCGATATCTTGCCTTCGCAAGATGCACAGGTGCACCCACGGCTCGAAGCAGCCACATCTCTGAAACTGCTTCGCTCCAGTGCTTCACTGTCTCACCACCTAGACTCGGACTCTCACTCTCAGAACTCCACCTATTGAGCAATGAACTCACTAGGCATTGCCCCCCTGTAGCATATTTTTAATATGGGAATATTCATACAATGTTATTTAATCAGGGAACAATGAGGGTATTTTTTTTTATTTTTTTTTGGCGTTTCGGTGGGCTTTGTGGTAATGCGCTGATACTAGGTACAACACAAATTCCATCCCAATAATATCTTCCCATTGATACATCGGGATTCAAACCCGGGACCATTGGATTACCAGTCCAGTGGCATGAACACTCCACCACACCTCCCCTTATATATATATATATATATATATATATATATATATATATATATATATATATATAATGAGAGAGAGAGAGAGAGTGAGAGTGAGTGTGAGTGAGTGAGTTTGTGTATTACCATGTAAAGTGAACCACGTCACCTGGTCTCCTGTTCTATGTTATAGCTATGGTAGTAATGGTTGCCACATGTATGGTAGTGGTAGTGGTGTGGTGGTAGTAGTGGTAGTTGTGGTCTCAGGTATGGTAGTGGTGGTGGTGGTAATGGTGTGGTAGTAGTGGTAGTGGTAATGGTGTGTTAGTGGTGGTAGTAGTTATGGTTGTATAGTGGTAGTCTCAGGTATGGTAGTAATGGTTGCCACAGGACGGGGAACAGAACTTATGTGGGCGACTGTACATAATTGTTTGCTTTAATTACTGTAGTTTTTAACGATCTCTCTCTCTCTCTCTCTATCTATCTATTTATCTGTCTAGCTATTTACCTATTAATCTATCTCTATCTATCTATCTATCTGCTATTTACCTTTCTCTCTCTCTCTCTTTCACACACACACACATTTGGCCCGTGTGTCTAAGCAGGGAGAATAAGAAATACATGAGAGTGAAGATGAAAGAGAGATCTGACCTCACCCGAAAAGTCAAAGGAAATCTCGTATATTTTTTTAGGGTGGTGTGTGTGAGAGAGAGAGAGAGATTTCCATGAGTATAAAAGAACACACCTTATATATATATATATATATATATATATATATATATATATATGCTGTGTTCTTTTATACTCCTGTGAATCATATCCTGAATATTTTATACATAGTTAACAGCTGCACATTTGAACTTATATTTGGTCATTTTTGGATGGAGTTTTCAGCCATAATTATAATGTAAAACTTGCAAAATAAACAAACTAAAATTGGGACGATACAAGATAAATGCAAAAGAACACAATTCAGGTACGCACGCAATCATAATTACTGAAATAACGAGATGTACGATATCGGGAACCTGTTATTGGTAAACTCGTGTATTTGGCAATCCTGGACGCTAAATCTGTGTACAGTCGGCCACATAAGTTCCGTTCCTCGTCGTGATCTTATGTGTGGATATAGAATAGTAGGAATGCATTGCGAGTGTGGTTTCTTTTCATTATCAGTTGACTAATCAGACGAGTTAAGGGGGGATGGTTCACTTTTTGGGCGATTTTTGCATGTATTCATTATTTTTCTAGTTTCCTCCCTAGACGTCCTTCAAATTTAAAAAAAAAAAATCCATTAGATCCCCCTTCTAGAATAATTTGTACATTTTTCGGTAGAAAAATGTTCCGGCCTTCTTCCAACATTACAGGCTCACTATCGTTCGCCAGGGAAACAATTCGACACCTAAATAGCACGAAAGGTCTAAATATTGATGAAGAAATGGGGCGAAAGGTTTTAAAATCGACTAACTAATGGGGCAAACATCTTAACATCTGAAAACTTATGGGGCTAACCATGAGGGAGAAAGTGGACCAGAAAAGCAGCCCATCTCCCCTTAACCACTGCATAAGAAACTACGCTCGTAATTCAATCATGCGCATTATATTTTCCATGTATAAGATCACGGAGAGGAACAGCACTTATGTGGCCAACTGTAGTTAGTCAGTGTACAGTACACTTGCCTAATGTTGAAGATTATGACTCGGTGGATGATGCGGATTGGAGTTTAGTTTAAGGGGGAGGTAGTTGCTTTTTCTGGATCCCCTTCTCCCTCATGTTTAGCATATTTGTGTTGTGATTTAAAGACGTTAGTTACATTAGTTTGGCGATTTTGAGACATTTCGCCCCATTTTTTTCCATAATTATGGATGTCTATCACAAACCAATTCACTGGAACTTAGGATTTGGATTCTCTCGTAATATAATGTATACAGGTAAACTTTAATCTAAGTGGCATTGGGCTGGTCTTTCAGAGTGAGAGCTGAGCGTTCTCTGCCATACCCATAGCTTACTCTGACTTTTCCGTTTACTTATATATTTTCTAGATCTCAAGTGACGGCGTCTCTTCCGTGGATTGACCTCCCTACTGCCAACCATACAGGTTGGCAGATTGGGAGCCAAAGCGTCACATTTTTTCCTTTGGCCCACAACTTTCCTTTCATAATTGCTGAGGGGCACAGGGCCTTGGGCATAGACTACATAATTATTATTATAACCTAGACACGGAAGCGTGACGTCACACGGTTAGTTTGCCGCGCGTCCTAGGGATTTGGTGGCAGCACTTTTGTACTGTACAACAACCAGAGCACCTCAGTGGCTTGTCCTTATTATAGATAGTCTGTGCGCCGCGCGCGCCTGCCAGCTAGCTTGCTGCAGTGTTTCCAAAGTTAAGGGAATATCCGCAAAACGAGGGAGCAATAGATTAAAGAGGGAACGTATTTAAGAGTTAATTAATGTTGGTAAAAACACTTGTAAATTATTTAGTATAAATTATATATATATATATATATATATATATATATATATATATATATATATAAGCAAGATGAAAACATTAAGTATACATATACACTATAAAACATAGGCTACTCATATATGATGCAAGCTGTATACCTTCAAGCAACACAAAAAGAATTAAATTGTCATTTTGAATATATATTAGTATGTTACATGTTATGTAGATGTTAATTTGTCAAGTAGCACTAAAACTGGACATTTATACTTATGACATCTAGGGATATTTTGTCCCACCATTGACGTTGGCAACTCCCGAATCTCACATCAACAATGGCGGGTGTTGGAGGAGTTTTGCTTGTGTGCCTCCTCATAATGACGACAATTACACGATGACTGGCCTTTACAGTAGCCTCTACTTATGTTTATTTAACTATGTCATGTCTGCAGAGTCTCTGGATAATGTTCAATTGATTATTAATAGCGTTATTAGTACAAGGTAGGGATTATTACGAATTAACCCCTTCAGACTCATATGACGCAGAGGTTGCCAGATTAGGAATAAAAAATAAAGTTCTCTCACTCTTATAATTACCTCTCCAAAATTAGTGTTCTGCCCACAGCTAACTCAAAGACAACTGCAGAGGTTGAAGTAACTACTAAAGGTTTCTAAATACCCCTGATGGTAACAAAGGCTTTAAAGTATCCCTAATCGGCTCAAAATTGCGTCATATGTCGGAGAGGGTTAATGAGGACCAAGGACAAGGATAGTCAATATAATGTCTTTGTGGGGACCCTCCCCTCCCATTGTCCTTTGCGATCGTGCTGCCATCTCTCGAACGCGCGGATCCCTATTTACAGATTTGTGGCGTCTACTTTCATCTCTAGGTCATATGTACTCTATGGCCTTGGGTGGGGCTTTGGTTTCCCGGGCGTTTCCGCACCCTCCTCAGCTCCACACCTTGGAGTGGCTTCGGTCACCTGGGCTTTATTAGTGGTAAGCAGGGAGGGTTCTGTGGGGGCGCTCGGTTATGGCCTTGGCCTTGCTTGGCCAGACAGCCTTGGGAACAGCAACAACAACCTTAATCTAAAGTAACATATAATTAATAAACATAAACATAAATAATTAGATTTATGCTTGATTAGCCACAGACACAGCTGTGCATAGATGTAATTATAGCCTGTAATTATAAGAGGAATCTGCCATTTTTCTACCGAAAAATGTACAAATTTATAATGAAAAGGGGGGTGGGGGAGGTGTCTAAGGGATGTTTTTCTAAGTTTGAGGGATCTATAGCGAGGAAACTAAAAAAATAAATGAATAAGTGAATTAATAGGCCAAAAAAGCAGCCACTCTCCCCTTTAAGTGATAATCAGATTGCCTCATCACTAGAGACCCACTATAGTAACAGAGATCGGCCAATCCCCCCCCCCCCCCCCCCTACCACTATAGGGTCATGAGTAGGGTTGTAAATTTCCCGGAAATTTTGAAATCTGGTAAATTTCCAGGAAACTTTCTGGGAATTTTAGGAATTTTAGGGAATTTTGGAAATTTTCAAAGATGGGCTTTCAGTTCGGGTTGAAAGGGAAAAAATTAAATGTACTTGACGTAACATTTTAGAAACCTCAAACTCTTTAATTTCAAAATCATAATGAACAAAATAATACATTTTCCTTTAACCCTCGTCGTTCAGCCCTTTAAATCTTCCCGCCAGAGCTGGAACCATGGGTTTTGGCGAATTCTCTGCATTTTGGCGCGCTTATAAATACGCAAAAAAATGGCCTAACCTAGGTTATATATAAATCAAGTGTAAATACTTGTTGTTATCTTGCAATGGGTAAAGACTAAAAGTCTGTAGACCAAGTGGTTCAGTTTTTATAGTGAAAATACGATTATCGTCATTTACCGATACTCATATTTAATAGGGCCCCTCCATCATTGACGACTTCGCCTATTAACATTAATAGTCTCCATTCAACATCCTGCGCCAGCAATTTGAATAACCCGCGCGGAAGATCATGGTGTACTCATCATAAGTGCATGCTTAATTCCCTTATGGGATCGTCATTTTGATTGGGTACCCTACAGAAAAAACTCTGTAAAAAAGAAAAAAGAAAAGATAATTTAATATCTGTTATCATATGACTTGCCATATACGTGGATTTCTCATGTTTTGCTTCCCTGATACCAGGCCCCCTAGCGGCCATCTTCGTTCTTCCTTCTTCCGCGTCCCTCCCGATCACAGGGTCTCGCCCCGTGTCCGCTTCATTCGACGTTCGCAGAGCTTCTAGTGAGTCCTTACTCATTTGTATATATCTGTGTTGCAGTAACAGGGTTTAGATTAGCTAGCACGGCTGCCAGATTGGTCGGTCCGCAGGAAGAGTGTGTTAAAATAGGGTACCATTGTCACAGGCGTCCAGGAGTCCCGGTTGGGTGGACCGCGTGTGTTTTTTTATTTTTGTATGACGCCTTAGCTGTTGTGTTTACTTAGCTAGAAGGCGACCACGCTACAAGGCATGATACAGACTGTCAATATTGAGGATAGTACATGCCACTTTCTACAATTATCAGCAAATGCTCTGGTTTAAGGGTGTCTGCACGTGGTGCTCCACCTTCCAGGGTTCGTGTTTTGCTTAGGCCCCTTGATGGGGGCCTCCCTCACATGGTGTGGCTGTGGGTTCCGGATCGTCATCGGCTGGGATGTTTTCGGGTAATGTGGTCGTCATAATTAGGGGTCTCCATCATAGGCTACAGGTAATTTAGGTGTCTAAATTTGTCTGTTGTTATTGATTACATATGTTTTCCCCCTGTGTTGGTATTCCCCACAGCTATGGAACGGCCGGAAAGGAAATTAGAGACAAAGGCACAGACGGAGGGACAGAAACCGAAGGAGGGCAGTTTGGAAATTAAAGATTTGTGCCAGTCTCTATCGAAGGCCTTCGATATGTCTAGTGCAACAGAAAAAGTCTCACCGAAGTCCCGAAAGTTGGATGACCAAGAGTTAGTAAGATATGAAAGACGATCACCAGTAGAGCGACCCTTAAGGAAGCCATACTGGTGATCTGAGAGCAGATTATGAGAAGAGAAATGCTTAAGAAATTTGAGCAAGAATAGTTTCAAAAACTTTAGAGATACAAGAGATGAGAGCAATTGGACGATAGTTGGAGGGTTGAGAGCGGTCACCCTTCTTTGGGACAGGTTGAATGAGAGCAAACTTCCAGCAAGAAGGGAAGACGTTAGAGGAGAGACAGAGACGAAAGAGTTTGCCTAGGCAGGGGGTCAGCACGGAAGCACAGCTTTTGAGTACAACAGGAGGAACACCGTCCGGACCGTACGCCTTCATAGTATTAAGCCCAGAGAGGGTAGCAAGTACATCTTTAGAAGAGATTAGGATATTAGGCATAAGTAGGATAGAGGGGGTCGGAGAGGGAGGAATAGTACCGGAATCATCCAAGGTAGAGTTTCTAGCAAAAGTTTGAGCGAAGAGTTAGTTTTGTCAGAGGAAGAAGTGATGGTTGTGCCATCAGAGTGGAAAAGGGGAGGGAAAGACGAGGAAGAAAAATTGTTGGAGAGGTTTTTGGCTAGATGCCAGAAAGCTTGGGAAGAGCTAGAGTTGGATAGTTCAGTGCATTTATTATTGATGAAAGAGTGCTTGGCAAGGCGAAGAACAGATTTGGCTTGATTCCGGGCAGAAACATAGGAAGAATGAGATTCTTGAATTTTAAGGCATCGGTACCGTTTGAATGCTTCCTCCTTGTTGTGGACAGCAGTAGAACAAGCGTGAGTAAACTAAGATTTGTTTGCATTAGACTGAGAGAAAGAAAATGGAATGTACAGTCTACGACAGAACTGCTGTCTTGGCCTGAGGCAATGTGTTAGTTCACTCACCTTTTAATAGATGGCACTTTAATCACTTCTAATAAAACGGGGCGGGGTTAATATAGAGGTTCGAAGGAGGAGGAGTCAAACGTGTGTGTGTGTGTGTGTGTTCGAGAACGGCACGCAAAATAAGTTTATTTTAACATAAGACACAGGCTATATTATAAAATTAGCCCATGCTGGATCACAAATAAGTAACACACATTAGGTGTTGCGTTATTTATGGAATTTAATACACAGACAATCAAGTTTCTATCCTTCGCACTTTCCATTCCCCCTCCTCCCCCTCTCCCTTTCACCCCAACTCTCCTTCTTCACCCGCTTCTTCTCCCCTCCCTCCCTCCCACCTCTCTCTCTCTCTCTCTCTCTCTCTCATTCTCTCTCTCTCTCTCTCTCTCTCTCAAGGACATAAAAGATACCTTCTAAAATACGCAGAATAATACTATGCGATTGTTTTGAATTTACATATACATAATCTATTTTGTATTAATTTCACCACACCACCAAACGCCTCCAATGAAATTAATGAAAGCATGTATGTGATCCACCGGGATTCGAACCTGGGTTATCACACACAGATTTGTAGACACCTTAACCATTACACCACCAAGACGGTTAAAGGTTTATGCACACGCCTACGACTTATGAAATAAATAATAAATGTTAGGGATGACAAAAGTAACACAATATTGATTAGGAATAGGATAACTAGCGAGGCAGCGAACAACACCTGTTACTCGCTGCCTCGCTAGATATCTTATTCCTAATTAAGCTACGATTCCCGAAGAACACGTCTATATTTGTTTATATATATATTAAGTGTAACAATAACACTTAGGATTTACGTTATTTGTGTTGGCTTAAGGAATAAGTTGGATAATACACATACTTGTGACCTCCACAATTTGTAATGTTTGAGGAGACGGCGCTTCAACCTCTCTCCTCTGCCCATCACATTCAAGCACCAACCCACCCACACCAACACTAACACAGGATACAAAACAGACACACACACACTCACACCCAATAACATAAAACGCACATCACACACATGATCACATACAACGTAATGGGCACAAATCACTCACACATGATAACATAAAACACACACACACACACACACACACTGGTCCAGGCAAACTAGAAAAGGTATTAGCATTATTGAGGAGATACTGCTGTCTTCAGTGCGTGTCATGGCCATCCTGAGCCTTACGACGTATACAGACTAATAACACACATAACAAAGCCACTATAACAACTTCGTCTCTCTCCAACACCCCTTCTCCCCTCTCTACACTCTTCAGAAAATAGGAAAAGTAGAAAGTAGCTACGAGGTGCCGTTGTGAAGGCTTATCCTTCAATACCTTCACCTGACCTGACCCCATCCGGGGTTTAGCTGGTCCACAAGGGTGTGTGACATGAACCCAATAGAGAATTTGTGGGCCATCATGTCATGGAGTGGAATGTGGTTCAGGTGTGGATTGGAAAGGGCGGGAGGAGTGGGATCGGGGGGCGGGGGGGGGGGGGAGGGGAATCCGTCGCCGCCCTAATATAAGTTGGAAAATGTGTAAATAAGCTCCAACGAGAATACAGGAGGTAGTTGATGCAGCTTGTGGGTGGAGATCATATTGATTTCATAAATAAAAATTGTAAATGTTTACATTTAAGATCCCTTTATATGTATTATATAATGTGTATGTGTTTCCAATGTTCACCGTAACATAATGATGGTGAAATAATACATATTAAATTAAATTCAAGGTAACATACACAGAGCTATAGTATACTTTTAATTATGTTTGGACGATAATTTAAACAATACGAAGTAAAAATATAAAAGCCTAAACAATTTACAGTATATCAACTTTAAAACAACATAACAAGATTGCTTGGATTATCGTTAATTGTTCAATTTGATGACTTACTTTATAGTAAATCATTACAATGGGTAACGCCGAACTGTTTACTGATAATGGGAAGCCACAGTAATTAAGCTAGTAATTAAGAATCCACTGAGAAAAGTATAATGCAATAATCATAGCGTGTCATATTACATGTTAAGGTAATATGTAATATTTCATGTTAAGGTAGGCGGATGCCCAACCCCGAAAGGGGTTGAAATAGGGGAGCTATCCCCCCCCCCCCCCGCCAAAGGCGGCTTTCTAGGGCCTTTCCTAGCTGATGCTGAGAGGATTGGGTTCTAGTCATGTGGTGATGGGCTGGTCTATCAGAGTGAGAACTGAGCGATCTCTGCCATACCCATAGCTTACTCTGACTGTTCCTTTACTTATATATATTCTAGATCTCAAGTGACGGGGCCTCTTCCGTGGATTGACCTCCCAATCTACCAAGATTGGAAGCCAAAGCGTCACATTTTTCCTTTGCCCCTCAACTTTCTCTTCATAATTGCTGAGGGGCACAGGGCCCTGGGTGGGTCTTGGGTTTCCCGGGCGTTTCCGCACCCTCATTAGCTCCCCGCCATGGAGTGGCTTCGGTCACTCAGGCTTTATTGTGGTCGGCAGGGAGGGTTCTGTGGGGGCGCTCGGTTATGGCCTTGGCCTTGGGACTGTTCGGCCAGGCAGCTTGGGGAACAACAACAACAACATGTTAAGGTAGATTATGAATTGGTCAACCACAGTGCTGTGAATAGTGGTATGGAAGATTTTTTTTGTACTCTAATATGATTTTTTTTTTTTTTATTACAAAAAAAAAACACGTTTCGGCTCATCTAAAGTGTTTTCTCTAACTGGGCCGATATTATCTTGTCTTTATGATATATATATTTGGTTATAATTTGGTCAAAGCTAGATTACAATGTGATCCAACTTGTCTTGATGCGTGGATTGTAACATCCCGTTTCAATTACTTATATATTTATACGATTGTTTACACTAACCAGGACGCCAAGGTTGGCAACTTTGAGTGTTTTGCAACGGAGCATACTGTATATATTTATTTTCTATAACACATTGTATAAGGTAAATAATAGAATACGAGTTAATAATTGAGAATCAGTAGAGGTAAAAAGAACAGTATTATTAAAACACCAAAGATTTTTTTATGGACACCTTTGAACACGACGATGAGGAAAATTATATATTCGGTTAGGAGAGAAAAGGGGGAGAGAAAAAGAGAGAAGGCGGGGAGATAGGGGAAGGCAGCAGAGAGAAGGGGAGGAGGGGGGAATGGGAAGTTCGAAGGATAGAAACTTGATTGTCTGTATATTAAATTCCAAAAATAACGCAACACCTGATGTGTGTTACTTATTTGTGATCCGGCATGGGCTAGTCTAATAATATAGCCTGTGTGTTATGTTAAAATAAAGTTATTCTGAGTGCTGTTCTAGAACACACACACACACACACACACGTTTGACTCCTCCTCCTTCCAACCTCTATACTAACCCCGCCCCCTTTTATTAGAAGCGATTAAAGGGCCATCTATTAAAAGATAAGTGAACTAACACATTGCCTCAGGCCATGACAACAAGTTCTGTCGTAGACTGTACGCTTCCATGCCCGAGAGGATTACCTCGGTAATGCGTTCAGCACTCTCCACGGAAGCAGAAGTCATTCCATGGGAAATCAAAGAAGTACTGCCGGAGGGCAGTAGACCTCCATCAAGCTTAAAATTACACCCCCTAGACCCCCTTTCAAGGTAAATTTGTAAAAATTTTGGTAGAAAAATGTAGTTCCTCTTAAATTACAGGCTCGCCTTTGCTCGCCAGGAAAAAAATCGACATCTAAAAAAATAAAAAATAAAATCCATCTACTGTAGTCTATGGTAAAGACTATAACTATAACACGTATACACTGGTCAGTCCATTATGCTATACACCTTTCTCCCTCATGTTTAACCTCAGTGCTTTTGAGATTTTAAGACGTTTGCCCCATTTGTTTGGCGATTTTAAGAACTTTCGCCCAGTTCGTAAATTTTAAGGCCTTTCGTGTAATTTAAGTATCGATTTTTTCCTGTATTTTAAGAGGAACCGGCCTTTAGCCGGTACATTTTTCTACCGAAAAATTTACAAATTTATCATGAAAGTGGGTCTAGGGGGTGTAATTTTAAGCTTGATGGAGGTCTAGGGAACACACTAAAAACCTCCCTTTAAACTATAGCATATACTGTATATAAACTATAACTTAAGCAGGCAGGGGAGGCCAGTGTTCCCAATTTAGCTACTTTCCTGCTAGATCTACAGGTATTTACTTCGATCTAGAGGCAAATTTGTACAGTCAGAAACCGCAATTTCTGAGACACTTTGATAGGGCTCGGACATGTGGAGTGCATCGTTTCTGGACGACATCCCACTTTAACTCTCACAAGGCCGCATACCTATGAACACACGGTTCGAACAAATAGATGCTTCACTCAGTCTGCCTTGTAAAATTATAATGCTGCTGCTATGTTATGATCCGCATTCATATATTTATGGATATATAAATTACAAAAATACCTTTATTACATTCCCCTATGTATCTACAGTAAATACGGATACGAATATTACCATAGGTTTTAAGAAATTTAAAATTAAAATAAAGACTTCCTAATTGCTGCCCCACGAGAATGGCTCGGGATCCAACCTTCCAAGTTTCATTGGCTGTTACGAAATTTGGTAGTTTAGGTTCGCTCTTTCGTCCCCCACCCCCCAGAGAGCTATCTTCATTTCCATGTTTATTATTCCATTATTATTATTATTATTATTATTATTATTATTATTATTATTATTATTATTAGTGACCACGTTCTGCATACTTGTATTCATTTCGAAGCGGAGGATGTTCAGTATTACAGTGTAAATGTTTACCTTGTATTGGTGTGTAATAAACAGTTGTTTAGTAAAGTAACAATGGCAATTATGACGATAATTGCTAGTTACGATTAGTCGAGTGTGTGTGTGTGTGTGTGTGTAAGTGATCCGATGTGTGTTGTAATATACATAATGCTCTACAGTAGGTGACAAACACTGAAAACAGAAGTGTCTGCTTCGTGACATACTATGCAATGTAATATTACATTTTATAATCTGGTTATGACATTCAGGTGTGAAACGGCAATGAGTTATCAGTAGTGATATATGGGGGTATTATGTAATACCACACAAAGTAAAGCTTCGGACGCTGATAGGTTTATAGATTCGGTATTGATTTAGTAAAACACTCTAAAGGGTAAAGGCTTTATAAGCATCGCATCGTGATATTGCGCTTAGCAATGGCTATAGATGCCTTTTCGATGTTACCTGAACATAGTATAGAACATAGTATAGAACATAGTATAGAACATAGTATAGAACATTCGATAGTATCTGATTAATTGCAATGTTTACAAAGTGCAACAAGGTTAATAGCATGATATAAAAATGGATGAATTATATGTGAGTACCGGTATGTGTTTAATATTAACTACTATGGATGACGTCTGATGAATCTCACACACACACAAGACAAGCCTGTCCATTCACTGTGGTTTGGTAGTGTTCTTTACATTCTTATTTTTGTAATAGTTATCTGTGTTTAATGTAGATATAGGAGGGAATAACAAACAGTGGTATTTTTGTCATTTTTATATCAGATTCTGTAGTGTGAATCTTATCGTAGCATAACAACACAATAATGTTATATGGCAGACCGAGTTAAGCATCTATTGGTTCGAAACGTGTGTTCGTATGTGTGCGGCCTTGTGATAGTTAAAGTGGGCTGTCGTCCAGAAACAATACGCTCCCAATGTCCGGGCCCTATCCAAGTGTCTCAGAAACTGCGGTTTCTGACTGTACGTCAAGCGACATGAATCCTAGCCATATTCTGTAGATTTAGTCCATTTTAGAGAAATATTGAAGAGATTGTGCCATTATTCTAGCTATTATCGGCATATTCATTTTAGAGAGATATTGTAGAGATTGCGCCGTTATTAGCTCTTATCGGCATACATTTACTATCTAGCGGACTTTATTTGGTAACCCTGGGTGAGGCTGCTCTGACTCAGCCTCTGAGGCAAGTGGTCAGTCACTCACCAGCTCCTGCAGGCATAACACGTACTGCTCTGTCCATTTTGCTATACCCTGTTCAGTATAGGTAGGTCACAAATCCAGACTCCTAACCTCTATATCCCAAAAATGGCTAGAGCAAATGGGCTGTATATTTCCACACCTGCTCCCTGGTTGACTCTTCCCAAATGGTAGAAATGTTAGCTCGGTTACTCTAGTCCTTTTATAAGTTATAGAGGTTAGTTAGTGGACAAGATGTCTATCCATCTATTGCCTGACGCCGTGATCTCCGAAGGGGTGGCCACGAACGAAACTCTCCCATGCACCTCTGTCCCCAATCAGTCGATGCCCCTCCTCCCAACCAGCACCACCTTCACTCCATCCTTCCACCTCTCTCCGTTTACCTCTCCCTCTTAGCCATTCTCTTGCTTACCATGTTCCATATGGCCGAACCATCTCCAGGCGTTCCTTTTCACACTTTCCAGCACATCTACCTCCACACCACCCCTCCCTCTTACTTACTCATTCGTCTGTATATTCCTCCATGTAACTCATTTCCACCCCTCTCACTCTTGGTCTGAATGTCTCTCCACCAACGTCCATGCTTCGCTCCCGTAACTCAATGTCTGGATTACCACACTGTCAAGCAAGGACTTCTTCACTTCTATGCTGACTACCCTATTTCTTGTTACTGCTATACCCAATCACTCTCCTCCCTCTTCTCCTTACTCCACACACCTCTTCACATGCTGCACAGATCTCTTCCTTAACCCCTTCCCTACCGAGGATGTTTTTGTGTTTTTTACCAGCTATATTTAGACTATTTTATGCAGCTTAGGAGGAAACCATGGTGTTTAAAATGGATAATATAGATAGTTTGAAGTCTGTTAATTGATACAAGTCCTCCCTAAACTGGAACAAATAGTCTAATATCCAGAATATAATAAAAAGGACAACTCCGTACTAAAGGGGTTAAACGCTTTGCTCACCTCTTCCACTTCCTCCATACCTTCCAGGTCAAACCTACCTAGTCTTCTTTCTACTGCTCTCCTGAACTCTTTTTGATTTCCTCTTCCTGCAACCTCTCCACCCTTCTCGCCATTCAATCTTCCTCTCGCCTCCCTCCAGCTCTCCTCACCCACTTCTTTTGTATCCTAATTTTAGCTACTACTACATAATGATCAGACAGATCCACGGAAAAACTAAATAAGATGGTCACCAATTTTCCCATGGATTTTTTTTATGTTTCCCTGTTAGTTTTCATCAATATATAGTGTTTGGAAATAATTACAACCCTCGGCGAAACCGTTTTCCCCATTATACAACGATCTTAAGACACGCCGCCCGATAGTGGGGAGGGCTATGAAGTACAGGGAAAATGAGGGGTTAAAGGTGTAAAACGGCGATTAAAACTTATTTTAGCAAAACTTGGCTCGGGTTTTAAGGTATTTCTAAGGCCTAAAACCCAATATTTCGAAAACCCGAGCCAAGTTTTGGCCAAAGCTGGCTCGGATTTTGAGTTTGTAGACAACAAAATGACAGTAACCACATTTAGAAATTTGGCTCAGGTTTCCCGAAATTGCAAAGCCATAAAACCCGAATTTAGGAAAACCCGAGTCAAGTTTTGGCAAAACTTGGCTCGGATTTTGGGAATTTTAAGAGTAAACAAATTACAGTAACATAATTTAGAATTTTGGCTCGTGTTTCCCTAAATTGCAAACCCCAAAAAGCATAATTTTGGAAAACCCGAGCCAATTTTTGGCAAAACTTGGATCGTATTTTGAGAATCGAGAAAGACTAACTAAATGTCAGAAATCGGAGTATAACTAAATAAGTTGGTCACCAATTATTTTGCAATATATGATAACAAATATGGATTTTATATGCTCTAAACATAATATGAAAATGTGTTTTAAGCCTCGGCAAAACCTAATAAAAATATATGGTACTAAAATGGAATTTTGTCGTAACATGGTTGTCAATACCTTCCTATAGACGGCACCGATTCGTACACACGCCATTTTCACCTGTCTCCCGAGGTCTGTCCACCAGCTTTTTAGTCCACTCCACCTGCCCATCTCTGTCGATAGGTTGGGTTGTTTGGTTAGGTTAATATACTAGGTCTCAGAAACAAGATTCGTAGTTGCGGTAGTATTTACGGTATCTGGACACTTCGAGTGAATTCATATTCGAGCGGAGGCGCATTTAGGTTAAGTTAAGTTAGGTTAGGTTAGGTTAATTAGGTTAGGTTAGGTTAATTAGGTTAGATTGTGCATCAGCTCGATCAGGAATTCGCTCGAAGTGACTCGCATTCGTATTTACAGATACGGCCGAATACCGGTAGGCTACTAAATGGGCGCCGGCCCAACCGCCATGTTGTATCCCACGAAGGCCTACTAGGTAGCCTACTACGGACACATTGTAGGCGTTAGGTGTGGATTAGGCTTGTATGCAATGTACTAGGTCTATGTTACTGGATATTTATGATTTAAATAAGTGCTACGTTTTCGATAAATCTGGTTATATGGCTTTGCAATTAGGGAAATCATGAGCCGATTTCCGACATTTAGTTAATCTTTTTCGATTCTCAAAATACGATCCAAGTTTTGCCAAAAATTGGCTCGGGTTTTCCAAAATTATGCTTTTTGGGGTTTGCAATTTAGGGAAACATGAGCCAAAATTCTAAATTAGGTTACTGTAATTTGTTTACTCTTAAAATTCGCAAAATCCGAGCCAAGTTTTGCCAAAACTTGGCTCGGGTTTTCCAAAATTATGCTTTTTGGGGTTTGCAATTTCGGAAAACCTGAGCCAAATTTCTAAATGAGGTTACTGTCATTTTGTTGTCTACAAACTCAAAATCCGAGCCAGCTTTGGCCAAAACTTGGCTCGGATTTTCGAAATATTGGGTTTTAGGCCTTAGAAATATCTTAAAACCCGAGCCAAGTTTTGATAAAATACGTTTTAATCGCCGTTTTACGCATTTAACCCCTCATTTTCCCTGTACTTCATTGCCCTCCCCACTATCGGGCGGCGTGTCTTAAGATCGTTGTATAATGGGGAAAACGGTTTCGCCGAGGGTTGTAATTATTTCCAAACACTATATATTGATGAAAACTAACAGGGAAAAATAAAAAAATCCATGGGAAAATTGGTGACCATCTTATTTAGTTTTTCCGAAATCGGCTCATGATATCCCTAATTACAAAGCCATATAACCAGATTTATCGAAAACGTAGCACTTATTTAAATCATAAATATCCAGTAACATAGACCTAGTACATTGATGGATACAAACCTAATCTACACCTAACGCCTACAATGTGTCCGTAGTAGGCCTACGTGGGATACAACATGGCGGTTGGGCCGGCGGCCATTTAGTAGCATACCGGTATTCGGCCGTATCTGTAAATACGAATGCCAGTCACTTCGAGCGAATTCCTGATAGAGCGGATGCACAATCTAACCTAATTAACCTAACCTAACCTAACCTAAATGCACCTCCGCTCGAATATGAATTCGCTCGAAGTGTCCAGATACCGTAAATACTACCGCAACTACGAATCTTGTTTCTGAGACCTAGTATATTAACCTAACCAAACAACCCAACCTATCGACAGAGATGGGCAGGTGGAGTGGACTAAAAAGCTGGTGGACAGACCTCGGGAGACAGGTGAAAATGGCGTGTGTACGAATCGGTGCCGTCTATAGGAAGGTATTGACAACCATGTTACGACAAAATTCCATTTTAGTACCATATATTTTTATTAGGTTTTGCCGAGGCTTAAAACACATTTTCATATTATGTTTAGAGCATATAAAATCCATATTTGTTTTCAAATATTGCAAAATAATTGGTGACCAACTTATTTAGTTATACTCCACTCCAATACCCCTATACACCCTAACATCCAGCACAGATTTAGTCATTCGTTCGTTTATCCACACATATATAATCAATCGGTGCCTTTCGTCAGCACTTTTCTGCTTGTTCTTCCTCTGTCCAATTGCTCTTCTTTCCTACTTTACTCCAGCCATCTGGTCTGGTTCCACCACTGTCTCATCCTTCTTCCTCCACACCACTTTCCATGTGTACCTGTGTATCATTTTGTGTCGGAAGAAGGTGTTGGCTATCCACAGCCTCCTCCCCACACACACGTCCACAAGTGCACTGCCATTCCCATTCACCTCTGACGGTACACCTCACCCTCCCACCACTCCATCAACTTTCTTATCACCCACTTTCCCATTCACCTCTGTCGGAGCATACACACACACACAACCACCCACGTTTGTATTCCTACTTTAATTCTCACCCACACAATCCTTAAACCCACAGACCCATAGTCTCTTACACGCTCCTTCCATTTGTTACTTACAAACAAACTCACACCTTCTTTCGCTGCTCCCTCACTTACTCCAGCATACACACCCATTCCACACTCTCACTCTCACATTCCACACTCCCACTCTCCCATCCATTTGGTCTATCATTCCACACACATGCAGCCTGGCATTCACCAACACTTCCAGAACCTCTCTTTTGTGTCATCATTTAAGCCTCTTACATTCTATGTCGCTATTCTAAGACTGTCCATGGTAGGTCGGGGTTCGTCAACATTAGGTCCGCCCACATCCGAGGCTGTTCGTTTGTTCATTGTTGCAGTAGGTATTTTTGACGGGTGGGGGGTTGCAAGTCTACCGATCCAACCTCTTTAGTCGCCTTTTACGACACGCAGAAGGCACGTGGGGCATATTCTATTCACTTACCCCCAGGGGGTAATGTAAGGCCTACTTATGAGGATTAGGACGCGTTTTGGACATTTTTCTGGCTATTAGACGATTTTGTTTAGATTAGGACGCGATTTCGACACTGTTCTGGCTGTTATTAGACGATTTTCTTTAGATTACAAAGATTTGCTAAGATCAGGACGCGTTTTTTTTTAGTTTTCTGGCTATTATTAGACTATTTTGTTAGATTGGGACGATTTGTTTTCATTAGGACGCGCTTTAGACCGTTTTCTGGCTATTATTAGACTATTTGTTTAGATTATGGACCCTTTGAATACCAGCGATGTGTGCTATATATTATTATAGCTATATTTTAACGATATTCTGCTGCTTAGGAAGGATCTGTGGTAGTTAAAAGGGTTGGTTGAGATGGTTTGAAGCCTTATTATTGGCTAGAGGTCCTTCCTAAGCTGAATAAAATCTTCTAATAGTTGCCAGCATAGGATAAAAAAGGACCTCCCTGGTACTGAATGGGTTAAGGGTATAAGAGTAAAGGGTTAATTGCAGTATAGTTTTTACACTTTTAATTCCCACAGATCCTTCCTAAGCTTTATAAAATAGTGTCAGAATGAATATAAAGACTCTATGAGAAGGAGCACTTTATTGACAGCGTTTTGCAGATAGCTTCTTTAGGTCCTGAAGAAGCTATCTGCGAAACTGTCAATAAAGTGCTCCTCCTCATAGGGTGTTTATATTCAGCTGTTATTAGGTGTGTATTAGGTTATTAATCAGTTATTAGGTGTTCATTAGGTTATTATTCAGCTGTTATTGGGTTTATCAGGTTATTATTATTCAGCTGTTATTAGGTGTTCATCAGGTTATTATTCAGGTGTTATTAGGTGTTTATATTCAGGTGTTATTAGGTGTATATTAGGTTATTATTATTCAGCTGTTATTAGGTGTTTATATTCAGATGTTATTAGGTGTATATTAGGTTATTATTATTCAGGTGTTATAGGGGTTTCTATTCAGGTGTTAGGTGTATATTAGGTTATTATTATTCAGCTGTTATTAAGTGTTTATATTCAGGTGTTATTAGGTGTATATTAGGTTATTATTCAGGTGTTATTGGGGTTTCTATTCAGGTGTTAGGTGTATATTAGGTTATTATTATTCAGCTGTTATTAAGTGTTTATATTCAGGTGTTATTAGGTGTATATTAGGTTATTATTCAGGTGTTATAGGGGTTTCTATTCAGGTGTTAGGTGTATATTAGGTTATTATTATTCAGCTGTTATTAGGTGTTTATATTCAGGTGTTATTAGGTGTATATTAGGTTATTATTATTCAGGTGTTATTAGGGGCTTAGGTCAATATACAGGAGGCGCTACAATATTGGTAAAAAATTAAGCTCAATAGCATGTGATTAAGCGATTTTCTCCAAATGTTGATGTAGGTGTCATTCCCAGGAAACTAACATAATACATATTATATGGATATTTACGTGTTAAGGGTTTGTTTACACTTTTTCGTCTTCTGGGAGACTTCTTTTGCGTGACTGTCAGTCAACAACTGAGACATCTGGTGGCGAATGCAATGAACTATACTGGTGGCGTCGTGGCCAAAGTAATCACCCTACCTAATTCATGCCAAGAGTACTCGAGTTCACTGACACGTGATGTCTATCGACCAATCAGGTGATGCCATGATTTGGAAAACAGGTGGCCTGGGATATAAGCTGTCAGTTTGACTCTGGCCAGCTTGTGTAGAGGGTGTGAGCCGATCAAAGCTTTTTCCACCGTCTTTAAAAACACTGAGGCTGCTTGAAGACCTTTTTTGCCTTCCAATAAGTGTAAACTGTCCAAAGTGCAATAACCAGTGTTCCAAATACAGCTGACGAGGACAGCTGGTTTTGAAATGCACATACACTTGTTTTACATGGAAAAATTCGAAACAAAAATCCACCAGCTGTTGACCAAGATGAGTGGTGATCGGCCAGCCAGGCAGCCCAGTATCTCCTCTGTTCATTAAGGTTAGTTGGTTGGTTGGGACAACATAAAGGAGCCGGACCACAGCTAGCTCGGGAATCTTAATGGGTGATTGCAAAGTAACATAAAGTAAAAGATTTTTTCGCATAGGATTAAACTGGCATGCAAGGGCTAGTTGGTTATACTGATGTTTTGGACCGACAGTTAACCCATCGATCTTTTTAGGCCTAATAAGTCCGGTAGAGCATACGCTATACATCATTGCTATATATGTCATTAAGAGCTGAAATGTATTATAAGGGAGAACAAAAATAAAATAAAATACATAGGCCTACTGTAAAACAATAAGTTTTTCAGCCAGTACCCAACCAGCGGGGGTGTGGGGGCGGCAGCCCCCACCAATAATACTAGGTTAGGTTAGGTAAGGTTGTTAGGTTAGGCTAATGTTAACCCCATTCTTACTAGGTTAGGTTAGGCTAATGTTAACCCCATTCTTACTAGGTTAGGTTGGGTTGTTAGGTTAGGCTAATGTTAACCCCATTCTTACTAGGTTAGGTAAGGTTGTTAGGTTAGCCTAATGTTAACCCCATTCTTACTAGGTTAGGTTAGGTTGGGTTGTTCGGTTAGGCTAATGTTAACCCCATTCTTATTAGGTTAGGTTAGGTAAGGTTGTTAGGTTAGGTTAATGTTAACCCCATTCTTACTAGGTTAGGTTAGGTAAGGTTGTTAGGTTAGGCTAATGTTAACCCCATTCTTACTAGGTTAGGTTAGGTAAGGTTGTTAGGTTAGGCTAATGTTAACCCCATTCTTACTTCGTTAGGTTAGGCTAATGTTAACCCTATGAAAACTCAAACAAAGATTTTATTAGGGTTACTGTGTAATTTTAACATGAACATTAGTAAAATCCGAGCCAAGTTTCGTCAAAACTTGGCTCTTGTTTTCGAAATGTCGGGTTATATGAGTATGGAAATTTACAAAACCCGAGCCAACATGTTAATAAGGTTACTGTTATTTTAATTTTTAAATTAGTTAAATCCGAGCCAAGTTTAGTCAAAACTTGGCTCGGGTTTTCAAAAAGTCGGGTTTTATGGGTCTGGAAATTGACAAAACCCGAGCCAAATTTTGGTTACAAATGTGTATTATCGTGTTCTATACGCTTTTTACCCCTCAATTTCCCTGATCTTCATAGCCCTCCCCACTATCAGGGGGTGTGTCTTTAGATTGATGGATAATGGGTAAATTCTTAATTCCCATTCAATTTCATCACTAAAACAACAAAATCAAAATCAAAATACCAAAAAAAAAATACCTGAAAAACACGTTGTTGCGTCTCCTGTATATTAACCAATTTCAGTGCTAAAATGTAGTCTTAAAGAAGTTAAATCTTAGGCTGATTTAATAATCTTAACTAGATTTAGAAATTCTTAGATTTATAGATGGCTATACATAATTTCTTTAATTTTCAGAATTCCCAGTCAGTATTTCTATTTTTAATGTGGGGTATATATTTGATGTATATACTCAGGCACATACCCCATTACTGGGGGTGGCCGACATGAGACAGAGCCCGAATAGAAGCTTCTAAAGTTTCTATTCTCAGGGTCGGACTACTTCTGCGTTCCCTCGCCTATTTGTCTCTTAGCGTAGAATTGTATAATGGGAGGACTTCTAGCCCCCTGTCCCTGTTAAAAGTTAGTCTCAAAGAAGTTAAAGCTTGCTTTGACTTAATAATACTAAATATATATAGCATAGTTTTTTGTTTTTTTTAGATTTATAGAAGTTTATAAATATTAGCCATAATTTTCAAATTTCCCGGTCACTATTTCTATATATAATTATATGGGGTATCTTTGAACAAAACTTTAGGAATTATATACTTTGTCTAGGTTTTAGCTTTACCTTGGGCGCAAATAAAACTTGTTATCGTAGTTAATAGTGTGCCAGATTTTCATTTAAAGTAGTCCCAGATTCTAAACATATAGCCTGCTGCACCGTATCTCACACAGTTCTATCTTTAAACCCGGCATCTTCATTCTAGCTTTATTACCGGTAGGTTACTCTAAAAAAAAAAACAGCGGTAATTGTATTTTAACTTGGTCTACTTTTCCTGAATGAGAAAATAATTAAGTTGTATAACAGGAATTGGCTATTAATTTAATAGTTTATGCCTCCGAAACTCCTTGAATTATGGCATTTTATTGTTCATACCTGACAGGTCTTCTAAACATTTACAGCACCGACGTAGGTCATATTAAAAGTTCCGTCGTTTAAATATTTTTTTTTCTCAAAAAAAAAACTACCGGTGCCGTCCTTTTAACTTTATTCTAGCTACTAGCCTACTAGATTTTAGTTATTAGTGCCAATAGCAATTTAATCGGGGAACTGCTATTTGTAAAAGAAAACTAAAGAGAACGTGATGCTGATTTTGTAATAAGGAAAAATAGTTTAATCAGTGAAATTTGCAACTAAAACAGAATAGTGACACCGTTGCGCAACGCAAAGATCACGTGGGTTTGGTTCGGTCCAGTGTTTCCACAATCAAGGAAATTTCCTCATTTTAAGGAAATTATGAACGCACAAGGAAAGTTTCAAGGAAATAGAGATTTTGAGGAAATTCTAAGGAAATTGTCATTACAATGTTAAGAGAGAGAGAGAGAGAGATGGAAACATGATGCATACAATCAAGGTTAAGAGATACAACAGGTTGGCGCACGCGCAGCCTGCTGACGTCACAATGCTGGACGAGAGAAAGAAAGGTAGAAAAACGCTCGCCTGCCAGCCAACCTGCTGCCACTAGACCCAGGGGTGTCCAACTCCAATATGCGGGCCTCATGCGGCCCCACTCCCTCTAGCATGAGGCCCGTGAACCAGTTTGGCCAAGTAGTGTCAAATATTGCATTTTTTCTAGAAATCTAGACATAATTATTATTTCTTAAATATATTATATATTGGTACTATATTAACTTAAGTACTAATTCTAGGAAGTATTTGTGAGAGTAAGAAGCTTTTAAAGTAGATAGGCCATATGCAGCTTCACGTGATCTTATGTTCTTATGTAATTGGGGTTGGGTGTGACAGGGATCTGCCTTGTGAGGGCCGATCGGCTTTTTGCAGACTCCCATTTTCTTAGGTTCTTATGTTCATTCATTAGAGAGACGCAGAGTTAGAGGGGATTTGATAGAGGTGTTCAAGTGGGTTAGTGGGATTAATAGAGGGGACATGAAAAATGTACTAAAGCCCAGTGATAGCGAAAGAACTATAACAATTGTTTTCAAGATAGATACATTTCGTTTCAGAAAAGATATAGGCCAATAGTGGTTTGGTAACAGAGTTGTAGATAGGTGGAATAGGCTACCAAGTGCTATAGTGGGATCAAGAATGATAGAGAGCTTTAAGATAAAATTAGATAGGCATTTGGACGAGATGGGTCTCTGTAACGAGTGCAAGACTAATTTATTCAACCTTTCTATATATGGAAGATATATAATATTATGGATAATTTTGGTCATTCTTCGTGGTACTGACTCCAAATAAACTATATATGTCCATTCTGTAATGAGGACATCAAATTTGAACAGCATAATCTGAACCTGGTATATACCGGTATACACACATACATACAAATAATTACATTCCGTAAAACCAAGTCGCTTCGGACTTGGGTCGTAACTTCGGACATTGGCGATAATAAGTAATAGCCACTTTTCAAGATGACTTCGGACACCATTTAGGATAAGGATAGCTCTCTTATTATGGGGGATAATTTTAGGAGGCTTCCTGGATTACCGCGCACTATCACCACGCATCACTTTACCTAGTTATATCTCTATAATGTGTTTACAGTCAGATATTGTTAAAAACTTCGACAAATTTCCGAAGTTACACGGTTTTACGGTTCATAGCCTACATACTACACACACACATATACTGTATATATATATATATATATATATATATATATATATATATATATATATATATATATATATATAAATAATGCATCCAAAATGCATCCAACAACTTGACAATATAAAGGCATTTTGTTCAGTTAAAATAGAAGAGCTGCACTTTCACAGGGCATTATACAGTAGTTATAGCATCACGGTATGAAGTAAAAGAAAACGGAGGATGGTGCTGGCTCGGCTGCTCCTTTGAGAATGAATGGTAAACAGTCGAGTGACCTCCGACCCTTCCTTCATCGTGACGTCATGCGCGAGCGGGTACGAGTTTGAGTGACCCCATGCTCCAACCTGTTGTATCTCTTAACCTTGCATACAATGATACAGAGCGTACAATCAGTTCCTGTCCAAATGATGAATTACATTTCCTGCCACTCCATATGACTTATGTTGGAATAGCAGCATCCATCCAGTACAATACAGAGCATTGCTAGTGTTATAGGGCATGCTCATGATAAAGTTGTTCTATAACCATTGCAATCTTTTCTAATTGAGTGTATAGCCAGATACGGTCCAGATTTGATAGTATTGGTCATTTTTACTTTCTGGCATGCTTATCCCCTGAAGTAGCTAAAAATCGGAGCCTTCTCACGTTGGCACCTGTTTTTAAGAGGCTACCATATATGAAAGATGTTGATGTTCAACAGGCTGATCTAGAATGGAGACTAGTATCATTGTTCTTTTGTCTCACAGAGTATGGATGTGGGGACATTATGGCAGTCTATTTTTAATGCTAAAAATGCAGTAGGTTGTCCCCTATATCCTCAATTATCTAAGATTGTATCAATAATGTATTAATTTCCCTATTGCAATGCAGCAGTAGAAAGGATTGTTAGCCAGCTGAAGCTTATTAAAAACGAACACCGGGCTGTCCTAAAAAAACGAGAGCTTATTGGCCCTTATGTCCACAAAGCTTACTTTCCAGAGGAAAGGAAGGAATCCAGCTGAAGCTTTAGATCCTCCAAAATCAATGATCAGACTTCATGCTAGAATGACAGCCAATGCAGATGATACTCGAGTAACTAGATTAAGACAGGAGTTTCTAAGGGATATGACAGGGAAGAGAACAACCAAGCTAAAGTCATTCATAAGTTTATTTTGTATTACTGGTATGTCATATGTATATACTGTGTTATGCCCTGTTTTTCTACAGGATTAACTTGGGTAATGTGAGTTCTAACTGACTGGGTATAGAAGGCTGCATGCACAAAACAAGGTATGAGGAATAGAGAACACAAAATAAACACACGGTAACAAGACACACGATCACGTTTATTGATATACACACTTCTGAATGCTCGTGCAAGACAAATGATAGAATTGAACAACACTAGCATAAGTGGATCTGGATGGAGCCTAGTCTCCCACTTCCAACTTTCAGGTATTAATCTTCTGATCACTGGCTTTATTCACAAGTTTATATACTGGAGACCATCAATGTTACTTATAGATTCATATTTACTGTTAGATTTATTACTGGTAGCTCTGGTGCACAAGTAGTAGTTCACAGACTAGATTAGACACGCGTATTTTAGAGCACGGGAATTCTAGTAACCTCAGGGGGTACTGATCTAAGTTTTATATTCTTATAGCAGAAACACAGAACGCAAATCAGTGGGCGAACATTAGATATCACTAGGGTTTCACTTCTAGGTAATAATATCTGGATATATGGGTGATTACGAGAGTTAATATCGCCCGTTAATTAATAAACACTGACACGCTTAGCACTTCCTAATGGAATGGTTATATATGAATTATACTGGGGCAAAGATATAGCCACTTCGTAGAAATATTAATAAGTAAATCTCTAAATAGCACTGTAACACTGTAGTACTGATAGAGTGAATCTTGGGTAGTATTTGATTGGTCTGGTCCTGGTTATCTTGCGTCCGTGATGTTGGGGGCCAACGACTGGTTCTGCGGCCGTCAAGGTGGTCCATATGTAGGAAGTTCTCAAGTACGTGGGCAGGTCCTTCTATCTCAATCTGCCACGGAGTCTGCCGGCTCTGGAACTCAATTCTCAGCAATCAACAATGATAGAGCTCGAGGTCAACTCTGGTGACCAACCCTGGTTGGTGTCTATCTTTCAACTGATTTTACTGGGGGCTGGAGCTTGGTTTATAGGCTCGGTTTTGGACCCTGTAGGCCAGAGGGATCTCGAGTTTTGATGGACTTATGTGAGCTCTCAATTGATACGGGAACTAGGTAAGGTGGTGATTACTGTTGTGGCACATGGCTATATGGAGCCTTCATCATGTGATATAACTGAGCCTTAGTAAGAGGTACTATTTTGGCTATACTGGAAGTATTTAGGGGAGAGAGACTGGATCTACTTTGCGAGGAGGACTGGGACAGCTGTGATAGGAGTGTCTCTCTTAGATTGTTCAATCTTCATTCTATGGTATAGCTGAGGTGCTAATTTGGTTATCGGAGTATGCAAAAAAGGTTAATGGGTTATTGTGGGTTAATAGATGTTAGTAAAGGTGTTAGTCATACATGGTTAGTTCATTGATAGGAAGAATTCCTGTGCTACCTGGCAATGACCCGGAAGTCAAAACAGGGGTCAGGTATACCTCCGCAGGGGTCGGGGTCTCCCTCCTCGGGTGGGTGAAAAGAGGGAGGTGCGCGTCCTCTCTCTGTGATGGTCGTCCGGGCGGCTGTGGCTGGGGGCTTGCCATATTACAAGTGTTTGTAATAACCCTCTGTTTATGAGACAGATGTGGGTGTTCGTAATACTAAAACCGAAGGTGCCTTGACCAGCTGGTTTAATTGGTTGGGTTGTTAATTGCATGGTTTGTTGGATGTGGGGTAGACTGGGTTGCTAACTCTGCCACATTTATCTGGAAGTATGGCAATAGAAGTTAGTCACTGGCGAGGCGGCTAGCCTCGCACCGACGATAATTTGGTACAGGGTTGTGAATGGGTTGTGAGGGAATAGATGGCATGCAAAGGGTTAGTAAAGTTCTAATAGTGTTCCTTCCTACTGGGGGAAGGTAGGCTGGATAGGAGTATAATAATACAAAAGGTTTGAGAATGTTAGTAACGGAAAAGTTAAGGATATTCAGAGGGTGTGGTGGAGAGGCTAGGTTAGGAGGGAGTGGAGGAGCGTGGGGGGGTTAACGAGAGGGAGAGGGTTAAGGAGGGCTACGTGGAAGTTTGACCCTAAGGTCTCTGGGCGTAGGGGTGGCATTAGACTACAGTTGGTATCGTAGCCTGGGGGTTAATGACAGGGAAGGTATGTTAGCCAAACGCTACCGGGGGATGAGCAATATGGGGTGGTATATGAGTCTGGAAAGGATAGAATCATGTGGACTGTGGGGCTGTGGGGAAGAGGAGGTTAACTGTAGGTGTGTGCTTGACTGTGGATAAAAGTAGAGAAAAACATTGTGTATTATTACTCGTCAATACGAGGGGTTATGGACACTATTATTTGACACGATTTCTTGCTGATCTAGTTGTCCCTGGGAACTGCGTTTTCTATGAAATATAGACCAAAGAAAGCGGCAGTTCGTAGGGGTACTTCGTTATTGTTTCGTGGTAGATATGTGTCGAGACAATGGTAAAAAAGGTTATCTATACAATCTCTGGTTGGGGTAAGAATTAGAGTTCCTGCATGGTGGCTAACATCTTCAGTCATTATCTCTGTCTAGGTCTTACAGGAATAATGGTTATATATACAATGGTGTACCCGTGGGTATCATAGTTCCTTATCAATTATGACATGGGGGTTAACATAATACTTCTCGGATGGAAGAACATACATAGAGTTATGGGGGCGGTTGGTCTTCAGAAACTTAGTCTGGCAAGACAAGGTATTTTAGGGGGTTAACATATTACTTCTCGGATGAAAGAACATACATAGATTTATGGGGGCGGTTGGTCTTCAGAAACTTAGTCTGGCAAGACAGGGGTTAACATATTACTTCTCGGATGGAAGAACATACATAGATTTATGCCTGTCTGAACTGGTTGGCATTGGCTCAACCTAGGGACAGGGCATGGGTGTATTAAATTAAGGTGTATTCATGTTCATCATCATGTAGGTAGAGTCTGGCGGGTAAGAGGTGTAGGACACGAGGGTAGTGGATACGCGAGGTGGGGGAGGGTTGTGAATTGTAAAGGGGGTGGTTTGAGGCTAGGCGCCGCGCCGCTCGTGACCTAGGATAGTGACCCTTAATGCGCTGGACATAGGGGTGGCATTTCCCTACGATCGAACAGGTAGGGTGGTGTGTGCAGCGGGGCGTGAAGGATAAGCGGACAGGATGACCCAAAACAGGGTACCACTGAGCATAGGGTCACGAAGCAAAGTAGAGTAGTGTGGATTGTGGATACGAAGGAGGTGATTGGAAGACTTATAACAATTGTGGAAAAGTAAATGGAAGAGATGAACACGATGGCGGATAAAAGATAATTAACCAAAGGATTGAATACATGCATGAATGACGACATTATAGCCGTCGTCCTAATAAGATGATGAAACCGGGTTGGTATGCACGTGGCACAATACGACACAAGGATAGTGCCGCTATGTCGTATCAATACTGGTGGCATCTCCGGTTGAATATTATATATACACTTAGTTACTAGAAGAACAAGGCAAGGGGGGGGGGGGGGAGGGGGGGGGGGGGCCGACTGAACACGGGGGTACATATATCTATACTCGTCATGGAGAGAGAGACGAGGTAGCTTTCCTGCATCTCTCCTGATAATCGTCTGCAGATTGGTCATAGTGAGTTTATCCGAATTAACAGGCCTAAATCAATACAATAACTGGCATAGGGTTATCGGGTGTATAGTCGTGGTTAAAGGTTGGGAATATATAGTTAGTGGATAAAACAACGGGAGGTTAGAGACATAGAATTGTTAGAATTGGGGGGGGGGGGGCTATGATTGTTATATAACTAAATACAGGGCTGACGTAATCACGATCTGATTTGGTGTGAAATGGAAGCTAAGGTGTCTTAGATCGCCTCGAACCTACACAATGAAAGTATTATAGCCTGTATGGTGGTTACATAATTAAATACATACTTAGGTGGTACATCAAGAATATCAGTGAGTAAAGTATTGTGGTTTGTATATTAGAAGACTGTGATTGAGAGACGTATAATATGTGGAATGAATTGAGAGGGAGAGAGAGAGACCAAATCGGGAATGGAAAAGGGGCCTGGGATCTCGTTGGGGTTGAGAGTTTCGCTCTCAGGATTTTCGTTCCTGTGGCTCGTTAGGGTTGGAGGTTTCGCTCTCAGGTTTTTCGTTCCTGTGGTATTTTATACTGCATAGTAATCTCATAGAATCTTAGATACTAGCATAATACCAGAAGTTTGGAAAAAATCAAAGACCGTGATGATACCAAAAATAAGTAAACCAAAGGTGAATGAATTAAGACCATTGGCACTTACAGATGTATCATATAAATTATTTATGACAACTGCAATTAAAAATAAAATAGAAGAACATGTAACATATAATAAAGAGGTTAGAGAGACTCAAAGTGGATTCACAAGTAAAGGCAGAATAGAAAATAACCTCTTTATCTTGAAGTACTGTATACAGAGAGCTTTTGAACTAAAGAAACCACTAATTGTCATCTCTATTGATTTTTCTAAAGCGTACGATTCAGTAAGAAGAGAGAAGATGATTGAAGTGTTAAAGGACTATAATATAAATTCAGATATAATTAATGTAATAAGTAAAGTTTATATTGATGACAGCACAATTATAAATAAAGGTTATAAAAATGAAACACAGATTCAAGTCACTAGTGGCATTAGACAGGGCTGCACAGGATCGACCACACTTTTTAAACTTTTAACTTATGAAATTATAAAAAACTTGGAAAAAGAAGGAGGATTCACAGATGAGTTTTTTAAAATAAAGGCGCTATTCTATGCTGACGATGGTCTACTTATGGCACATACAATAAAAGAGGCTGAAAAAGCAATAGAAGATCTAATTAAAATAGGAAATGAATGTGGGCTAAACATAAATAAAAATAAAAGTCATATATTAATATTTAATATGAAGGAGAAACCAAACAATATCAAAGAAATAGAAGTAGTTAAGCAGATTAAGTATTTAGGAATAAAAGTAAATGATACTAGAAATTGTTTCAAAGACCAGAAATCTGAGGCAATCGGAAAAGCGAATAGAATGGCTAATATGACCTATCCGGTAATAGCACAAAGCTGCAACAAAATTCTAATTGGTAAAACATACTGGAAGAGTGTGGTGCTCCCGTCGGTCCTGTATGGCTCAAGCATAATAGGATTTACAAAAACAGAAATAAACAAGTTACAAAATATTGAAAATAGGGTATTTAGACAAATATTAGGGGCACCGAGATATGCACAAAAAGTGACCCTGAGAGGGGAGATAGGAGCATCCACAATGGAAGCAAGAATTATGGAAGGAAGTATAAAATATTTAAAATATTTAAGAGAAGACAGTAATGATTTACTTAGAAGAATAACAGAAGAAAAATTAAACAACAAAAAAGATCCATGGACAATGGAAATTAGAAAATATATAAACATTTTAAATTTAGGAGAAACAGATTTAGCGAGTATACTGAAGGAAGAAATTAAGAAGAAAGTTAAAAATTGGGATACAAGGAAATGGCAGGAAGAGCTAGGGGAGAAAAGCAGTTTAGAAATATACAGGGCCTTTAAATCAGAAATAAAGGGAGAAGAAGAACTTTATGATAATACAGAAGCTTCAGTCATATTATATAGGTGTAGAACGAATAATTTAAATTTAAGAGACAGGAACAGGCATGTAGGAGGAGATATAAAATGCTTACTATGTAATGCTGAGATAGAGGACATAAAACACTTTATTTTATGGTGCCCTATATATATAGAAGAGAGAGTAAAGGAAACAGCGCTACAACAACCTTACGTTGAGGAGGAAAATCAAGTGATAGGAAATCTACTGTTCAAAGAAGAAAACCAGGAACGAGTGAAGATGTTATATGGGATGTGGAGAACAAGAACCAAGAAAATGAAGGAGCTGGAATAAGAAGAAATAGATTATAATGCAACATATAGAAAAAAGAAAAAGAAATACAATATAATATAACAGAGCACGTCACAAAAGGAAAATTACAAGAACCTCTCAGGGAAGTGCCGTTGTTAAGGCATTACTTCCCGAACCACATCTGATCTGATCTGGCTCAGAAACGTTAGTAGGAGGGAAAGTTTAGAGTAGAAGGATAGTTTAAGGGACAATTTTTGTTGTTATAGACCTCTCACCGCCGGCCCCCCCCCCCCCTCTACCCATTTCTCTTCCTCCATATCTTTTCTAGTATCCTCTTCATCATCTCCATGTCTTGTGTTTCCATCTCTTGTGTTAACCCCAACAGTGCCCCTACCCCTCTATCGTCTCTCTGCTTTACCTCCTCCCACCCCCTCTCCCCAACTCTATTCATCATGTACCCCTCCAACTCGTCTCTCTCCTCATCATATCTTGTGCACTCCGTTATTATATGCTCTACGTCCTCTACTATTGGGTCTCCTCCCATTTCGTATTGATTGCAGTGCGGTCCGATTCCATTCCATCTCCTTGTTCTCTCATTCGTCTCTAGGGATCCTGTCCTTGCTTTAAACAGCAGTTTAGATCCCCATCCTCCATCATAGAAAAGCTCTCTAGCTGGTTTTTCCTTCTCTCTGTAATATGACAGCGTGGCTTTGTTTTCTACCCCCTCCCTCCACTTTCTTCTTCCCTCCTCTTTTATCCCTTTCTCTATCTCTCTGATACATCCTCTCCCATTTTCCAGTATCACCCACTCCTCTCTCCCATTTCGTTTTCTAAATTCCCCTCCCACACGGTCCTGTTTTATATTTATCCTCCCCAACCTTCTTTTGCACTCTGTTCCATTTACTTTCATCGCTCGCCCATCTGTATACCTTCTTTGGCCACCTACTTTCCTCCATCCCCTCTAGCCTCACTTTGTACTTCCCTTTTGCTTTCCCTATCCTTTCTTCAAACGTACTCCACCCCATCTGATCCCCTCGGATTGCTTCTTGTGCTACGTATTTATTTACCCCCAATCCTGTCCTCCCAATTTTATTCTGTACCGTTTCTAATTTCTTTGTTTCTGCCTCTGTCGTTTCTACCGCCTCCATGCCGTACATAATTGCAGGTACTCCTAGTCCTTTCCACAGCCCGCGCACTATTTCATAGCTATTCGCTCTTAACCTTGTCGCGCTCCATAATCTCCCATGCCATTGTTGCATTTGTCCAATCTTTTCGCTTTTCGCCTTTTCAAACCCTTTCTCCATAATTGTTACCCCCAGGTATTTATACTCTCTTGTCTTCTTCATTCTGCTTCCTTCCAGTGTCCATTCCTCATCCTCTTGGAGGGATTTTCCCATTCATTTTCATTACTTGGCCCTTTTCTTTACTAAATCTTACTTCTAGTTCCTCTCCGAATCTCGTTGCTTCCTCTAGTAGTCTCTGCAACCCTCCTCCAGTTTCTGCTATCAGAACTACGTCGTCAGCAAACAGGAGTACCCCCAGTCTTTCCTTGTTTATCTGGATCCCCTCCCCCACTCTTTTTATCCTCTGTCATTTCTTCCATATAGAGCGCAAATAATAACGGCGATAGTACGCACCCCTGCCTTACTCCCCTCTTGCTTTCTACCCATCCCGTTTCTATACTTCCTAGCGCGTACTTCGCCTTTGTTCCCTGGTACATCGATGTTATGATGTTTATATACTTTTCTGATATTCCACTCCTTACCATTATTTTCCACAGCAGTTCCCTATTTACTCTATCATAAGCTTTCTCTATATCCAGGAATGCACAGTAACCCGTTTTCTTCCCTCTTTTCATTTTCCCTACCACTTCGCTTAGTATATAGATATTATCTGTCCCCCTCCTGTCTCTTCTGAACCCATTTTGCTCATCACTTATTATTCCGTTTCCCTCTATGGCTCTATTCATCCTTTCCTTCAATATCCCGCAGAAGAGTTTCCCTATTGTGTTTGTCACTGTCACTGGCCTGTAGCTTTTAATTTCCTTTTTACTCTTGTACCCTCCTTTGTGTAATAGCGTTACTCTCGCTTCATTCCATCTTTCTGGGACTCTCATTTCCCATTACCTCATTAAACATTTTCTTCAGCCTTCTTGCCATTTCCCCCCCCCCCCCCCCCTCTATGTACATTTCATTTAGTATCCCATCCGGGCCGGTCGCCTTTCCCTTTTTTAGCGCTTCGATCCCTCTTCTTACTTCTTCGATTGTGAGTTCCCTTTCCATTTCCATCTTATCTTGTTCCAGCAGTCTTCTCTCTCTCATTTCCAAGTTCCATTCCCTCCCCTCCCCTTGTTCATTTACCCCCCCCCCCCCCCTATTTCCTCCCAGTATCGTTTTATTTCAATCTTTATTTCTTCTTCTGTCTTTATTATTCTATCTCGCACTATTAGTTCCACGCTTTCTTCCTCTCTTCCGGTCTCACCTCTTAACATCCTATACCACTCCTTTTGTCCCTCTTTCCTTGATTCTGATCTTTTCTACTTCTTCTTTCTCGTGTTTTATCATTGCCTCTTGTATTAGTATTTTTACCTTCTTCCTTTTCTCCTCGTATGCCCTTACCGCTTGTCTTTCTTCTCTTTCCCTCTCTCCACCTTCCCTCCTATTTCTCTCTATCATCCTTCTCCTTTCTCTGTTCGCATCCCTTCTTTCACTTCTTGCTTGCTTTATTTCCCTATTCCACCATGGTTTTTGTTTTCTTTTTCCTGTCCATCTTCTTATTCTTCCTATGCTCCTTTCTGCCGCTCTATTTATGTCCATCATCAACTCTCCGTCCATTTCATCTATGCTCCCCTCTCTTCTTTCCCCTATTTCTTCCAGGTATCCTCTGTATTCTACCCATCTTTCACTTTTTAGATTCCATCTATTAATCTTCCATCTCGTGTTTCCTTTGCTTTTCCATTCCTTTGTGTAGTTTATCACCATGAGTCTGTGGTCGCTTTGTATCCCCACTTCATTTTCCTTATCTATCCACATGTTTTGGATTTCTTCCCTTGCTCTTCCATTCGCTAGTATGAAGTCTATCGCCGGTGACAATAACAAACGTTGGAGGTCGCTTTGTCTTCGGATGTCGGATGTCGTCTTCAAGGGCCAGAACGCCTTACCAACGGCAGCTCCCTGAAGATTTAAGTTTACTTGATATTTCCTAGTTTACATTCAATGGTTTATATCTTTATTATGCATAGCCTACGTGAGTTGCAGTTGGGATGTGTGTACATGCTTAGATTGATATGCAGGATTCGAAGTTGCATAATAAATCGTAGGCAGTGTCCACCATTCTTTAACTGCCTTCGTGGTGCAATGTATAAGGTGTTGATATTCGGTGTGAGCGTCCTGGGTTCGAATCCACGGACTGCCACATGTGTTTGTAATATTTCATTAATCGATTTTAGGAGTAGAGTTGGTTGTTGGATAGAACATAATAATTAGATGTCAAACTTTTAATTATTATTTCTCTCTTCCACATCTTCAATAAAATCTCCTTTTTCTCTTCTAGATTTTCTTCTCTGAATAAATAATCTCCTATTATTCCCAGTTCATCTTCTTGGTATGGCTGTTGTAGTTCTTTAGCTTTCATTCTTTCATTATTTATTGATGGGCACATGTTTCAGATCTTCATAATCATTGCCACATAGAGTGCATTCTACTTCTCCATTTGTGTCTTTTCTTATCGTTTAGTTGCAGAGTTCCACTCCTGGCCTTATACAGTATGATTGAAGATGGGGCCGGTTATCATACATTTTTTCTTCTTTAATACTTTCTTTCCATCTTTTGTATATTACTAGGCTTGATTTACTATTTACTTCTTTCCAATTTGCAGAATCCCACTTTCTTGTTTCTTCTTTTATTTTTGTTTTCTTAATTCTAATGATATTTTCTCTTCTCATTCCCACAGTATTCATGTAAGTTTTTGTCACCTTCATCCATTTATTTCTATCATCCTCACACATTTCCCTTACTATTTCTTTCAGCAGCTGGTTTTCTCCTTTATCGATACTTTTCAAATATTGTAACCTTCCATTTATGATTCTCGTTTTCATTAGTGAGGCCCCTACTTCTCCTCTCAATTTACACTCACGCATACTAAAACTTGCTCAAGGGTGGGGCCTTCCTTCCCCTACTCTATTCTGGGCAGGTGGAAGGGGGGAATCAGGTCCAAATCTACCCCCACCTTCCACCCCCATCTCCCCCGCTTTCCTTCTCTAGCTGGCAGTTAGTGATTAACGACGATTGTTCTCATGCATTGCAAATTATTGTTAAACCATCATTGCACATGCTTAGTAAGTTGGTAACACCGAGGCCTCCTCGCCCTGAGGCTCCCAGATGGGAGCGTCTGTACGCAGCCGGATACCTCACCCTCTACATATGCACGAAAATATAAGCCTCCCTTGGCCCCGCCCCCCGTTCCCCGCGTTTAAATAAACCCTTCAAACCGTTCCTGCCAGCTCGCTCTGTAGTACAGTCACTAGAGCTCCCGCCTGGCATTCAGATATCCAGTGTTCGATCCCACTCGAAGTTTAGTAGGTGACTGGATGACTCGGCCCATGGGACAACTCGGCTCGGACAGCTCGGCCCACTTTTGGACAACTCGGCCACGACGGCGAGACAACTCGGCCCATTATTTAAGACAGCTCGGCCCCATGTTTTGCTATGGGGCAATTTGACGAGACCAGTCAGGATTAGGATGGGGAGAGCTAAGTGGAGGGTTTATGGGTGAGGCCATGTATGCAGCACCAAATCCTGTCCTCTGCATATGTGCAGCCTTTTCCCTAATATTTGTATTATGTTACTTAGGCTCAACTGTTCGGTTAATTTAAGTTAGGTTAGGTTAGGTTAGGTTAAGATAATAGAATAGTATAAAGGAAAAAAAAATCATGCCAAGGAGCCTATATTCTCACGCATGCGCAGAGGACAGGATTTGGTGCTGCATACATGGCCTCCCGTTTATGGCGTGTGTGTAATGTGGGCGAAATGTTCGTTTATTGTATAATTATGTCATAGGCTAGTTCTCTCGAGTCATAATGTGTAGGTTAGGTTAGGTTAATTAAGAGTTGTCTCGTAATTAACACGGGGCCGAGCTGTCTCGTTTTTACTGGGCCGAGCTGTCTTGCGGTGGGCCGAGCTGTCCCGTGGGCCGAGTAGTCTAGCATTCGTTTAGTATATTTTTATATTTTTATTTTGTTATTTGTGTTATGTTATATATTATATATTATATTAGGGTTAAGTTAAGTTAGGTTAATCTAATCTAATATAATATAATATTTGTACATTTTCGGCAGTGGGCGGGGCCAAGGGAGGCTTACATTTTCGCGCATGCGTAGAGGGTAAGGTATCCGGCTGCGTACAGACCCTCCCCTCCCAGACACATGGCGCCATCTGGATTAGGCAGGGTTGCCAAATTAACGCTAGATATATACCGATAATAGCTAGAATAATGCCACAATTCCAACAATATCACTGTAAAAGGCTCAAATCTGCATAATATTGCTAGAATCCATGTCACTGAATGTAAAATATTGCCTCTAGATCTAGCGGGAAAGTAGTTTAGTTGGCAACACTGGGATTAGGTTCTGTAAACAAACCAGCCGTCATCCGCCAGAGCCGAGGATGGAGTCGGACAAGAAAGAGAGGAGGGAGAGCTGAGCTTGACAGATATGGACGAAGAGGGAAGTGAAATAGACTGCATAGAAGAGCGAAAAAGGGATAAACAAAAAGAGAGGATGGTAGAAAGGGAGGGAAGTAAACGTAGGAGGGAAAAGGTACATAGAGTACCGGTAAACACAAGACCCAGGGGTATGAGGGAGGATGGGGAGAGAAGGAGCAGTGGGAGAACACAAGTAGAGCCCGAAAAAGGGAAGAGTAGGAGCGTAAGGGAGGCGGAAACAAGTAGTGTTGATAGCAGAGACAGAGGAAGATATGGGAGAAATGTTGCAGGAGGCGGAAAGGTTTGGCAGAGACCTAGAAATGAAGTTCAGTGTAGAGAAATGCAGTAGGATAGTAGTAAATGGACCAGAGGCAGTAGAAATGAGGATAGGAGGGGAAAGAATAGAAACAAGAGAGGAAGTGAAGTATTTAGGGGTATGGATAGGGAGGGAAGGGCGACAAAGGACAATGAATGAGAAAATCATGAAGGTGGAGCAGTGAAGTAGTGGGAAACTGTGGAATGTGACAAAAACCAGAGTGAATAAATATAAAATAGTAAGAGAGGTGTGGAAGGACTTTGAAGTGCCGAGAATAATGTACGGGATGGATGTGAGAGGGAGTACAGGGGGAGAAATAAATAGACTAGAGATGGGACAAAATAAAATAGGAAGAATAGGGTTAAGAGCAAGAAGGTGGACAGCAAATGAAGCAGTGAGAGGGGAGATGGGATGGAGTACATTTGAGGAAAGAGTGGCGAAGGCAAAGTTGAGGTACAAGAGTAGGTTGGAGGAGATGGAGGATAATAGGTGGCCAAGGAGAGTGTATGAATGGGGGGGGGGAGGGGAAGAGTAGATGGGCAAAAGAGTGTAGGAGAAAACTGAAAAAATAGGAGTGAAACAAAGAAGGGTGGGAGAGGAGTGGAGAGATGTAGGGAGTAATGCAGGACTAGGCCAGGGAAGGAGACTAGAGAAAGAGATAGGAACGAGAGTGAAGGAAGTAGGAAGACAGGAATGGAAGAGAAATATGGAGAAGAAAAGTACACTTATAAGATATAGAAGCAAGGGGAGACCGAGAAAAGAGGAGTTTTATGACGGAAGTTGGGGAGCTGAACTACTGTTTAAGGCTAGGGCAGGAGCATTAGAGACAAATAGGAGAACATGGAGGTGGAATGGGGGGGGGGGGGTGAAAGAGTGTCTGCAGTGTGAGGTGGGAGGGAGGAGAGTGGAGGAGACAATAGAACATATAGTGACAGAGTGCCAGGGGTATGCAGAGAGAGATGGGTTGGAAAATGAGTTGAAACGGGAGGTAGGGGAGAGGGAATGGGAAGAACAGAAAGAAGAGGAGGATGAGGGTGTAAAATTTGTGCTAGGTCTCGAGACAGAATAGGGGGTAGATGGGGAAATGGGGAAAAGAATGAAGGTAGTGAAAAGATTCCTGGAGCAGGTGTGGCAGAAGAGAAAACGAAGGGGGGGAAGATAAACGAGATTAAATAGTAGAGAGGGGGAGAGGGGAAAAGTTAAATTAAGTTAAGGAGAGAAAGAAGATATTGGGGGGTGGAGGAGGGGGTAAAATAGGGAGAGGAGAGTTCTGCTTAAGCTATATACTTCAATACTTTTCTTTAACTATCCTTTCTACGACTACTTATTTTCTAAACTAAATCTTAATCAAGCTCTAGCTGTTTCTGGAGAAGAGATCACCGGTGCATAGGTGAGCTGGCTCAGAACAAGGGACAGCAACTCCACAAGAAGAAGAAGAAGCCCAGCCTTCTTCTTCTTCTTCTTCACGATGCACAGTGTCAACAGGGATGTAGCCCCCCAGATAACTGCGCAAGTAGTACAAGACTTAATTAAGGTTCATGGCGAGGGGGCACGATTTCTAGCACGTAACATACTGTAGATGGTGAGGAGTGTGCAGAAGACGAGTAACGGTGAGAAGCGGTAGTTGGAGGGTCGTCAGAGGTCGGAGATCCTCCCTGTAGCATCGAGGAACGTAGAGAGTCCAGTGGAGATGATATGAAGATCGGTGGTGTTGAGAGGTGCTCCTTCAAGAATATGCTTGATGGTAAACTGTCCTCCCTGGCGGAGAATGCATTCCCTTAAGGCGACCCTGGCACCATGATATCTATGACAATGTAGTAGGAAATGTTCAACAGTTTCAGGGGTATTGCAGTGCTGGCAGTGGCCTTCTTGGTGGAGACCTAGGCAATGCATATGTGCCGCCAACCGGGAGTGTCCCAGCCGAAGACGTGTGGCTGCCCTATTGAGAGATGGAGACTTATAGCGAGTGTGCCGCCAAACCATCCAGTCATCCTTGACAGTGCCATAATGGGTATTCGTTATCTGTGCCTTCCAATCGTGGATAAATGTTTGTCGCAATGCGTCGCTAAGGATCACCTTCCTGTCTCGTACTGTGTAGGGGAGCCTAGTGATGTGCTGGAGGGAGTGTAAGTTCTTGGCAAGGGAATCCACGATCTCGTTGTGAAGGAGACCCAAATGGCTCGGAACCCACTGGAGGGACACTGAGGAGCCATTACTCTTATGACGAGCAAGAAGCTGTAGGATCGGGTGGACAAGCTCTTTGTTGGTCTTAGTGGCGTAGGAGATGGATTGGAGAGCACTTCGAGAGTCGCAGCAGAGGACATAATGACCAGGGGGAAGGGTGACCGTGGTCTCGAGAGCTTTGAAGAGGCCAAAAAGTTCAGCGGTGAATATGGTAGAGCGGTGGGGCAGTCGCCATCCCTGGACTAAATGAAATTTAGGAACCCACAAAGCTGTCGAGACGGAGATACCGGTAGCACCATGGATGAGGGACCCATCAGTGTAGACGTAAGTAGTGTCAGCAGGGAAGGTGGTAAACAACTGGAGAATAGCTTGCTTGATGTGGGACGGGCCGTCAGATTTCCGCATACCAGGTAGAGGGTCTATCGATGCATTCGTAGCCACAAAATCCCATGGAGGGAGAGGGGGTACTAGAGGTGTTGCGTGGCTGTTTCTGAAGATGAAAGTGTGGTGCTGGATGAGAGGGCCTATCCTTTCCCGAAATGGCACTTTGCACGCCCTAGGGGCATCTGGGTAGAGTGGGACATCACGTAGATTGGCTGAGAACGGGTGAGATGTCGGTGCGCTATAGGTGACAGCAAAGTAAGATGTACATAAAATATCTCGTCGGACAGACAGGGGCAGGAGATCGCTCTCACTGCAAAGCCCAGCGATTGGAGAGGAATGTAGGGCACCCATCATCAGTCTCATGGCAGAGTTTTGCACCACTTCTAGTTTCTTGAGGGTCGTTGGAGATGCTGAGGCAAAAGCTTGGGAACAATAATCCAGCTTACTACGGATGTATGAAGTGTAGAAGATGCGGAGAGTAGATGGATGTGCACCCCACGTTGTACCAGTAAGAGCCTTCATGATGTTCAGGCGCTGTCGTGAGGAGTCCACAAGGTAGTCTATATGGTCCTTCCATGTTAGGAGCGGGGCATCAAAAACCACACCAAGGTAGCGATGACTGGCAGACTGTGCAAGATTGACGCCATTGAACTTGAGGGTTATCGCTGGAACAGGTCGTTTCCGGGAATAAACTTGGAAGACAGTCTTATTGGGGTTGACTCGGAGGCCCCAGGTGGAAGTCCATTGGTAAAGGGAGTCAAGTGCATCCTGTATAGTACGTGCCGCTGTCAGAGGGTCCTCATGGGAATAGTATAGGGTCAGATCATCGGCGTATGCAACTAGGTGCACTGGGGATAAGTCAGGGAAGTCTGCTAGGTAGGAATCAAATAGGTACGGACTGAGGATTGAGCCCTGCGGCACACCAACACCATAAATCACGTCTGAGGAGAAGGCACCTTGAAGAAACACACGTCCCGTCCTGGATGTTAAAAAAGATTGGATCCAAGAGAGCATCTTCCCACAAACTCCCAGTTTGGCCATTTTCATCATGAGGAGTAGATGAGGTACACTGTCAAAGGCAGCAGACAGGTCAAGGTACACAACAATGGTAGTGCGCTTATGAGATAGTGCAGTTAAAATAGCCTGTTCCAGATTTAGGACATGGTCAACAGTGGAACAGGAGGGGCGGAATCCAGCTTGGTATGATGGGATAATAGAATTGTGTTCCAGAAACCACTGCAGTCGACGAAGTACCATCTTCTCCATGAGCTTGCTAAGTGTGGACAGAAGAATGATCGGCCGATAAGATGATGGAGCTGACGGGTCCTTACCAGGCTTCAGGAAAGGCAATATGATTTCCCGGGTCCAAGGCGTGGGTAACAGTTTAAGGTCCCATGAAGAGTTAACCAGTCGCAATAGTAGGGGGTAAAAGGTGCTAGGGAGATGCTTAATTAATTCATATGGCACCTGGTCCTCACCAGCTGCTTTGCTACTTGGGAGGGTGTGCAAAGCCAAAAGAAGTTCGTCATGGGTGAAGGGAGTATCCATTGGGGAGTTGAGGGCCATTGCTGTATGCACCTCATCCTGGGCATGAGCCGCGATGATAGGTGGGGGTTGTAAGCTTTGAATATGATCAGCAATAGCACGGGCCCGGTCCTCTGGTGACTGGCAGATGTGGCCGTTATCAACCAATGGATACGAAGAGAAGGTAGGTCTCCCATTGATGCCATTGAACATGCGCCACACTGCAGAAGGAGGTGTATCTGGTGATAGTTTACCACAGTATAGTCTCCAGGAGGACACGCGTGCTTTTCGGAGAACCTTCTTAGCGTAAGCCGTGGCACGTTTAATGGAGATCCAGTTCTGCAGGGATTTATGTCGACGTTGAGTATTGATAGCACGGCGGCGAAGAGCAACTGCTCTCGAGCAGTCAGCAGTCCACCAGGGCTTTAAGGGCTTAGTAGATGGCAATCCCTGCGAGTAGTGGAAAAGACTCTTGGCCGCTGTGTTCATCGCATCAACAAGTTCTGCATGGAGGACGGTCGGGTCTGTGCTGCTAGTCTCAGGGAGGGGAACAATATCTTGATAAATCGTCCAATCATAGTTAGCGGGAATCTTCCATTTGGGCAGAGAGACCGGGTGACTTGGAGGCTGAAAACCGTCAAATTTCAAGAGGAGGGGCCAGTGATCACTTCCCAGATCAGGGCCCACCAACGATGATAATTGTGGAAGTAGGACCGCAGAGCCAAAACACAGGTCAATGGAAGAGCAGTAATTGGTACAGGGAACATAATAAGTTGGGAGATAAGGATCAGATAATCGACATAAATTACTTGCTAATAAATAGTTATATAAATCATACCCCGCCTGGTTAGGAGTACCATGGCTCCAGGATGGATGATTGGCATTAAAATCCCCAATGAATAAGATTGGGGCAGGCAGTTGGGCCACATAGTGATTAAGCTCTGTACTGGAGATGCGACGATGGGGGCTGTAGACACCAACAATGGATAGGTGGGAAGATAAAAATGGAAGAATAGTGGCCAAAATTTCCAATGAGCCATCGGGATAGGGTATAAGTTTAACAGGGCGGGCTGAAAGTGAGGTCTTGGTTAGAAGGAGAAGTCCCCCTCCGGGCCGGGCTGGTCTATCCCAACGTTGAATGTTGTATGTCTGAAATCTGGGAGAATATTTGGAGGTGAGCCAAGTTTCAGTGATGATTGCAACATGTGGAGATGTAGTAATAAGATAATTTTTCAGTTCAGTAAGCGACGTCCTAAGGCATTTGGCATTCCAGGTCATGGCACAGAAGGGAGGCATTATAGTTTTTTTGTTTTTTTGGCAGATTTGGGTAAGAAAGGTGGCGATGACTTTCCAGGCGGGCCCTTAGTAGATTTATCACCAGGGGAGGCAACACGCTTGGTGCGAGTCACATCGTCATTCATGGGTTCCAAACCCTGCTCTGGCGTGCGAGGAGGTCCTTGACGGGAAATAGACTGGCTTGAGGGAGGAGATGAATTGTGGGCAGGCAGTCGATGAGGAAGAGTAGAGGTCTCCGGTTTACCCTTATCCTTGGGACCGGGACGAGACTTGGCGGGGAGACGATCATGCGAGACAGTAGGGCGAGATGGTTGCGTAGACGAGGGTGCGGGCGAGGTGGGCTGCGAAGAAGCTGAGTGAAGATCCGGGGGGGCATCGTCGACTATACCGGGAAGAGTTACAGTATCATCAGTAGCGTCGTAGGAAAGTTCAATAGCAGTGGTCTGAGTGGATGCCGAGGTAGAATGTGTAGACAGTCCTGTGGGTGGAGCAGCAGAGGGTGGGATGTTGACGGTGAGAGTGGACTGGAGGTGGGCGACCAGTGAAGCCAGTACCTGAAGCTGGTCCTGTATCGGTAGTGAGGACATGAGAGAGGTGACCGTCGACTGTACTTCAGAGACATTCCTTGTGACGGGGGTACTGTATTGGGCAGGGTTGGTGGGATAATTCCTGAGGTGGGGTGAGCCGCTTGAGGGCTAGGCCTATTTGGAGGAATCTGTGAGCGAAAGTCTTGCAAGGCATCTCTGTAAGATGTGGCGCCAGAGCGCGCCATCTTGGTAGCATACAAGGCCTCACGATATTTGGGGCATTGATTGGAGGTAGAAGGATGATTGCCTGTGCAGTTAGGACATTTAAGGATGGTTTGGATACACTCAGCGGTGGGGTGAGCCTCTGCACATTTAGCACAACGGACTGACCTAGCCCGACAGGCACTAGCGATGTGGCCGAATCTCTTGCACTTCCTGCAACTCTTGGGAGGTCGGTAGTACTCTGCGACATGGATGACTTGGTTCCATAAGCGGAACTGACGAGGGAGCTCGGTTGGGGAGGTGAGAAGGACAGTCGGAGTATCTACCAGTTCACCCCTGAACCTCTCCTTAAAACGTCTTACTGAGGTAACTGGGAGATCGACAGCCTGGAGACTCTCCAGAATTTCTTCTTGGGTGATGGATTCCTCAAGCCGAATTTTCCCATAAAATAGGCGTTTATCCATAGGCAGGGACAGGGAGACCTTCCAAGAGGCTAGACAATCAATCATCAAAATTTCCTGGAGCTTGGGGTCAGACATTCGGAGACCAGTGTCGACAGCAAGTAGGCCTAGCCTTTTGTTGGGACGAATATCCTTGACAGCAGTGTCAAGAGCTGAGTCCAGGGAAGCACAGAATTTCGAGTAGGTCCCACTAGCAAAAAATCCAGAAGCATTTTCAAAACGGATTAAGATTGTCTCATAAATAGGAACGGTCTCACCTGAGTATTGTTGAGGTATAGGCCTAGTGGGAGAGGTGGTGTCCATACGAATATCCTGGCGGCATTGGAGATTCTTTGGCGATGGAGCATGTTTGCGGGGACGTTTGGAGCTGGTCTGCCAATCATCATCATTGTTGTCTTCATTAAGACCACTGTAGTCCTCTGAATCAATCCAGGAGGCCCTGGAGGAGTCGGAATGGGCCTTAGAGGTCGAGGGCGAAGAGCTCTGCCCAGGTACGTGCCCCCTTGACGACGCCATCTCGAGGCCAAGCCCAGTCTTGATGTTCGCGATTCCACGGACTTGAATGGCGTTAAAAATTGGGATACAAGGAAATGGCAGGAAGAGCTAGGGGAGAAAAGCAGTTTAGAAATATACATGGGCCTTTAAATCAGAAATAAAGGGAGAAGAGGAACTTTATGATAATACAGAAGCTTCAGTCATATTATATAGGTGTAGAACGAATAATTTAAATTTAAGAGACAGGAACAGGCATGTAGGAGGAGATATAAAATGCTTACTATGTAATGCTGAGATAGAGGACATCAAACACTTTATTTTATGGTGCCCTATATATATAGAAGAGAGAGTAAAGGAAACAGCGCTACAACAACCTTACGTTGAGGAGGAAAATCAAGTGATGGGAAATATACTGTTCAAAGAAGAAAACCAGGAACGAGTGAAGAAGATGTTATATGGGATGTGGAGAACAAGAACCAAGAAAATGAAGGAGCTGGAATAAGAAGAAATAGATTATAATGCAACATTACAATGAGATCGCAAGACGGAAGGTTGCGTGACGTGCTCTAAACTTTCTGATAACAAATATCCATAAACAGTGACCAAATAGACAAATAATGACAAGAAAATCAAATAGAATAGCAAGCGAACGCGAGAAGTGTGGGGCTTGCGGATATTTCGCTGTAGTTGACAAAGATAAGAGATGTGACGACTGCAAGGACATCGAGAACGGCGGTGGCGCTGCGGGGACCGGGACGCCATCGAGGAGTGACAACAACAACAATGGAGGAATGACCAGGCGAGATTCGTGCGGCAAGTGTAACAACTATGTCAAGGGTTCTGATAAGGCTGTGGAATGCGAAAAATGTAAAGTATGGTATCATCAAGGGTGCACAAAAATAAGTGACAAGTTGTATGATGAGATTAACAGTGGGAGTGGAGAATGTTCGTGGTTCTGTGACAGATGTAAGAGGGTGGTGAAAGACATGATAGCCGAGATGGATAGGCTAAAGGATGAAAATAATAAAATGAGAACGGAGATGAGTAGGATAAAGGAACAGAATGTAATGTTAGGAAGGAGGATGATGGACATGGAGAAAAAGTGGGATGAGAAGGAAGATGTTGTAGAAGGTACTGTAGAGAAGGTCATGAAGAAAATAGAAGAAAAACAAGAGGGAGAGCGGCGTAGAAATAATTTAGTGGTGTATAACATATCTGAGTCAGAAAAAAAAGATGGGAAGGAGAGGGAAACTGATGACAAAAAGAGCTGTGATGTGCTGTTTAAGGAATATTTAGAAGTGAAGGAATATAAAATGATGAAAGTAATTAGGTTAGGAAAGAAATTTGACGGTAGGGTTAGGCCAGTGTTGGTAACATTTGAGAAAGAGGGGATGAAGTGGGCTATGCTCAGTAATGCCAAAAGACTTAGAAATAGGGAAGAACTTGGAGCAAAGAAGATAGGAATATCACCAGATCTAACAAAGGAAGAAAGGTTGAAAAACAAGGAATTAGTGGTAGAACTTAAAGCCAAACGGCAGATGGGAGGAAGGTGGATAATTCGAAGGAACGAGGTGATAAGAGTTACAGAAGATGGCAGACCCAGATTTGAATACAATATCGGTAACCCTAGTCCTAGGCCAAGGCAGGAGGTCCCTAAGAGGAAGGAGGAGGAGGAGGAACCTATGCCAGAACTTGAATCGGAGGATGAGGAAGAGCAAGATAACAAAGACTGAAAAAAGACGAAGGGAAGTGATTATTTAGTATTTAAATTAATAAATGTACAAGGATTGACTAAAGCAAAATATGAAGAATTAAAGGGTTTAGTTACCTATAATAATAATAATAATAATAAAAATATTTTTCTTTGTCTAACTGAGACACAATTTAAAATACGATACATTTTGGTGGATGGATTTGAAGTAATTGAAAGTATGAGGAATATTAATGATAGGAAGGGTGGTGGTTTAATGTTACTCTTTGAAACAACAGATAAAGTAAGTTTAAGCAAGGTAGAGTGTAAAAATAAAGATTTACTTTATGTAAAAGGATCTATACATGGGAAATTTGTACACTTGTTCTTGTTATACTTTTCTGTAAATGATAAGGTAAGGAATGATGAAATGAAGAAGGAGATAGAGAGACATTTAGACCAAATGGAAGATCAAAGAGTTATAATATTAGGTGACATGAATGCCCATGTAGGGTTCAAAGGTAAACAAAAACTAAATTATAATGGACACATTAGGCCTATACTAGATTTGATGGATAAATTTAAATTAAATATGTTAAATGATGACCAGGAGTGTAATGGGGAGATAACATGGCGAAGAAACGAGCAATCTAGCGTAATAGATTATGTTTTAATTTCAGATAAAATGTATGAAGATTTTAAAAGTATGAAAATAGATGAAAAGCAAGACGTTTATGATCTGTCAGACCACAACCTTATTGAGGTATATTTTGAGTGGAATAATTCAAATAGTAAATCCTTTAAAGGGAAGAAATGGGAAACAAAAGAATACTATAAAACAAACGAGGAGACCATAGTCAAATTTATTAGGGAACTAGAAAATAGAATAACGAGAGAAGAGAGTAACGATATAAGAGTCTTCAATAGAGTAATGAAGGAGACAGCTGATGATATACTTAAAACTACCTATAGGAGGAGATTAGGAAGAGACAAAATAAAACAAGAGGCACCATGGATGAATGACAGTATTAGAAAAGGTATAAAAAAGAGGAGATATTATAATAGATTAAGAAGAAATGCTAAAAATAGAGAGGAAGAGGAGAGAAGTAACATACTTTTCTTGGAACAAAAAAGTAAAGTACAGAAAGAGATCAGGGAAGCCATTTATATACATGAGAGGAAAAAGACGAGAGATAATAGAGGGAGGAGATGCGAGTAAAAAGATGTGGAAATATATAAATAAACTAAGAAACAAAAGTCAAAACGAAATAAAAGAATTAAAACTTTATAACGATGAAGGAGAAGTATTGTCAGATAAAAGGGCTGTAGAGGAATTAAATATGTTTTGGAGTGGTATATATAAAATGCATGACAATAACATCGAGGAAGTTTGGAATGAGGATATAAATAGGGAATATAGAGAATTAAAAGAGAAAGAAATGGAGGACAGGCAAGAAGGTAAATTATTTAAAATAGGGATGAATGTAAATGATGAACACAATTATAACATACAATCAGTCACAGTTACAGAGGAGTTACGGGAACACATGGAAATGGCTTTAAGAGTTAATAAAAACATAAACTACATGGAGAAACCAAACATTACAGTGGGAGAATTAAAGGAAAATATAAAGAAATTAAAGAATAGAAAAGCAGCAGGCCTTGATGCAATGAAACCTGAGTTATATAAAGCATTGTCACAAAGTGATAAGTGCTTAGAAAAACTTGCAATGTGCTTTAATAATATTATGGACACAAATGTAATTCCAGAAGAGTGGAAGAAGTCAAAAACTGTTATGTTACCAAAAGTAAATAAACCAAAGGTAAATGAATTGAGGCCAATCGCTCTGACAGACATATCATATAAACTTTTCATGACGACAGCAATTAAAAATAAAATAGAAGAACACATTAGGGAGAATGGAGAGGTAAGGGAGACACAGTGGGTTTACAAATAAGGGTAGAATCGAAAATAATCTTTTTATATTGAAATACTGTATAGATAAAATATTTAAACAAAAGTGGTCACTCATAGTAATCTCAATAGACTTTAAAAAGGCCTATGACTCAATCAGAAGGGAGAAACTGATAAAAGTATTAAAAGATTACAATATAAATTCAAATGTTATAGACATAGTAAGTAACATATATAAAGAAGATAGTACAATTATAAATAAGGGGCAAGTAAATGAGACGGAGATTAAGGTAACAAGCGGCATCAGACAAGGCTGTACGGGGTCCACAACATTATTTAAATTAATAACTTATGAGATAATTAAGCAGTTAGAAAATAAAAGAGGGTTTGTAGATGAGTGTTTCAAAATAAATTCATTGTTTTATGCCGATGACGGGCTACTCTTGGCTCATACAATCCAGGAAGCAGAAAGAGTAATAGATAAATTAATAGAGATAGGGGGAGAGTGTGGCTTAAGTATAAATAAAGACAAAAGTAAAATCCTAATATTTAATATGAAAACAAACCAAACAACATACGAGAAATAGAAGTGGTAAAACAAATTAAATATCTAGGAATACAAATTAATGATAATAAAAAATGTTTTAAAACCCAGAAAATAGAAGCTTTGGATAAAGCAAATAGAATGGCTAACCTTACATACCCGGTAATATCACAAAGTTGTAATAAGATACTTATTGGAAAAACATATTGGAAAAGTGTAATGCCCTCGAAAATGTCCCGCATCCACAAAAATACTAACCCGAGTTGACGTCAGGTATAGCGTAAAATAGTCGGAGATGGTAAGTCCAATAAACTCATCACGTGATAACACCACGAGACTATCACCTGGTTCTTAAAAATCGGACTAAGGTTGCTATACTTTTAGTACGTCCGTGGTAGTACAGTGGGTTAGCGCGCGGGCCTGGTGGTGATGGTTGGGTCACTAACCAGGGTTCGAACCCCACCCAAGGCATCTCAAAACCTGTGGGTTTTTAGGGGGTTAAATTCCCTTCAGAGGTTCGTACCCCGCGCCAGGTACCAGGAAAAGTTGATCCTAAAGGTAGCCTGGGGATATTTCAGGAGACCATGAATTCCCTTCACACCCAGCATTTCATTGGTGGCAGCGGTGGGATCGTGACCAGGTAGCTACGTGGAGCACCCGTCACGCGAACCCTATACCAACAATATTGAGATTGCTGAGGTAATACAGCTACGATACCTTACGACCTTAAAATAGGCTAGGGACTAGCCCAGTTAAAGAAGGATGTAATGTAATGCCCTCGAAAATGTCCCGCATCCACAATAATACTAACCCGAGTTGACGTCAGGTATAGCGTAAAATAGTCGGAGATGGTAAGTCCAATAAACTCATCACGTGATAACACCACGAGACTATCACCTGGTTCTTAAAAATCGGACTAAGGTTGCTATACTTTTAGTACGTCCGTGGTAGTACAGTGGGTTAGCGCGCGGGCCTGGTGGTGATGGTTGGGTCACTAACCAGGGTTCGAACCCCACCCAAGGCATCTCAAAATCTGTGGGTTTTTAGGGGGGTTAAATTCCCTTCAGAGGTTCGTACCCCGCGCCAGGTACCAGGAAAAGTTGATCCTAAAGGTAGCCTGGGGATATTTCAGGAGACCATGAATTCCCTTCACACCCAGCATTACTTCACCCTTGAGGCTCGAAGACGAGCCTATAATGAAGGAGAGGGAAGTAAAATGCCCCAGAACAAGAAGCCCACCACAGAAGCCACGAGCGAACACCACACAGAAACACCCGGAAGAAAGGTCCACAGAACGAAAGGACCAGCTGACCGAGCCCGCCATTCCAGACAGGCCCAAGCCCGCAGGGCTAAACAGCTCCAGGACACACCCATTTACCTTTTCTAAACCGACCATTTTCCACACCTCACGTACACTAACCCCCTCGTGTCCTACACTTATTAACTACAAAGATGATGAACAGGAATATACATTCATATTAAAAACACCCATGCCTGTCCCGACGTTGAGCCAATGCCAACACATCAGACAGCCATAATTATATCTATGTATGTTCTTGCATCCGAGAAGTAGATGTTATATATCTTAGAAGTTAAAACACCCACGCTGTCCCTAGACCCCGTATATCGTTTTCCATGACTAGTATAGATATGTGTAACCCGTGCTCAGTCGCCCCTTGCATTGTTCCTCTAGTAACTAAGTCTATAATATTAACTGCCACCAGCATTGATACGACATAGCGGCACTGTCCTTGCTACAAAGATGATGAACAGGAATATACATTCATATTAAAAACACCCATGCCTGTCCCGACGTTGAGCCAATGCCAACACATCAGACAGCCATAATTATATCTATGTATGTTCTTGCATCCGAGAAGTAGATGTTATATATCTTAGAAGTTCAAACACCCACGCTTGTCCCTAGACCTCTTATATCATTTTCCATGACGAGTATAGATATGTGTAACCCGTGCTCAGTCACCCCTTGCATTGTTCCTCTAGTAACTAAGTCTATAATATTAACTGCCACCAGCATTGATGCGACATAGCGGCAGTGTCCTTGTGTCGTATTATGCCAAGTACAGATCAACCAGGTTTCATCACCTTATTAGGACGACGACTATAATGTCATCGTTCATCGATGTATGCAATCCTTTAGGTTAAGTATTTTATTCGCCATTGTGTTCACCTTTTTCCATTTACTTTCCACAATTGTCATACGTCTTCCCCTTGCCTCCTTCGTATCCACAGTCCACACTACGCCAATTTACTTCGTGTCTTACACCTCTTACCCCAACCAGAGATTATATAAGATAACCTGGTTATCAGTATCTGTCATAAGTACCCCGAAACAATAACTAAGTACCCCTACGAACTGCCGCTGTTGTTGATATTATATTTAATAGAAAACGCAGTTCCCAGGGCCAACTAATAGTATCCATAACCCTCGGACTGATCACATAACTCTATCTTTTCCAGACTCCTATACCACCCCATAGTTGCATTCCCCGGTAGCATTTGGCTAACGTATTCTACTGCCTTTTCAAACTTCCATATCAATTGTAGCCTAATGCCACCCCCACGCCCAGGGACCTTAGGGGCAAAATTTCCCTGTAGCCCTTGAACTCTCCCCCCCCCTCTCATTAAGACACCCGCGCTTCTCGACTCTTGTCCGACCTAGCCTCTCTCTCATACCTCTTGAAGATCCTTGAATTGTCCGTTACTAACGCTCTCCAACCTTTTATATATATACTCCTATCCAGCCTACCTTCACTTAGTAGGCCAGAACAACATTAGAACTTTACTAGCCCCTTGCATGCCATCTATTCTCTTACAACACATTCACAACCCTGCACCCAATGGTCGTCGGTGCGAGGCTAGCCGCCCCGCCAGTAACTAACTTCTATTGCCATACTTCCAGATAAATGTGGCAGAGTTAGCAACCCAGTCTCCACCATATCCAGCAAACCCTACAATTAACAACCAGCCGAGTAAAACCAGCTAGCTAAGGCACCTTCGGTTTTGGTATTAAAGACACTCTCATCTGTCTCATACACAGAGGGTTATTACAAACACTGGTGATATGGCAAGCCCCTAGCCACAGCCGCCGGACGACTATATCAGAGAGAGGGCGCCCAGCTCCCCCTTTTTGCCCACCCGAGGAGGGAGACCCCCACCCCCGCGGAGGTATACCTGGCCCCTGTTTTGACTTTCGAGTCATTGCCAGGTAGCACAGGAATTCTTCCTATCAATGAACTAACCATGAATGACTAACACCTTTACTAACCTCTATTACCTCACAATAAACCATTTACCTTTCTTGCATGCTCTGATCACTAAATTAGCACCTCAGCTATACCATAGAATGAAGATTGAACAATCTAGAGAGACGCTCCTATCACAGCTGTCCCCATCCTCCTCGCAAAGTAGATCCAGTCTCTCTCCCCTAAATACGTCCAGTATAGCCAAAATAGTACCTCTTACTAAGGCTCAGTTATATGAAAATATAAAGGCTTCCTATCGCCCTGTGCCACAACAGTAAATACCATCTTACCTAGTCCCCATATCTATTGAGAGCTCAATTAAGTCCATAAGACTCGAGATCCCTACTGTCTACAGGGTCCAGAACCGAGCCTATAAATCTAACTCCCGCCCCCAGTCAAATCAGTTGAAAGCTAGACACCAACCAGTGGTCACTACCCTGCAGTTTACCTCTAGCTCTGCCCTTGTGTTGTTCCGGAGTTGAGAGATTCCAGATCCGGCAGACTCCGTGGCAGAGAAGACTGATAGAAGCATCTGTCCATGTACAAGTCCTAACGTGCACCTTATAACCTTCACACAAATTCGTGGGTATATAAGTGTGTAGCCAGCAACGATCATCAAGAGATCCGACTTGAGAACTTCCTACATTTTGGACCATCTGGACGGCCGAGGAACCAGTCGTTAGCCCCCAACATCACCGGAAGCAAGATAACCAGGACCAGATCTACCCATACTATTCAAGATTCATGTTACTAGTACTAAGTGTTATAGTACTAGCTTGATACTCACCTATTAACTTTCTATAAAGTGGCTAAGACCTTGCCCAGTGTAATTCATATTTAACCATTCCATTTGGGACGTACTAAGCGATCAGTGTTTTTTAATTAACAGGCAACCTTGACTCTCGTAATTACCTTATTCAGATATTAAAACTCTAGTGATATCTAACGTTCGCCCACTGATTTGTGTTCTACATATTTCTGCCTTAAGAATATCAAACTTAGTTCAGTACCCCCATGAGGTTACTAAAGATTTCCGTGTTCTATAATATACGCGTGTCTAATCCTAACTGTGAGTTGCTACGTGGGCACGCGACCAGCCAGCAAGAGGTAAAATCAGTGACATTGAATTATACGAATATATTGAGGTCTTCCAGTAAAAGATAAACTTGCTAATTAAACCCGTGATCAGAAGAATATACCTGAACGTTGGAAGTGGGAGACTAGGCTCCATCCAGATCCGCTAATGCTAGCAGTTCCCTTCTATCATTTGTTTTGTGCGAATATAACTATCTTTCTATGCTCTTTATTTTTTTATTTCAATAAACGTGAACTTGTGTCGTGTTACCGTGTGTTTATTTTGTGTTCTCTATTCCTCATACCTTGTATTGTGCATGCAGCCTTCTATACCCAGTCATTCAGAACTCACATTACCCAAGTTAAACCTGTAGAAAAACAGGGCATAACAAAAAGTATTGTGATACCAGCAGTCCTGTATGGCTCGAATGTTATAAGTTTTTCAAAAACAGAAATAAATAAATTACAAAATATAGAGAATAGGGTTTTTAGACACATATTAGGGGCACCCAGATATGCCCAAAAGGTAACCTTAAGGGGTGAAATAGGAGCCTCATCAATGGAGGCAAGAATTATGGAAGGTAACATAAAATATCTTAAATATTTAGTAGGAGAGGAAAGTAATGACTTGCTAAGAAGAATCACAGAGGAAAAACTTAGAAATAGTAAAGATCCCTGGACTGCAGAAATTAGAAAGTATGTAGGGAATTTGAAGTTAGGAGAAACAAATTTAGCAAATATTAAGAAGGACGACATTACAAAAAGAGTTCTGGACTGGGATTCGGGAAGATGGCGAGAGGAGTTGGCAGAGAAGAGTAGCCTAGAAGTGTATAGAAGTTATAAGAAGGAGATTAAGAGCGAGGAAGATATTTATGACAACACACAGGCATCTATAATATTTTACAGATGTAGGACAAATAACTTAAATCTAAAAGATAGAAATAGGCATGTGGGAGGAGAGACACAATGCGATCTGTGTAAGGAAGGAACAGAAGACCTAAAACATTTTCTACTACACTGTTCATTTTATAAAGCATGCAGAATAAAAGATCCAGGGTTCCAACAGCCTTATATTGAAAATAAAAACCAAGTCATCGGACATCTTTTATTTAACAAAGAAATAAGCGATAGAGTGAAACAGACAATCTATCAAATGTGGAGAGTAAGAGAGAAAAAATTGAAAGAACTGAAATAAGAAGACTGAAGAGAGAAGAAACAAGAATGAGGGAAGAAGAGAGAAGAAACAAAACTGAAGAAAGAAAATTTCAGAAAAAGGGATGAAAAATGAGATATATTTATTTTTAGACAAATGAGCACGTCACAAAAAGAAAAATAACAAAACCTCTTAGGGAAGTGCCGACGTTAAGGCTAAACTTCCCGAATTCCAACTGAACTGCCACTCTACCCTCCGAATTGATTAAAGGCATTCAAGTGGTAAGTTACAGGACATAGGGATTACCTTAGTGATAGTAATGAGGCAAGGCTCATAAGGCATGATAAGGGGTGCCTCTTCTCAGTTTTCTTTCAGTCTCAAACTGGTTATATCTATTTATAAACATATTAATGCTCGTACTAGCCTACTTATTACACTTTCGTTGAGGCTGTTCCATTTATTTATAATCCTCGAGTTGAAGAAGTTGTTCCGCTTGGAGGTCCTTCATCAGCTTCAAACTGTGTCCTCTGGTCTCCAGGTGTCGTCCAATGGGGGCTAACTGCAGGAAATCTTCACCAACCTTGTCAATTGATCTTGTACCGGTACTGTATTAGGCCTAGGTACTGTATGTGTATAGGCCTAGCCTAGCTGTTTGTATTTAGCCTAGCCAAGCAGGTGGGGTCATCAGCGGAGTACCACAAGGATCAGTACTGGGACCTCTCCTATTCCTCATCATGATAGGAGACATCGACAGGGACCTGGAACACTCAACAGCCACATCGTTTGCAGACGACACCAGACTCATGAAGAAAATCACCTCACAACATGATGCTCAGCTACTACAACAAGACTTGGACAAAATCCTGAAGTGGGCAGAAGAAAACAACATGGCCCTAAACGGAGACAAGTTCGAGCTTCTAAGGTACGGGAACAAGAGAGCACTACAAAACGACACCAACTACAAAAGCGGACAGCAAGAAATTACCGCCAAGGACACAGTGAAGGACTTGGGAGTAAATATGAGCAGTGACGCCACTTTTTCCCAGCATATTACCAAAGCCACAACAACAGCAAAACAAATAGCAGGCTGGATCCTGAGAACCTTCCACACAAGAAATGAGAGGTGTATGCTAACATTGTGGAAGTCACTGGTCCTACCACGACTGGAGTACTGCTCCCAGCTCTGGTCTCCCCAAAAAGTAGGAGAAATAACAGAAATTGAAGCCACCCAGAGGACATTCACCAGTAAAATCCATGGGTTTCAACACTTTAACTACTGGGAGAGACTTAAGGAGCTGCAGCTGTACTCACTTCAAAGACGTAGGGAGAGATACATCATCATCTACGTCTGGAAGATTTTGGAAAAAAAGGTACCAAACCCAAACATCCAAGAGACTCAGCACCAAAGGCGAGGGAGGCTGTGCTATGTGAGGACTACGCCGGGATCAACACAAAAAATCAAATCCCTGATCCATCACAGCTTTACATACAATGGAACCAGACTGTTCAACTGTATACCAGCCCCTCTCAGGAACATAACCGGGGTGTCTCCAGACACCTTCAAGAAACACTTGGACATGTGGCTGGCCAAAATACCGGACCGGCCACCAACACCAGGATACCCCAGCACCAACTCCAACCGACTTCTGGAATGGAGAGTGGAAGAAAGGGAGCTGCCTGGTCGCAGTGGAGCCCCAGCTCAACTGTGTCACTAACGGACGGAATACAACTAAGTGTAACTAAGTGTAAGTGTAGCCTAATAACAGTGTAGTCAGTGCTGTGTATCTAGACCTATAAGGAAGAGGTCACAAGCCTATCCTTGGAAAGGTTTGGTTGAAGCTAGCCTAATCTGACTTCTCATCTTTTAAACCTAGCTTAACCAATAACCAGCTGGTAGCATTCAAGGAGACTACAGCAAGACTCTTCTTCTTTGGTACAATTTTAGTTACTGGACACCTATTTGACAGGTACCGGTACCGCCAACGATTTAATACATAGGCCTATTTGTTTTCGGTTTCCACGCATCCAACACCAAGCTACACCCTTTTCTGGTGTACGAAACACTAAAAAAGCAATGGGGACACTTTAATAATGATAATAGGCTATGAGACGAAATATAAAGACAACTCGGTTGCGTTCGTGGAAGTAGCGTCGCTTTGTTTACTTTACGCTCGGAGTGACTTCCCGGTCCCGCCTTGGCGGTCGACTTAAAATGGCTAAGCTTATAACCAGTTGTTGGGTCCATTTTTTGATAAAGACTTGCGGGAAAAATGTTATTTTAGCCTAGCCTAATACCACGAATTTTCAGAGTGTTTTTTTTATAGCCTAAAAGAAATGGTAAATGTTTATCACCAACCAGTGACGAGTTTTTCAGGTTATTTTTTGTTGTTTTTTATTTTTTATTTGATACACAGTGTTGTTTAATACCAAGGACTGTCGCAACAGTCGCATTTTACTATTTTCCCATTATCCATCAATCTTAAGACACGGCCCCCGATAGTGGGGAGGGCTCGGGTTTTTTTGTTTTTCAACGTGGATAAAGCCAGTAAGAATGTGGTTAAAATTAGCCTAACCTCACCTAACCTCACCTAACCTAACCTAACCTAACCTAACCTAACCTAACCTAACCTAACCTAACCTAATATAATGGGTGGGGGCTGCTGCCCCCACATCAATATTTGCATCAATACTGTATATAGTGTTTGTAATTAATTAGAAATCTCGGGAAAACCTATTTTCCCCATTAGGCCTATTGACCGATGTTGAGACACGCCCCCGATAGTGATTTGAAAAGACATTAGCCTAACTTAACAAACTTACCTAACCTAACCTTAGATACCTTACATGAATGGTCAGTAAATTGGCAGATGAAGTTTAACATTGACAAATGCAAGGTATTAAAGATAGGGAAGATGCATACAAATGTTAAATATAAACTAGCTAATTTAGAATTAGAAAATTCAGACTGTGAGAAAGATCTAGGTGTGTTTGTTAGCAATGATTTGAAGCCTAGAAAACAGTGTATAAGCGTTCGTAATAAGGCAAACAGGATTCTCGGGTTCATCTCTAGGAGTGTGAGTAACAGAACTGCTGATGTTATCTTAAAACTTTACTTGTCATTAGTGAGACCCCATATGGATTATGCTGTCCAATTTTGGTGTCCTTATTACAGAATGGACATAGATTCATTGGAGAGAGTACAGCGTAGAATGACAAAAATGATCCATAATATTAGAAATCTTTCGTTTGAAGAAATTAGGTTTACATTCGTTAGAGAGACACAGAGTTAGAGGGGATATGATAGAGGTGTTCAAGTGGGTTAGTGGGATTAACAAAGGGGACATGACAAATGTACTAAAGCTCAGTGATAGCGAAAGAACTCGTACCAATGGTTTCAAATTAGATAAATTTCGTTTCAGAAAAGATATAGGCAAATATTGGTTTGGTAACAGAGTTGTAGATGGGTGGAATGGACTACCAAGTGCTATAGTGGGGTCTAAAACGGTAGGGAGCTTTAAGATAAAATTGGATAAGCATATGGACGAGAAGGGTTGGGTGTGAAGGGGCCAAGGGGGATCAGCCGGGTTGGGCCAATTAGCACTCTGCATACCCCCATAATCCTGCGTTAATCTCTAACCGTTTTGGTAAGATGATCCTCAGGGTATTAGAGTGTTGAGCCTATAATTGGGCTTTGTAATTGAACTGGGGTTGTGTGGGACAGGGATCTGCCTTGCTTAGGCCAATCGGCTTTCTGCAGACTCCCATTTTCTTATGTTCTTATGTTCTAACCTAGTATTATGGGTGGGGGCTGCTGCCCCCACACCCCCGCTGGTTGAGTACTGATCCCTTAGTAAAAAAAAAAAAAAAAAAAAAAAGAAGCTGTCGATTATACGAAGGTGAAAACAAGTATATGAAGTCTACGGTGTTTACTCAGCAATCTTCAGCTTGATTGTACATTGATAACGGGAAAGTACCGTATTGACAACCTTGTTCCGAAAATTAAATTTTAGTACCATACTTTTATATTAGGTTTTTCAGAGGGTTTAACACATTTTCATATGATCTTTAGAGCTATCGATAACTGGAAGTACCGTATTGACAACCTTGTTACGAAAAAGACATTTTAGTACCATACTTTTTTATTAAGTTTTGCCGAGGGTTAAAACAAATTTTCTTATGATCTTTAGAGCATATAGATTCAATATTTATCTTCAAATATATCAAAAAAAATTGTGGTATTAAAATAACATTGAACCGACTTGCGTTATAGGCCGTGGGATACAGGACAGGGTTGAGGGGGGGCTCTGGGTTATACTGATGTTTTGGACCGACAGTTAGCCCATCGATCTTTTTAGGCCTAATAGGTTCGGTAGAGCATATACATCATTGCTATATATGTTATTAACCCTCCAGCCCTGGCTATGTATTATATATATATTCCTCGAAACCCGGGTGTTTTGGCCGAAAAACGTCTAGGCTAGGCTACCGTATATTCGTTAATCAGACTGCTTCCCGCATTCCCGCGCATCCCCAAGCGTAGCTGTGTTATTTACCTGTAGAATGGCATTAAGTAGAGCTCTCTAAGTCAACTGGTTGAGTTGTGATGATGATTTCATTGGAGATAACTTTATGGCCAAAACAGCCACTTTACACTACTTTTCGATACTTAACAACAACATACAGGCACACACGAACAAGCGACGCTCTCCTTCTTGTGGCCGGAGATGCGGGGCGTCGGTCCAGCCGGCTGTTGTTTACATGCGTCGGACCGACGCCTCGCACACGAAGCTCACAGGCTTTCAACCACTGGGCGTTCAAGAGCCCTTCCGGGTACCTGTTATATGCTTTTTTATGGGCGTTCAAGAGCCCTTCCGTGGTGAGAGGGTTAAGAGCTGAAATGTATTATAAGGGAGAAAAAAAAAATGCTAAAATACATAGGCCTATACAGTATACTGTAAAACAATACGTTTTTCAGCCAGTACGCAACTAGCGGGGGTGTGGGAGCGGCAGCCCCCACCCATATACTAGGTTAGGTTAGGTTAGGTTGTTAAGTTAGGCTAATAGGCCTAGCTCATAAAAAAAAAAAAAAAAAAAAAATAACCCAACCAGCGGGGGGGTGGGGGCGGCAGCCCCCACCCATATACTAGGTTAGGTAAGGTAAGGTTGTTAGGTTAGGTTAATAGCCTAGAACATTAAAAAAAAAAATAAAAAAAAAATAGTCTAACCCAACCAGCCGGCGTGTGGGGGCAGCAGCCCCCACCCATAACACTAGGATAGGTTAGGTAAGGTTGTTGGGTTAGGCTAATGTCTTCCCAAAGTTGACTATTTTTATAACATGAGATATTAGGCTACCCACTCCACCCCGTGAAATCCGAGCCAGCTTTCGTCAAAAGTTGGCTTGGGTATTCACAAAATTGGGTTGTATGGGTTTGCAATTTGGGAAAACCCGAGCCAAGTTTTGATACGAAACGCTATATTATTGTATTTTTACGCTTTTGACCCCTCATTTTCCCTGAACTTCATAGCCCTCCCCACTAGTGGGGGGCGTGTTTTTAGATTGTTGGATAATGGGTAAATACTCATTTCAGCTCCTCTTCAGTATAAAACAACACTATAGGCCTATCTGAAGGAAAAAATACAAAAAACGAAGTGAAACTTACTGAAATCGCTGTCGGTCCCAAAAGTCAGGTTTACCAGGCTCTGCCCCCCCCCCGTGAATTATAAGAATCGTCATATATGTGGCCAGCAGGGGGGGCAAGTACAACAGCTGGCCGTAGTAACCTCGAGTGTCCTGGGTAAACAAACCGCAACGATCCGAAGCGACGACGGACTCCCGCCGCCGATTTTCGGCACAAACGCCCCGCTATATTCTCGTCGAAAACCACATTTAAAAAGTTATTATATCGTTTTCAATACTATTACCGGACCAGAAAAAGGTGTAGCTTGGTGTTGGATGCGTGGAAACCGAAAACAAATATGTATTAAATCCTCGGTGGTACCTGTCAAATAGGTGTCCAGTAACTAAAATCGTACCTCTTCTTCTTACCTCTGACCGGGTATAAGCTATCCTAGTGTTTACTAGCCTATACCCCTTTGAAAGGACATTAGCCTAACCTAACAACCAGGAGCAGATCCAGCTCAAGCTTAAGGGGGGGGATGATAATATACATGAGGGGCGCCATAACTTTATATGTATTGTATTTCAGATAAAATGCAGTATATATCAGATGTATGGGCGCAATTTTGGTCACTAAGGGGGGGGGGGGGGGGCGCCCCCCGAGGGGGCCCACCCCCCCCCTGGATCCGCCACTGCTAACAACCTTCTAGACATGAGAGGCACACAATTCCTAGCAGCAGCCTCCACGAATCAACACCACCCACTACACTACATGGCTACACACCCACAGACACCAAGAAATATCAAAACAACACCCAGCACACGCTATCACACACAAATACTGTCTCTCCCTCCCTGCCCACCCCAAACCAACTTCCGGAAGCACATCCATACACATATCACTCGCCGTTCCATCCACTCACTCATAGACAACACGCAGCTGCAAGCACGACCTACCGAAATCCATCCTTCTGAATCCTCCCTTCCTTGCGAGGACAGAGTCCACCTGGCCAGGCTGAGATGCGGACACCATCCGGCTCTTCTGAGCTATCAGAAGAGACTGGATGACTCCGTCGTCGACACCTGCCCGGGTTGTAACACAGCACCCCATACCATTAAACACATCATAGAAGACTGCATTTCACACAACCACTTACGCCAACAACACAATCGAGAGTCGAATATAGCCCGAATTCAAGGATGAATACCAGATATCGACTCGTATATAACGTGGTGTTTGCCCGATGTATCAAGTTTACACTCGATATAGACCCAAACATGACTGGAATTGGCAGAATAAGAGTCGATTGAAAGTCGATGCTTACTCTCATACAAGCGGAATATCACCCGATGCATCTGTTGGCTAGGTGCGGCCACACCGGCGTTCCCCTGGGACGCCAGGTGCGACCAAATACCACCAACCGCCTCGCCATGCACAGATGCCAAACGCATACACCAGCCAGTATGAAACACTGACCAATGCGGGACCATCATTCTACCATGGTGGAAAACAACCACCACCAGCCCCCATCACACCGCGATGCTGGAGGAGCTATCCACCCTCGCTGGGACATCCTGATGCCATACCAGTGGATCAGGCAAGGGCCGGCAGCCTCATTGATGTTTCCCCTGGCTTTGTCGACCGGATGGTCGACACTTTCTTACCTAATACTTAGTATAAATTACAAATAAAATAAAGTTGGTTTTCTATGTATAAGTGTGTTGTACTTTCTCCTAAACATATCTGATTGTTGTTGCAATGTATGATAAAAGATGCCCCAATGTCTACTGTAATAACATGTTCTTAATTTTTAACGTCCCATACGGATTGAAAGGGGAACATATATCGATAAAATGAACTAATAAAAATAATATAAAGTCAACTTAATGGATCAAATTGGTAATGCCAATTTTATAAATATTTATATTACGATAATATTCATATACATTTCTTTTTTTTTATAACTGGTTACCGGTATGATAAATGTAAAAAGACTTCACTTGAAAAACTAATAATGCATAACATTGGTATATGTTGTGGCAAATGTATTGAACAGAGAACTGAAATTTTGTGTCAACACACTTCTAAAATGGGTCACAAATTGTGTGTTATATTTCGACTGACAATCGACTTACATTCGACTTAACTTCTTCTATTTCGGCTGTTGATCGACTGACCTTCGATAATAATCCCGGTTATTTCGAGTGATATTCGACTCATGATCGAGTCTTATTCGTTCCACATCGGGTCTCCTTCGAGTTAGGTACGGTGATTTATGGACTCCTCATCGAGTTTCATTCAGGTCCTTCGGGTTATATTCGAAAATCATTCGGGTCATTGTCGGGTCACATTCGACTCCGAGTAACTTTCGGGTAATTCGGTTCAAATATGCAAGTCATCGACTTCGGGCGCCCTTCGACCAACGTTCGACTTCTGTGTGACACGACCTTAAGATTTGAAGTCTGTGATAATTCTGCCACTTCATAATTTTTATCTCCCAGGTTTGATGTCTAGGCTAACTGTACCGGTACTGACTCGCACGCAGGATATACACCTGAATATCATATCTCGCTCTTGGTAATGGCCCCTACTGGCAACATTGATAATGAGTACAATAAGTCATGGGGGTGTAAGGACCCTCAACCCATCGTGTATCCATCGGGATCCTTAATTATGCCCTTTACTGGCTTCATTTTGAGTTATTATTTTTAAATACTGTATCTTGAAACATACAAAAGCCTCAATTTTGTGCGCTTTTACTTATTGATGAGTCTAACTGGGCATCGAATTGGTATATTGGTACATATGTTGGATTTTTTTTATTTTAATACCACAAATTTTCCGAGTGTTTTTTATAAACAAAATTGGTCATTTGCATCAATATATAGTGTTTGTAATTACAGTACAGTAATTAGAAATCTCGGGAAAACCTATTTTCCCCATTAGGCCTATCGATCCATGTTGAGACACGCTCGCTCCCCGATAGTGATTTGAAAAGACATTAGCTTAACCTAACAACCTTACCTAACCTAACCTAGTTCCCTGGACCTGTTCCTCATGCCCCTCCCTCTCCCAGTCAAATCCCTCACCTAAAACCAGTCTACCTATCCTCCCCAACCCACCTAACCTTCCCATATCATCCACTCCCCCCCCCCCCCTAAAACCCGTCCACCTCTCCTCCCTAATCCACCTAACCTTCCCATACCATCCACATCCTCAACTCAACACACCACACCCCATCCTAATCCATTCCAACCACCATCTCCTGCTCCCCAATCCCCACCCCCACCTCATCCATCCCAACCCCCAGCCACTCCCTCACCCCCACCCCCACCCTATCCTCGTGCAGCAGCACCCAACATACATCGTGCACATAACATTAACATTCTTCAACTGAACATAGATGGCATCAACACAAAGAAACATGAACTCTCACACTTCATCAAACAACACAACATACACATTGCTATCTTACAAGAAACAAAACTCCGCACAACACAAAAAACACCCACATTTCATAATTTCACCACCATCAGACAAGACCGGGCTGTCGGCGGGGGCGGTGGACTCATCACCCTGGTACACAAAGAAATATCATACAAAGTAACCAGTGTACAAACCAAATCCCTCCTCCCCCCAAATGATAACACAACAGAAATACAGTCAATTAAAATACGCACTGGCAACAACTCCAACATAAGCATCATAAACACATACATCCCTCCCCAAACATCCCCTACAGTACCAAATTAATACAGACCACACTTACAACACATCACAAACACCCCACACACCCCACACATCATCCTGGGTGGTGACTTCAACGCCAAGACGTCGGTCTGGTTTGTCGACAACCCCGACACAGACAGAGGGCTGGTACTACAAAACCAAACCGATAACCTCATCATCCTTAACGACATCCATCAACATACCCATATTCCTCACCAAGCCCTCTATAACCCATCATCTCCAGACATCACCTTTTGCTCCCCAGAACTCGCCCCCACAACATCCTGGAGGGTGGTCAGAACCTTAGGCTCTGACCACCTCCCGATCATTATCACCACCAAAACCAGACTCACCCCAGCTAGCCACAAACACACATACACCAATTATAAAAGAGCTAACTGGGAAGCATTCACAAATGAGACAGAACAACACTTCACAACTCTAAACAGTACACCCATCACTAACATCAACAATGCTGTACACATACTCAATAAAACTATCCAAAATGCTGACAAGAAACACATTCCAAGAGGTAACAGAAAAAGACAACCCCAACTTCACACCAGAAATTCAAAACCTCATCAGACAACGCGACATACTGAAACACTCCCCAGCACCCCACATACAAGACATCACACAACAAATTCAAGCACTCAACACCCAAACTAACAACAAAATACAAGAACAACAAAAACTAAATTGGAATAACTTCCTACAAACACTTGATCACAAAACAAACTCCAAAAAACTCTACAAAACACTAAACAGCATCACACTTTCCAACAGCAACACAACACAATCACATGCTGCAATCACAACAACAGACTCGACTCCTTCATGTAAACAACAAGCAAACACTCTCATCAATCACTTCTCACATGTCAGCCACCTAAAACCTCACAAAGACGACCGACGTGTCATCCGACGTAAGAGACAATTCCCCACAGACCCTGACTATACACCCTTCACCAATCACCAGACAAAGCATATCATCAACAATCTCAAGCACTCACCCGCCTGTGGCCTAGACAACATAAGCAACATACACCTCAGACACCTGGGACCACAAGGCATACAAGCACTCACTAACATATCAAACTACAGCTATTCACACAACACAATACCAGACATTTGGAAGCATGGTATCATCATCACATTTCCCAAACCCAACAAAGACCCCACGCTATCCTCCTCGCACCGCCCCATCACACTCCTTTGCTCCCCCTCCAAATTCATGGAACGCCTAGTATTACAACTAATTACACCTGGTGTGGTGAGGTGTGGTGGAGTGGTCATGCCACTGGATTGGTAATCCAATGGACCCGGGTTCAAATCCCGATATGTCAATGGGAAGATATTATTGGGATTGAATTTGTGCTGTACCTAGTATCAGTGCATTACCACAAAGCCCACCGAAATGCCAAAAAAATACCGTCATTGTTCCCTGATTAAATAACACTGTATGAATATTCCCACATTCAAAATATGTTACAGGGGGACAATGCCTAGTGAGTTCACTGCTCAATAGGTGGCGTTGTGAGAGTGAGGGTCTGAGTCTGGAGGGTGAGACGGTGAAGCACTTGAGCGAAGCAACCAGCCGCTTCAGAGATGGAGCTGCTTCGAGCCATGATGGATGCTTCACATGTCTCACTCCCCAGACTGGAACAAGACCTCGCGGGCTTCACCGTGTTGAGCGGTGGAATGTACAGGCTCTCAGCCTATGCCCGCGAGGGAGTAGTTGGAATATAGAAAAAAAAAAAAAAAAAAAAACCTGACCTACCCCTAGCTCCAACACAACATGGCTTTAGGCCACTGCACTCCACAAACACTCTTCTCACAGACCTTACACAAAGAGCTTTCGACGGCATCAACTCGGCTAGACCACCACACAGATCACTATTAGCCACACTCGACATTAGTAAAGCCTTCGATGCCATCCCCCACCACAACCTAACAAACAAAATCTACAACACAAACATGCACAACAACACAAAAAGGTGGCTGGCCAACTTCCTAGCAGGCAGATGTGCACACGTATCTTTTGCCGGTCAGTCATCTAAAATCAGAAACTTTCCAAACGGAGTCCCACGAGGATCTGTCCTATCGCCCGCACTCTTCAATCTGTACATGCACGATATAACTACACCCAATACGCCCCAAATAATCTTAGCCTCCTATGCAGATGACATAACACTCACATGCACACACCATGACCCAAAAAGAGCAACAGATCTCCTTCAACCCTATCTCAACACACTACATGACTGGTGCACTACAAACAGACTTAATCTAGCCCCAGCCAAATCCACCGCAACCCTGCTCACAAGTTGGACAGGAGAACACGAATACATCCCTCAACTCACCATAAACAACACACCCCTAACACATACACACACACCCAAAATCCTAGGAGTAACATATGATACTCATATGACATTCAAACAGCCAGAGTTGATATTGATTAAATCAATTTGATTAAATCAATGATTTTTTACCAAAAAAAATCATGATTTTTTTTATTTTTTTTATTTTTTTGATCTGTGAATCAAGATAAAAAGAATTCTGAAGAGTTCTAACCTATGTACATAGTCAGATATTACCAAGTGCAGGTCTACCAGACTGCCATGTTTTCACTTTTACTTCAATATCTCTGGATTTTGGTCACAGCCTTGGGATCAATATTTTAAAGTAAACATCCACAAAGCTACTAGTCACTAAGTCTGTACTAATAATAACAGATTATTATTTTTCTGTAATTCTGTTCAATAATAGGTTTTGTAATATGATTTCTTGAGGATCACTGGCAACTCAGCCAGAAGCAGCAGTGTGGTCAGACAGTGAAACATGACTAGGACAGGAACAGATCAGGAGTCTGGGCTGAGGGCATGGATGAAACAGAATTGTTATAAATTCCTCTACTTGAATTACTACTCAATAGGGCGGGGGGATATTTAAAAATAAATAAAAAAAATAAAATAAATCAAATAAATCAATGATTTTTTGATTTTTTTGATTTAAAAAAAAAAATCAAAAAAATCAACAACCCTGCAAACAGCACACCACAAACATTAAAAAGAAACTGACACCCTGACTTAACGCCCTCAGGTCACTTGCTCACACAAAATTTGGACACAACAAAGAAACTACCACCACAGTACATGTATATAAACAATACATAAGATCAGTGATGGAATATGCAAGCCCAGCCTGGGCTTCTAACCTAGCTGAAACACATCATAAGACCTTACAGACTATTCAAAACAAAGCCCTGAAGATCATTACAGGCTGCACAGCTACTGCACCCACAGATCACCTACATCAAGAAACCAAAATCCTCAAAGTCAAAGACCATCTGGACATGAGAGGCACTCAATTCCTGGCAGCAGCCTCCACGAACCAAGACCACCCACTAAACTACATGGCAACACACCCACAGACACCAAGAAATATCAAAACAACACCCAGCACACGGTATCACACACAATTATTGTCCTCTCTCCCTCCCTGCCCACCCCGAACCAACTTCCAAAAGCACATCCATACTCATATCTCTCGCCGATCCATCCACTCACTCACAGACAACACGCAGCTGCATGCACGACCTCCCGCAATCCATCCTTCCGAATCCTCCCTTCCTCGCGAGGACAGAATCCACCTGGCCAGGCTGAGATGCGGACACCATCCAGCTCTCCTGAGCTATCAGAAGAGACTGGATGACTCCGTTGTCGACGCCTGCCCGGGATGCAACACAGCACCCCATACCATTAAACACATCATAGAAGACTGCATTTCACACAACCACTTATGCCAACAATACAATCTACACTCAATGAGAGCTCTGTGGGAAAGCCCGATCGTGGCCATGGCCTTTCTCAGGGACTCGGGGCTGTTCGGCCAGGCAGCTTAGGGAACAACAACAACAACAACCTAACCTAGTATTATGGGTGGGGGCTGCCGCCCCCACACCCCCGCTGGTTGAGTACTAATCCCTTAATTAAAAAAAAAAAAATTGGCTGTCAATTATACGAAGGTGAAAGAAAAGTCGATGAAGTCTATGGTGTTTACTCTGCAATCTTCAGCTTGATTGTACATTGATAACGGGAAAGTACCGGTACCATATTGACAACCTTGTTACGAAAATAAAATTTTAGTACAGTACCATACTTTTATATTAGGTTTTTCCGAGGGTTTAACACATTTTCATACGATCTTTAGAGGTATCGATGACTGAAAGTACCGTATTGACAACCTTATTACGAAAAAGACATTTTAGTACCATACTTTTTTATTAGGTTTTGCCGAGGGTTAAAACAAAAAATCTTATGATCTTTAGAGCATATAGATTCATTATTTATCTTCAAATATATCAACAAAATTTGTGGTATTAAAATAACATTAAACCCATATGTTCGGGTATACTGTTCAGTATTGTAGGGCCTACAGTATTTATGCCGAGAAACGGGTGACGCTTAAGTCTGGATTGACCCGCATTTACCGGTATCGTATTTTACGTCCGGGTGGATGGGACTCGTCAGCCTTGGTTGACAACCTGTAGGGGAGTAAACCTGATACAAACGGCGGGTGCCCAACCCCGAAAAGGGTTGAAATAGGGGAGCTATCCCCCCGCCAAAGGCGGCTTTCTAGGGCCTTTCCTAGCTGATGCTGAGAGGATTGGGTTCTAGTCATGTGGTGATGGGCTGGTCTATCAGAGTGAGAGCTGAGCAATCTCTGCCATACCCATAGCTTACTCTGACTGTTCCTTTTACTTATATATTTTCTAGATCTCAAGTGACGGCGTCTCTAACGTGGATTGACCTCCCAATCTACCAAGATTGGAAGCTAAAGCGTCACATTTTTCCTTTGCCCCTCAACTTTCTCTTCATAATTGCTGAGGGACACAGGGCCCTGGGTGGGGCTTTGGTTTCCCGGGCGTTTCCGCGCCCTCCTCAGCTCCCCGCCATGGAGTGGCTTCGGTCACCCAGGCTTTATTGTGGTTGGCGGGGAGGGTTCTGTGGGGGCACTCGGTTATGGCCTTGGCCTTGCTCGGGGCCTTGGGGCTGTTCGGCCAGGCAGCTTGGGGAACAACAACAACAACAACAACCTGATACAAATCCATACTGCTTACCTAAGGGTAAGGCAGGTTAGTGGATGGATTAGCCAAACACCACTGTAGAAAAATAGTGCTAACAAGATACACAGAGGGCCTCGGAGTCGGACGGATCCTAAATTGAGTGGTCAATCCTGTAAGTCCTTCACTAAACTGGCTCGGGTTGTCCCTCTCACAGGGAATGGGTCCGCTTGGGGGCATTCTGTGTATGGCCACCCTCTTAAGGGGAGTAAGACGTCCGGCAATAGATAGATAGATAGATGCATCTTGTACGTTCAAAACTGGGCTCTCTTTTAAAGGTTTGGATTTTTTTTTTTTTTTTTACTCAAATAATTGTTTTACCCATATTCACTCATTAACCCGGCAACTACTGGAAGACTCTTAAGAGTTTCCCCGGGCGACTGCGGGAAGACTCTTAAAAGGCTGGGGGAAAAAAAATCCATTTAACACCTTACGAGCGGCCTATGCGGTTTATTATATGTACCGCACAGCGGGGTGTTTTTAGCCAAAATAGGGCTGTTTACGTGATCATTTTCATGCCTAAATAAGACCCAGAACGTAAAACAAGTACCTATCCCTGAAAGGGCATAAACAGAGCTTTCGAATGACACCATAACGATCCTTGTATGATGGATAGTTTTCTTGCAATAACCGTGCAACGCGAGTGCAAAAAGCAGGTAATTCGGTAGTTTCGGTACATAATTGAGTATGTAGCGAGTGAGGGAGGAGGGAGCTGAGATTTGTGTCAGTAGGTTCGCCGCGGTGGTCTGGAGCAGTCATACGCTCGCTAGTCTCCTGCCACCACTTGTCTCTCTCTCTCAGCCACATTACGTGCTGAAATTGCCACTCGACCTATGTCGAGCGCCGCCACATAGTCCAGCTTTTTTTAACTCGACTTATGTTGCTCGCCGCTAATTAAGGGTTAAAACACCCATTTTTTTTTTTTTTTTTTTTTGCCCCTGGGCCATGCCAAATATCACTCCTCCACCTCTCCTCCTTCCCCACTTTCCTCCCCTCCTTCAGTTATGACCTATTTTCCCTGTTATTCCCTTATTCTGTGGTCTATTTTCGTGCTAACATTAGCAAGTTGGTAGCAGGGTGTTGTCATCACTGTTACCAAGCGTGGGAAAGAGCGTGAGAGAGACTATTGCGTAACAGTGTCTCTCCAGACAAGAGGAGGGGAGGGAGGTTGCCTCAGCCATACATTATGTAACTCCCGGCCTGTATCGCTGAATTTGACCATCCAAACACTGTTTCCACTTGTTTTATTGTTGTAACAGGTTATTACCTTTATAATCAACCTCTAATAGGTGCATATGGATAAGTATTATTGCTATTTATGGTAAAATAACGATGTTAGTGATGGGAACAGCTCAAATACGTGCGCACAGGAGTGTGGTGTCTCATACCCCCCATGCGCACGTCTTAGGTTAAGCGCTCTTAACTCCTCATTTCCCTTAACTTCAAAGCTCTCCCACTTGTTTTGATTTTTTATATTCCTGAGGTAATGGGGCCATATAATACTGTCTATAGTCTTTTACCATGATATTTGGTAAGGATGCAGTATTTGGGCGTATCACCCGCTTTGTTTACATTACCCGTATGTTCGCGGTTGCATTCCCGTCTCTTTTTCACTACTTTTTTTCTGTTACTTTCCCCCCTGTTGGCAATATATATATATATGAGGATGACAATAAGTCATTGGGGGGTGAGTGGGCCCCCTCAACCTATTACTGTATGCCACGGCAGTCAAAATAGACGGGAGCGTGATCGTGAGCGTACAAGTACAGTAATGTAAACAAGGCGTGCGATACCCCGAATACTGCATCCTTACCTGATATTATTTTAAAAATTATACTAAAACACCACTTTTTTGCTTCTGAAAAAATCTAAAATGTGCTGAGCTATCCTTTATTTTTTTCTCATATACCATGACAGTAGGGGGCAAAAACCTTATTCTATCCCATTGACCCCACATTTTTCCTGATCTTCATAGTCCTCTTTACTAGTGGGGGCCGTCCTTGTAGATTGTTCTAAAATGGGTAAATAGCCTACCGGTACTCATTTCCAACAGTCCTTGGTATAAAACAACACTGTACTGTACCTGTAGGCCTATATAAAACAAAACAAAAACAATATATCAAAATACTGTACAGTACTTGTCACTGTCACCTCGTCAATTTTTACAAAATGTTGTTGGTTTTGCCTCATTTGGGAAACCTTGTTGAAGTGCAGACAGGTATTTTTGGCAAGAATGTTAAGTGCGGGCATACCGCCAGCCTTGTTTACACTACGCGTAGTGGCGTCGGACCTTTGCCATCATGTTCCCGTCTATTTTGACTGCCTTTGGATACAATAGTATGTTGAGGCCTCACCCCCCCATGACATGTTGTCATCATCATATACAGTATATTGCCAGCAGGGGGCAAATTACCGAAAAAAATCGCCGTCAAAATAGGCGCGAACTTAACCACGGCGATCGACAAATGTAAACATGACGGCGGCGGGGGAGGCGTCGGACATTTGCAATCATGTTCCCGTCTATTTTGAATGCCATTGGATACAATAATATGTTGAGGGAGCTTCGGCCCCCCCCACCCCCTCACCCCCCATGACATATTGTCATCATCATATATATTCCCAGCAGGGGGCAAATAACCGAATTAATCGCCGTCAAAATAGACGCGAAGTTAACCGCGGCGATAGCCCTATGTAAACATGACGACCGTACGCCCGGAGTCTACATCCATTCCGTATTTGTTTTTAAATTGCTGAATTTCCATCTGTACAGTATTTACCAAATCCTGCAACTCCAACTTCTTATGACTCATCAGAACTGTACCTTCAGCAATTAACAACACGGGTACGGTAACTTTCATTCACTCTCTTCCCGTACCGGGCATACTCCAACATCTACGCTCCTCCCTGTATTTCTTTCATGACTCCATGATCTCCATCTGTTACACATACTGGTACTCAACAACCACGGGGACATTGCACACCCTTGCTGTAACCCAACATTCAGATCAAAGAACTCTCTCTCTCTCTCTTCACCCTCTACACACATTGCTGCCCTAGCACTCTCATGCATGCTCTTTACCGCTTTCAGTACCGGTAACTTAACATGTACGGTACTCCATATAGCCTAATATCAGTACCATACTTTCCACAAACTGGTACCTTTTAGGTTTTCTCCAAGTCCATCAATGCAGCATACAACATCCTTACCATCTACTTTCCTCTTTATTTCATCAACCCTATTCAAACCAGAGGTAACTCTGAAATACTGGCAAATAATATCATTGCCCTTGCCTTATAGATAATCATTACAGTACTTAGGCTATAAAAATATAATGGGTTTAACCCTTCGAGTACCAGAGACGCACGTGATGCGTCGGCAATGTATGTAACGCTAAACCCCAGAGCCGCATAGGGTGCGTCGCGGTTAATTAATCTGGTCCTATGGCACCTAGAGGGCTCAAATTTGTGTAGGAACTGCGTAAGTATCCCACGCAACAATACCGATGGTTGAAAACCCTCAAAATTGTGTGCACGTGAGCGCGCAAAATCCTGTTTTTGCATACCAATTTCCCCATGTTGATTCCGACTTTCGGGCGCCCCGTAGGACCCCTTAACCCGGTAACGGCGAGGGGGGGGTATTGAACCCGGTCCCCGTGGGCAAGCATATAGGCTCCATTCAGGCCTATAATCGTCATTTTACGATAAATATAGTTATTACTTATTCATATGAGCCTATTTTACCTTCACTATGAAGATAGTAACCTGTAACAACAATAAAACTAGTGAAAATATAATTTTTCTGGTCAAAATCGCGAATATAGATGGACCAGCCCATTCATGAATTATGGAGAAAATTGAGGCAACCCCTCCCTCCACGAGGCCTCAAGCCACACTGAGCCTACTCATACACACACTCTGTCATGTAACACACCCGCTAGGCACGTAAGCACATCCTCCACACAGTTTGCTAATGTTAGCACAAAAATATACCAACGAATTAGGGAATAACAGGGAAAATAGGTGATAATTGAAGGGGGAGGGGAAAGGGAGGAAGGAGGGGATATGGAGGAGTGATATAAGGTACTGTATAGGGAAAAAAAAAAAATTGTTTAGTGATACTGGGGCTGTTTAAATGTTTTTTTTTAGGCCTCCCTCTTAAGAGCTTTGCCGCCGTCGCCCAGTAAAACCTCTTAAGAGCTTTGCCTCCGTTTACGGGTTAATGACCTAGGGGATATTATTATTATTTTTTTTTTCATTAATTTCTAACCCATTCCAGGTGTTTTCTGGAGAACAAAAATTGTTTACAACCTGCTGGTCCTGGAGTGTACATTTATATTATATTGCCTGGTGCTCAGTGGATTAAATCATCTTCACTGACTCACATAGGCTTGTAGTTTTTTATGGATTTATTTTGTCCATAATTTTCCAATTGTTTCTCTAAAAAAAAGGGTTATTGAAAACACTACTAACTCATGATCAAGGTCCCTATTTCAGCTGTCAATAGACATCAAGAACTCTTCCGTAGCTTTCTTCATCTTCCTTTAGTGGCACATTGATTACCGTACCGGTATATGGTCAATTTTGCCTTCTGGGGGCTTAATAACGCCAAAGAGGTGTAGGAGTCATAGAGAAAATGAGAAACTGTCACAGATACCCTCTCTTGGCTGTAGCCAGACTCATATTAAACTCACAGTTGTGGAGTGCTTGCTTACCAAATCTCTCCTCAAGGCCAGAAGTTGGGAAGCAATGTGGGCAACTGGGTTAAATGTTGTTCAGGCTTTATCCCCTCCTAAGACAAGGAAAGCCTGTACTGCATATATTATAAGTATGTCATAGCTTTTCTTGCGGACTGTTGTATAACATTTTTGGTTTTGTTTAAATTAATGTATTTGTAGTATATTAGCATGTGTAATGTACATCATACTTATATATACTTGCATCTTACAGGAATGAGGCTGTGGAACAGGATTTATACAGTGGATATAGGATCACCTTTTGATACAATGAAGTACGGTCCCAGTACCAGAACATTCAGAATGAGCAGCTAGTTAATGGTTCTTGGTATGTTACATTGTGCATAGCATTTCTTATATTTCAGTAGTAGTACCGGTAGTAGTAGTAGTAGTAGTAGTAGTAGTAGTAGTAGTAGTAGTAGTAGTAGTAGTAGTAGTAGTAGTAGTAGTAGTAGTAGTATTAGTAGTAGTAGTAGTACGACGACAGGTATCCTGGACGGAGTCATTCAGCCTCTTCTGATAACTCAGAATGGCTGGATGGTGCCCACATCGCAGCCTAGCCAGGTGGATGGACTCTGTCCTCACGGGATAGGAAGGTTTCTGAGGGATGGACTTCAAGGGGCCGTGCATGTAGCTGAGTGTTGTCTTTGAGTGACTGGATGGATTGGTGGGTGATTTTAGTATGGATATGCATCTGGAGGCTGGTTTGGGGTGGGCGAGGGGGGATTGATGAGTCAGATAACAATATTTGTGTATGATAACTAGGGCAAGATGTTGTTTTGACTATTTATGGTGTGTGTGGACGTTCTGCCACCTTACCTTTCAAGTTAACTTATAAGCTGTTGATGGCTGCCACAGATGTAATGGTACCTGGGTGAGGTGGCGAGGATGGAGTGGAGGCACCCAAGGGTGATAAAAATGGCAATAAAAGTGGTGCTGAGAAGTAAATCGAGAAGAGAATTTTTGCGCGGGAAACAGAAGTACTAAACCCTGGTGGATTTCTTGAACGTGACGATAGTGCGTTGTTATATGTGCGATTAGTTTGCTTGGGAAACAGATTAACTATGCTCATGTAGTGATGTACACCCTATGTGGTGGATTGTGTACTTGTACTTCAAAATTTGATTTTAGTAAGGGATATTTCCACAGCGATTTTGACTAATTCTTTTGCTTTTATCTTGTGTTGTCCTAGTTTTGGTTTGTTTATTTTGCAAGTTTTACATTATAATACAGCACCTAATAAACTATACGGGATGGATGTAGTATCCGGGTGTACGGTCGTCACGTTTACATAGGTCGATCGCCGGGGTTAAGTTCTCTTCTATTTTGATGGCGATTTGTTCGGTTATTTGCCCCCTGCTGGCAATATACATGATGATGACAATATGTCATGGGGGGGTGAGGAGGGCAAAGCCCCCCTCAACATATTGTATCCAATGGCAATCAAAATAGGCAGGAACATGACCGCAAGCGGCCGCCATCGCCATGCTTAAATGGTCGATCTCTGCGGTTAAGTTCGCATCTATTTTGACAGCAATTTATTTGGTTATTTGCCCCCTGCTGGCAATATATATGATGATGACAATATGTCATGGTGGGGTGAAGGGGGCGGCAAAGGCCCCCCTCAACATATTGTATCCAACGGCAGTCAAAATAGACGGGAACATGATGGCAAGCGTCCGCCGCCGCTCCGCGTAGTGTAAACAAGGCGGGCGGTACACCCGAACTCTACATTCTACCCAACTATACTAAATAATATAGTGTATCATACTGTAAGTATTTTGTGCTTAATTTTTTTTTTTATTTTGCTTATAACTTGTCAAAGTGGGAAAAAAGGGGGACTGTCAAAGGGCCCAGACTACTTGGGCCTTTTTATCATAGACACAGGCCATAGCGTGGTTATTAGAGAGCACTCGCCTGTAAACTGAGAGATCGACTGTTCAAGGCTCGGGCCAGCCAGTGTGTGTTATTGGCAAACGATAGTGTTGTTGGTAGATGGCGCAGTCTAACAATCTGCGACAACTGTCCACTGAAGTCCCTGAAACATCTGGGCACCTACCCTAGCACTGCTCTTCAGCAGGGAGTGCATGGTGGTAAAAGAACGCATCATCATCGTGCAGTCAGCAAATTTGCTTTTAATGAGGGTTTTTGCCAGACTACTAATTGCTAACTGCAAGTGTTACTGTACTTATAATGATACATATACTAGGTGAAATGCTCTTTGTCTGATTTTGGGGCATTAACCCATGGACTACAATAATGGACAAAATAAAAGGTCAAGTTGAGGGAGGGAGGGGGGAGTGGAGAATGTGGTATTGAGAGATACTACTACATTCTATGTGTCATACAATTTTGAGACATTTCCGGACACTGGCATGGTATTTGAAGGGTTCTTTTTACACATGTTTAAATACTGTGCCTTCCGTGAGGCCTATCGTACTTTACGGGTTAAAAGTTGTCATTGTCAGATTTGGTGTGGGTTACTTGCTGACTCACCGGTCCGTATTGTTTTTCCCGATAAGAAATTGCCTTCGCATCTCGATTATTCTAATTTGCTTTTTTTGGTACTTATTGCTTTCGAGATTGGTGAGCCTATTGTACAGTATTGTGTCCAAGGCAATACAGTACTGTACTATTTAGTAAATACTGTCAACCCCTTGCTATCCCGTCTAGTTGGTGCTGCGCGTGCAATGAAGGAAATGCGCAATAGGGGAACTTAATAATCATTGAGATTAATTTCAATTGCTTCCTTGAGGCCCCCAACTCAACCATATGTTTTTACTTTTTATCTTACTTTTTGACATCTGTTAGTGTGTGTGTTTTTTGTTTTTTTGTGATTAAATGACTATATAGTGGTAAATTATTTGGTGATTAAGTGATTAAATAGTGGTCAAGTATTACAAAATCATCATCAATAAGTTTAATAAGGTATATCAGCCATGACAGTAGCTAACATTAGCAAAAGGCACAAAAAAAAGAAAAAAAAACAGGCGAAGGCTGGTCCTATCCAGAGTGAGGTTTGGCATCCTCTACCCAACCTTAGTCATTTCTGTCTGTCTCTTTTACTGTACTATCTATCTATCTATATGCTCAGGCCCAATTCCCATTTTGGGGGTAGCCGACTCAAGACAGCAAGAACAGGGAAAACACAAAAACAACATAAAACAACAAATAAACACAGATAAAAAGCACAAACTCACACACATCCAGGTCACCCAGGAGAAGACCCAGAGACCAGGGTCACCAAGGTCGCTCCAGCACTCCCCCGGCCCCCGACCACCCGGAGAGGTTCCAATCTCGGCAGGCAGACATGCAGCGGAGCCAAAGCCACAAGCCCTCCCACCACACTTCCAGGCGCACCCTTCATATTAATCGTCTCCCCGGGCCAGGCACCTGATGGACTATTATCTAGTCCAACTTGCGCCCGACCCCTTCCTCCAAATGACCATGTGTTCACTCAACTATTCACAAGCATTCTCCATTCACTCCTGTCCACCACCACTTCCCCTGCCTGATCTATAGTAATTCCTCTATCATCCAAAGCCTTTCTTACACAGTCTCTCCATCTCAATGGGGGTCTTCCTGCCCTTCTATCTCCCCTTGTACCTGACTCACATATTCTCTTTGTAAGCCTTTCATCTCCCATTCGTTCAACATGACCATACCAGCTCAGCACCCTTCTGTCCACTCTGGCTGACAAATGTTCCTGCTGCCCCACTCTCCTACGTATCTCTTCATTCCTCAATCTGTCTCTACGAGTAACTCCACACATACTCCTCAAGCAGCTCATCTCCATCACATCCAGCCCTCTTTTCTCCTTCTTCTTCAGAGCCCATGTCTCAGCCCCACATCACTGTTGGCACAACAATTCCTTGATACAGTGCACTTTTTACTTTCACTCCGAGATTTCTTGTCCTCCACATACTTCCCATTGCTCCGAAAACCTTCCTTCCTTCACACACTCTCTGTTTTACCTCCACTTCCACACCTCCACTCCTGCTTATCGTTCCTCCTAGATATTTAAAACACTCTACTTGTTCCAATATTTCCCCATCCAGCCTCACATCTAGATTCACCCTATGCTCTCCCCTATTACGCACCATTACTTTTCTTTTATTGATGTTCACCTTGAGTTTCCTCCTTCCACAAACCACACCAAACTCTTTGACTACCCGCTGCAGTTTCTCATCAGAATCCGCCACCAATGCTGTGTCATCAGCGAACAGCAACTGATTCAACTCCCAATCTCTACCATTCTTTCCTACTAAGCCCAATCCTCTTCCCATAGTTCTCCTTTTCACCTCCCTCACCACACCATCCATAAACATATTAACCCGGTGAGACCCAGCGTCGCACGTGTTGCGTCGGCAGTCTTTGATCACCAACTCCCAGCGACGCATCACGTGCGTCCGACATATAAAAAACACTTACGTGGCTCGTAAGGTAGGAAATGGCGGGAGAATAGGAGGGGGAGGTACCGTAGTGTGTGTGGGAGCCGGGCCAGTAGGTGTGAGCGGGCCGAGACAGCCGCGCGGCTGGTGGTGGTGGGCTTAGTGGGGATAGTTTACACCCCTAGTTCACCGCCACTTTGAACCTTCATTACTCCGGTCGTATGGGAGCTAGAGGCTTGAGATTTATGTGAGATACTCCTTAGGATGTATGCCGTACAATGCCATACTCAGTTTTTACCCTATTGCTCCCGGGCGGGTGGTCATGCGGGGGAGACGAACTATTGAACCCCCGCCCCCCAAATGACCGAAATGATTTTATTTTTATTTTTGTCTTCATTTCTCACCATTCTCTTCCATTTTGGCTCAACAAATTTTTTTGAGGCTCTCCCCCCCCCCCCCCCAAAAAAAATGTCAGAGGTGATTTTTTTTTTTTTCATTTCTCATCCTTGTCTTCCATTTTAGCAAACAAAAAAAATAAGTGAAAATGGCTTGGGACTGGGGTGAACAAAATATTATAACTAGCCGGGGCTCAACGGGTTAAACAGCCATGGTGACATTACACAACCCTGTCGCAAACCTACCTTTACCTCAAACCATTCACTCAACTCACCATTTCCTACTCTCACACATGCTCTGCTCCCTTCATAAAAACTCTTAACTGCTTCTAACAAATTTCCTCCTATTTCATAAATCCTTAACACCTTCCACATTGCTTTACGGTCCACACGATCATACGCTTTTTCCAAGTCCATAAAAGCCCAAAATATCTCCTTATGCTTCTCTAAATACTTCTCGCATAACTGTCTTACTGCAAACATCTGATCCACGCACCCTCTTCCCCTCCTAAAACCGCACTGTTCTTCTCCTATTGCAACTTCCGTACACTTTATTATCCTCTCTATCAACACCCTGCCATACAGCTTTCCAACCACTGACAATAAACTAATACCTCTATAACTTGAACACTCCTGCCGATCTCCCTTCCCCTTGTACAACGGCACAATTCATGCACTCTTCCAGTCTATTGGTACCATTGACACAGCAAAGCACACATTGAAAAGTCTCACCAACCAATCTATTATCACATCTCCACCCTTCTTTATACACTCCACAGCAATACCATCCAAACCTTCTGCTTTTTCCGCTCTCATTTGTTTCACTGCTTCTTTCACCTCATTTTCCTCAATCCTTTCATTCATTCCCTGCCACCTGGGTGGCCTGGGTAACCTATCTCCATCCACCTCTGCTTCAATCACTGCTTCTCTTCCATCTCTTGTATTTAACAAAGATTCAAAATACTCGGCATATCTTTTCCTCACTTCAACTGGTTCTACTAGTAATTCTCCATTTTCATCTTTCACTGACTCTTCCCTCTTTTGTCCTCCTTTCCTTACTTTATTTACCTCCTTCCAGAACATCTTCTTTCGTTCTTCAAAATTCTCACTCAGCCTTTGACCCCACCTTTCGTTTGCATCTTTTTTCGCTTCTCTAATTTTCCGTTTTGCCTCTCTCCTTTTCTCCTTGTACCTCTCCCATACCTTAACACTACCATCCTGTAAAACCCTCTCAAAACACTGTCTCTTCTCCTCAACTGCCTTTCTCACCGTATCATTCCACCACTCGCTTCCCTTCCTGATACCTCTGCCTCCTACTTTCCTTTTGCCGCATACTACCTCTGCACTTGCTTTCACTCCTTCCTTAAACTGTTGCCATTCAACCTCTACTTCTCTCTCTTCCATCTCTCTCACTTCCATCCACTTTTCATATAGTCTTTCCTTGTACCCCCTCTCTTTTTCACTCTTCTCTAACTCACTAACTTTTATTACCTCTTACTTCACGCTTGTCTCTTATTCTCCTGTAACTCTTAACTCTTAGCTTTCCCTCCACCAGGTAATGATCTGACATACCCTCCGCCTCACCTCTCATCACATTCACATCCAGCAGTCTACACAATCATTCCCTTGTCACCAGCACATAATCCATCAATGCCCTCTCTACAATCTCTCCTCTCACAAGTCTATGCCAGGTGTACTTGTGTATACGCCTTTTTTTGAAGACCGTATTACCTACACTCAATCTACACTCTTCACATAAATTTTTCAGTCTTTCTCCACTCTCGTTTACACCATCCACACCAAAACTACCGATGACTCCCTCAACAGGCTCATTTCCTACCCTAGCATTTAGGTCCCCTAAAACTATAACATATTCATTTTCATCAAACCCTTGTAGGCAATCTCCCAAATCCTCCCAGAAACCCTCTACCTCGTCTAACTCTCTTTCACTTCCTGGTCCATACGCACTTACAAAAACCCACCTTTCACCCTTAAACCGCATTCTCACCCACATTAGCCTTGATGACACCTCTTTCCACTCTTTTATAAACTCTCTCAACTCCTCCTTCACAATAATAGCCACTCCTTCTTTCCCCCTGACTCCCTCGTCTACTCCAGACTTTCTACCTATCACGTTTCCCAAATCCACTTCTCCCTCTCCTTTCATCTTTGTTTCATTCACTGCAAGGACATCATACATCCTTCTTTCAAATAACCTTCCAATATCCTCTCGCTTCTCATTCGTACTACATCCACGCACATTCAAAGCTCCTATTCTTAGGGTCCGGGACCACGAACGCGTTCCCTCGCCCCTATCTCTGTCTCGTTTTTTTGGTAGATTTATTTAAGGGGAGAGGGATACCAGGCCCCCCGCCCCCAATCCCCTTTAGCCGACTTCTACGTCTCGCCGGAGAAAAGCGGTGGTGGAAATTTCTCACCCCTCCTCCACAGAGGAGGCTACCTGCACCAGAAAGTGGCGGGCGTTGGAGTCGCCGCATCCCTACGCCATTTGAAAAAATTAGAGATGCAGAAGGAGAAAAAGATAGAAGGGGCTATGGGAAGTAGAGGACACCACCCCTCACTCTGACAAAGGGTCAGCCCACCACTGAACTGTACTACTTTTCCTTATAGATGCTGGCGAGATCGCCCGATTGGGTGGCTGTGGTCGGTGGGGCCATTGGCCCAGGGGTGCAAGCCCGCTGGCTAAAGATTCCCTCACACGCTGCCCTCTAAGTGTAAGATATCATCTCACCCTGGCCCCTTCAGGGGCCCGAGCATCTGGAACGGCTTCGGTCTAACAGATTCGGGACTGTTCGACCAAACACCTGGGGAACTACAACAACAAAAACCCTCATTTTACCATTTAAGCTTCTATTGAACTATTATAAGGTGACTAAAAGTTCTTGTTTATATCAATCTATTTATATACAGTATAATACAGGTATGTGTTAATTATAATATGCTATTTGTCTGATTTTGGTGGGTCAAAAGTGGTCATTGTTAGATTCTGGGTGCGCTATTGGCTGGTTTTGGTGCGCTATAGCTGCAAGCTGGCAGGTTTTGAAGTGAAGCGGAATAGAGCGAAACGTCGATATTCGAGTATAGGAAGGCAAGAGGTTGACTGTACAGTACTGTATTGATTATCTAACTTTAAAAATATACAGTACATTGAAAATAACGCAGTTAAGGGTTTAAAAGCATAGCCTAACAACTCTCACAGCACAGGCTTTGAATATTCCCACCAACTCGGCTATGCGGGGGTACGGGCGTGCAAATGCCTTGTTTATACATCTTGTAGCTTTGTAGCCTTCATACCTAACAAACAATAATCAACCAAATATTATGATCAAAGTCACCGCATGTTAGTGTGGTGATCCCAACATTCCTTATCACTAGAAATAATCTCGGCGGGTGCCCAACCCCGAAAGGGGTTGAAATAGGGGAGCTATGCCCCCGCCAAAGGCGGCTTTCTAGGGCCTTTCTTACCTGATGCAGAGAGGATTGGGTTCCAGTCATGTGGTGATCTATCAGAGTGAGAGTTGAGCATTCTCTGCCATACCCATAGCTTACTCTGACTGTTCCTTTTACTTTTATAATTTCTAGATCTCAAGTGGTGGCGTCTCTTCTGTGGATTGGTTGGCAGACTGGGAGCCAAAGCGTCACATTTTTCCTTTGCCCCTTAACTTTCCCTTCATACTTGTTAACTTAAGGGCACATGGCCTTGGGTGGGGCTTCGGTGTCCCATGGGTTCTGTCACCCTCCTCAGCTCCTCGCCTGGGAGCGGCTTGGTCACCTGGGCATTCTTAGTGGTAAAGCAGGGACGGTTCTGTGGGGTGCCTTGGCCTTACTCGGGACCTTCGGGCTGTTCGGTCAGATACCCTGGGGGGAACAACAACAACAACTAGAAATGATCCAATACAGTACTGTACCTATATCCTGACTATGTTATAATGTAGGCCTACTGCAATTAAATATTCAAGGTATAGGGATTCTACTGTATTATTTTTTCAATATAGGTCCTGTGAAATTTGCTAGATGAGAGCACATAACCCAGATTTTGTTATATCAAAACCTTTGTCTGCCATTAGTTGATAATTTGTATCTATTGTAGTGGTTTTAATAGTCCACAGTGCCTCATTATCTTTGTATCTGAACTTGTACCAGCATAAATGTTGGAAATAAAGGTAATAGCACTAACAAGAATGACTTTGCGTGTTTGCCGCTGATGGATGATGAATAAAGATTTCTGTGCAATCAATTAGGGAACATTTCTTTAAATGAATGTGGCAAAGTTTTCTAACATAATCTTTCTTTGACCACATTGGTAGATGAACTTTATATCACATTTATTTTTTTCCCTTTACCCTTTGTTTAGAGTGAGTGAAAACACACAAAACAATGTGAAAGTGGCGGAGCGCGGGTCGGGAGTATTATCGCGAGACACACAGTTCTTCGCTCCACCCGTGTCGAGTCTACACACGACTTAGGAAGGAGAACTCAGTTTCCACACTTACTGATAATACGGTAAATAATATTGACTTTTTTTTTCCGCAATAACAATTCATTTATAGATTTACAGCCACCGCATATACTGTATATGAAAACAGTCCGCTGGCGGTGATATGTCTATTTTAAACAACCCGTTCTTTGAGGGGTAATAGTACAGTATACGTTTATTGTTTACACGGACAGCACGTTTAAAATAGGCGTAGTTTTGACAAGTTCAACATACAGTATATATTTCGTAACGACTTCATGGGGTTTATTATGATATTGTGTTTAATTATTCTTGAGAATTTTGATTGCTTTTGCCATTTCGAGTAATGAATTTTAGTTTGTCCCTTAGGCTTAACCCTTCCTACCCGGGCTGCCTTACAAAAGGACGGAAGTCGTATCTGGGCGATCTGGCCGAAAAACGTCTAGGCCTAGGCTACCGTATCTTTGTTATTTTAACTGCTAGAAATTTCCCACGCATCCCTAAACGTAGAGCTCTCTAAGTCAACTGGTTCAGTTGTGATGACGATTTCCGTGGAGCATATTTTGCCGTGATGTTGACAATATCGGAGCTTTTCAGACACTAATTTCGTCATATCATACAACAACAACATTGATCCGACGTCTCCTTCTTGTTTTCGGAGGTGCGGTGATGCAATGACCGGCTTTGTTTACATGCGTCGGACGCACAGCGTTCAGACCAAGCTTAATAGGCTTTCAAGCTTACAGCCTGTTATAAGGACACCCAGGTACCGGCCCATCTGCTGCGGTGTCCTTATAAAAGGACACCCGGGCTGGAAGGGTTAAAGGGCTTGACACAGCCCTCCCGACAGAGCGAAATTTGACTGTCGTGTACAATTATGGGAGACAGCTGGACGACAATGGCATGGGCTGACAGCCATCCGTAATTGACAGCCATCCGTAAGAGAAACGATCGCATACCATAAGACCCCCGCCAATGGGCTAACACAAACGACCGCAAGACCATATAACGACTGCTGGTTGGCCATAGCAAAACACCCCACTTGGCACCTGGGTTGCCCATGGGTGGATAGGACTCGTTAGCCTTGGTCGGCAACCCATCTAGGGGAGACCTTTTAAAAATCCGGGTGGATGGGACTCGTCAGCCTTGGTCGGCAACCTGTCTAGGGGAGTAAACCTGATACAAATCCGTACTGCTTACCTAAGGGTAAGGCAGGTTAGTGGATGGACTAGCCAAGCACCACTGTAGAAAAATAGTGCTAACAAGATACACAGAGGGCCTCGGAGTCGGCCGGGTCCTAAATTGAGTGGTCAATCCTGTAAGTCCTTCAGCAAACTGGCTCGGGTTGTCCCTCTTACAGGGAATAGGTCCGCTTGGGGGCCTTCTGTGTATGGCCACCCTCATTAACCCTTGTCTAGTGGGGGGTTTTGGGCTATTTTGGGCATATTCAGGCATATTCAGGCCCTCCAGAATGATCAATCAAGTATCTGCATGAAAAGAAATGTATTCAGCAAAAAACTAGGTGCTACAAGCTTCAAAATGAGACCAGAACGAGCTACGTAGCACTCGGGTGGCGGGTGCCCAAGCCCGAAAGGGGTTGAAATAGGGGAGCTATCCCCCCGCCAAAGGCGGCTTTCTAGGGCCTTTCCTAGCTGATGCCGAGAGGATTGGGTTCTAGTCATGTGGTGATGGGCTGGTCTATCAGAGTGAGAACTGAGCGATCTCTGCCATACCCATAGCTTACTCTGACTGTTCCTTTTACTTATATATTTTCTAGATCTCAAGTGACGGCGTCTCTTCCGTGGATTGACCTTCCAATCTACCAAGATTGGAAGCCAAAGCGTCACATTTTTTCCTTTGCCCCTCAGCTTTCTCTTCATAATTGCTGAGGGGCACAGGGCCCTGGGTGGGGCTTTGATTTCCCGGGTGTTTCTGTCGCCCTTTTCAGCTCCCCGCCATGGAGTGGCTTCAGTCGCCCATGCTTTATTGTGGTCGGCTGGGAGGGTTCTGTGGGGGCGCTCGGTTATGGCCTTGGTCTTGCTCGGGGCCTTGGGGCTGTTCGGCCAGGCAGCTTGGGGAACAACAACAACAACAACGTAGCACTCGTCGTTCTCAGGCAGTGGTACCACCAACATGGGAGTTTAGCGTATAGCGGCATATTTTTTCCAGCTACGCTCACTACTGGCTACACTGCCGGCCTCTCGAGAGCACAGGAAGGGTGAGTCAGTGGGCGGCGGTAGGCCCTGGGAGTCGAACGTGTGGCCCGCTGCGCTCCCGGCCATTTGCACTCTATTTTAACCCTTTAAAAGCTTTAATAATACTTGTAGCTTGCTGCAAATTGACGCCCGGCTATAGCCGGGCGCCGCTCTTTAGTGGTTAAGGGGAGTAAGGCATCCGGCAATAGATAGATACTGTATATACACCTGCCCAAGGCACGTCATACCACATTGAACCACCACCGGCATCACATAACCCCAGGCACTGTTACCTAGTGCAGGGTGTACCTTGGCAGGATGCCATCAATTGAATCATAAGCATATTGTATGAATGTATATACTCAGGCACATACCCCATAGCTGGGGGTGGCCGACTCGAGACAAAACCCGAACAGGGACAACACAACACAACATAAAAACATATATAAATTCACACACATCTAGGTCACCCAGAAGACCAAGGATAACTAAGGGCCTAATACAGTACTACTATAATAATACTACTATAATATGTGTTTTATAGCATATACCGTAACTTAATTAGTACCGTATTCATTTGTATTATATAAATTATATTTATTAGTGAATAGACTTTGGTGGGCTTTATATATCTGCAATTAACTTGGTATTATTATTATGTAATTGTGTTCTTACTTATATTTGGCATTTCTTTCATATACAGCATTTTTTTTTTTTTTTTTTTTTTTCTATATTCCAACTTACCTCCTCTCAGGCATAGGCTGAGAGCCTTAACATTCACCGCTTTTACAATGAACAGTGAAGCCTGTGAGGTCTTGTTCCAGTCTAGGGAGTGAGACATGTGAAGCACGTAGAGTACAACGAGCACCTGCCATCTTGCCTTCACATGAGGCACGGTGCTCACTCATGGCCTGAAACGACCCCCTCTCTGAAGCCACCTCGTTCCCGTGCTTCACTGTCTCACCCCCTACACTCGGACTCTCACACTTACACACACACAACGCCACCTGTTGAGCAGATAACTCACCAGGCATTGCACCCCTATAGCATATTTTGAATATGGGAATATTCATACAGTGCTATTTAATCAGGGAACAATGAGGGTATTTTATTGCCGTTTCGGTGGGCTTGTGGTAATGCACTGATACTAGGTACATCACAAATTCCATCCCAATAATATCTTCCCATTGATACATCGGGATTTGAACCCGGGACCTTTGGATTACCAGGCCAGTGGCAAGACCACTCCACCACACCTCCCCTTATTATTTATTATTATGTATAGGCTATAATACTTATATATAATATTTATCAAAATATTTCTACTTTGTTTATATGTATAATAATTTCTTTGTTTCAGACATATATTATTTATACAGATATTGAATATTTACCTATGGATATTACACATGAGAAAGGTGTGACATGAAATACAGTGTTGGGATACAGGTCTCCCTCACTATCCGATGCCCTGATTTACAATACTGCATTATTATAGGTGTTCAAAGAGCACAGCTCATACAATATCATTACTCAGATATCCCCAGAATCGTCATTGTCAATGTACAACATACTCTAATAATAATAATAATAATAATAGTTCTTAAAGCTAGCGCATGCTAAGCTAGCTAAGGATAGCTCAATAAGGCCGATTAGGCGTATTTCCATTGGGGTCCTGTACTACTACCCCATCCCTTGAGGGATGGTAACGACTCGGTGCTTGTGAAAAATCTTTAATGCGCCGAGCGTGGGCGCGAACCCGGGCCTTCTGGGTGGAAGTCCGAGACGCTAGTCACTACACCAAGCGAGCCGCTTGTAAATATTAGGTGGCTGGGTTCTATAACATATACCTGTATATATACCGTATATAAATACTGTATATGCAATTTTGTGTTTTAGAGGGGTGAATTTCGTGACATCACGGTGGGTAATAGAGTACCTATACAGTATTTTCACAATTACACTTTCCCTCCTACTAACATTTCTGAGCCAGTACCCATACAAAGGTCAGCTCTGTGGATCTGCGCGGTCTGCGGGTGGGTTCAAAAGAAGAAGAAGACACCCTCAGTCAAACTTTTGTCCTTTGTCTAGATGTGGAGGTGCCAGTTTATCTAATATGTTTCCCAATAATAGCCCCATGGAAAACGAAGGGATGTCTTACCTATCACATAATGATTCATATATTAGTAAATTATAGTAGAGAACATTGGTAATAACCTAAATTATCCCTATAGCCGGAAAACATACAATTGAATTGGGGTTTCGATTCCTCGCTGGTATCTAGTTAAAATTGTCTGATGTATGGTAACGCACACAGATCGAGTTGCCAACTACCACCAGACTTTTGCCGTGCTCGAATATATCTACGTTAATTCTCGGTCATTTCGTGACGTATTCCATTAAGACTTCGTTCACAGATGCATTCTGATATTGTGTAAGTGCCAATTACTATTATGTGTGATATAGCGGTAAATTAGGAAGAATACTTCGTATTGAAGGTATTGAGGAATAAGTCTTTACTCAATATTTTTATACGAGTTTCCCATAACTCTATTAAAGAAAACGTTGTTGGCGCTATTATAGAAAACGTTTTCTTTTTTCAGATGTCATAGTAAAAATAATAGATGTAATTAGACAGATAGACGGTGATATAAAAAGATAATCTAATTGTATTAGTGGTATAACCTTAGTAAGGAACTGTACAAACAAAAACGTATTATGATATAAATACGAATGCTGTTCTACTGTGGAGTCAAAATGGTGTCTTTGTGGTAACCTGTGTCGGTATACACTTGTATAGTTTACAAAGGGCTATTCGTGTGACCAAATAGTAGTGCCAATTTAGCATACTTATTGCTAGATCTAGATGTATTTATTTCGATATAGTAGCATTTTCTTGCATCTAGTGATATGAATTGTAGTTATATTTTAGGAATATTAGTGTAATAATCGAAATTAGAGAGCTTGTGGTATTATACTAGTGACTATTGCCATTATTGTTTTATCTAGCGACATTCTAGCAGCTTTTGAGAACGAATTTAGCGCTATTTTGTTTTTCGTTTTGGTAACGATTCGGTTATTTTCTTCTCTTGGATATTTATTATCAACTGTCCAAGGCTGTAGGTGGGTACAATTGACAAGGGTGGAGGTAAATCTGGAACCATACATAGAATAAAAGCTAATTTAGCAAGGATTGGAGCTGGAATGAGTGTAGCTTTAGTAAGTCTGTTAAATAAATCCAAGCTAGCTTGTGAACCACTGTGAACTGGTCTTAATTTCGGCTCTGTTTTCAAGGGTGGCCCATGGTGATGTTATCACCCCCCTTAAAATATAAATATCTATTATAAATTTGTTTGCTATTTTAGGGGCAAAGCACATGTGCATTATTTGTCAAATTAACATGCTTTAACCCCTTATTGGCGGCGCTCGACTTAAGTCGTGCACCAATTTGCAGCAAGTTAGGAGAATTATTAAGGCTTTTAAAGGGTTAAAATAGAGTGCAAATGGCCGGGAGCGCAGCGGGCCAGACAGCCGACTCCCAGGGCTTACCGCCGCCCATTAACTCATGTTCCCTGTGTTCTCGAGAGGCCGGCAGTGTAGCCAGTAGTGAGCATAGCTGGGAAAAATATACCGCTATACGCTAAACTCCCATGTTCGTGGCACCACTGCAAGAGAACCACGAGTGCTACGTAGCTCGTTCTGGTCTCATTTTGAAGCTTTTAGCGCCTATTTTTTTGCTGAAGAATACATTTCTTTTCATGCAGATACTTGATTGATCATTCAGGAGGGCCTGAATATGCCCAAATGAGCCCAAAACACCCCGCTAGACAAGGGTTAAAGAGTGACAAAAACAGGATGAAATTTTTGGCGAGCTATGCCCTTTATGTGTTTGGGTTTTGGCTGGTCTGAGAACGCATCCCCATTTACCACATTAATTTTAGGGTTCGCTATACGATTTTTCTATTTAAGATTGGGTTTTCAGGAACATAACCCAATCGTATATCGAGGGAGACTTGAACATTTAATTGTTCCCTACAATAGGAGACAGCCAACGGACCGCCTCCCAACAGAAAAAACTGCCTCCCCACCGCCTCCTGTAAAATTATGACAAAATTTCGCGGCCTGAACCGCCCAACTTTTTTTTAGCAAACCCAAAAATATCGGGAGTTTTCCTAACAACACAAAGGAGTACAAAGGAAATCAAGCAACAACAGATCTAGTGACCCTTCTAGGTTGCTTGTCCTCCAAAACACTGAGGATCAAGTGTCCAAACAGTGGTTTAGAGTGGGTAAGGGAACATTGGAAAGGGAATTACTGCCCTGGAACGAATGTCCGTGGCAGGATTAGGAAGTTAGTAGGGGACAGATGGATTAGTAACTGAGGGGGGGATAAAATAAAGTTATTCATTTACAAACGCAGTCGGTCGCGGGTTTGATGCGAGATATTTGTCTAGGCGGAGTTTAAATGAATCAACGGTGATGCAGTCTATAACGTTTCGGGGAAGCCCATTCCACAAGTTGACAACTCGAGTGAAGAAGAAATTCTTAGATTCGTGTGAGTTAAAAGATTTACCAATAATTTTGCAACCGTTTCCCCGCGTGTAATTAGATTGGTCGATAGTGAAGTACTTACTACAGTTCATATTGTCAATGCCTTTGATGATTTTGAACACTTGAATTAAGTCACCTCTTAATCTGCGCTGGGTTAAAGGAAATAGATTTAATTCTCTAAGACGCTCTTCGTATGGTTTGTTCTTTAGGCTAGGTATCATTTTGGTAACTCTACGTTGAACTCGTTTTAGCTTGTTTATATCTTTTTGGTAATAAGGGCACCAGGATTGAACGCAGTATTCCAGAAGAGGGCGGACTAAGGAATTGTAAAGGGTTAGGATAACTTCTTTGGATTTATGCTCAAATGACCTGCCTATAAAGCCAATTATTTTGTTTGCCTTCTTAACAACTTCTGAACATTGTTGACTCAGTTTTAGGTTACTCGATATTGTTACTCCCAGATCGGTTTCTCTGTTTACATTCTTAAGCTGAGTGCCATTCATCGAATAGTTTGCTTTCTCATTTAGGTATCTGATATGTAGTACTTTACATTTATCCGCATTGAAACTCATTTGCCAAATTTGGGCCCAACATGACAATTTATCTAGATTGTGTTGCATATCGTCAACTTGTTCTTTTGAGAGTACGCTATTTGCAATTTTTGTATCGTCGGCAAATTTTGAGATTGTACAGGTGAGACCCTCATCTATGTCGTTGATGTAAATTAGAAAGAGAATTGGTCCTAGTACCGATCCCTGGGGTACCCCGCTACTTACATTGGTCCATTTAGATGCCTTACCGTTTATGACTACTCTTTGCTTTCTGTCGCTGAGCCAATTTTCTATCCATTTCAACACACCGTCTTGTATTCCATGCGCTTTTAGTTTTAGCAGTAAACGTTTGTGGGGAACTTTGTCAAAGGCCTTTTGAAAATCAAGGTATATAATATCTACAGCTTTACTCTCATCGTAGAGGTTGAGGATATCGTGGAAGAAGTCTAAGAGGTTTGTTAAACAGGAACGTTTTTTACGAAAGCCGTGTTGAGTATCTTTAAGTATGTTATTTTCCTCTAAGTGATTTACGAGTCTGTCTCGTATGACCGTTTCTAGCATTTTACATACAACTGAGGTTAAGCTAATTGGACGATAGTTACTGGGTAGGGATTTGCTGCTTTTTTTAATATCGGTGTTACGTTGGCTAGCTTCCACTGATCAGGCATAGTTCCAGACCAAGGATTTATTGAATAGTAATGTCAGTGGTTTGGAGAGCTCATCCTTAGCTTCCTTTAGAACTCTAGGCAAGATTGTATCAGGTCCAGGCGTTTTATTTACCTTGGGTTTTTCTAAACAATTCAATACTTCTCTCTCTGTAACGGTGATATTGCTTAGAACATCTGAATTATCAATCTGAATCGGCGATGGTGTAGGGATATCACTGAGGTCTTCTGTTGTAAAAACTGATGCAAAGAAGGTATTGAGGGCATTACTCATTTGTACTTCGTCTTTGGTGTATTCTCCATTTTCATTGACTAACGGTCCAACAGTTGAAGTAACTACTTTTTTCTTTCTGATATAACTATAGAATTCTTTCGGGTTTGTTTTACTTTGATTCGCAATATGTAACTCTAAGGTCTTTTTACTTTGCTTAATTAACTTTTTGGCTTTGCGTCGTAGCTCTACAAATTTCACCCGTTCTTCGTCATTTTGTGAGGATTTTAATCTATCATTATAATTTTTTTTAGCAAGCAGACAGTTTGAAATATCTTTCTTCCACCATTTGGGCTTATTATTATGGCCTGGACGCCGTATTTTCGATGGTATGCAGTCTTGCACTGCTTTTAGGTAAGTGGTTTCGAATAACTTCCAAGATGTATTTATGTCGTTATTGTTAATTAAAAAGCTCCAGTCAGTTTCTTTAAACATAGCTCTAAGTTTATGGAACTTTGCTTTCTTGAAATTAGGGACTTTTTCGATGCTACTATTTGGTTCGTTACTAGTAAACTTTAACACCTTACGAGCGGCCTATGCGGTTTATTTATGTGTACCGCCCAGCGGGGTGTTTTTAGCCAAAATAGGGCTGTTTTCGTGATCATTTTCATGCCTAAATAAGACCCAGAACGTAAAACAAGTACCTATCCCTGAAAGGGCATAAACAGAGCTTTCGAATGACACCATAACGATCCTTGTATGATGGATAGTTTTCTTGCAATAACCGTGCAACGCGAGTGCAAAAAGCAGGTAATTCGGTACTTTCGGTACATAATTGAGTATGTAGCGAGTGAGAGAGGGAGGAGGGAGCTGAGATTTGTGTCAGTAGGTTCGCCGCGGTGGTCTGGAGCAGTCATACGCTCGCTAGTCTCCTGCCACCACTTGTCTCTCTCTCTCAGCCACATTACGTGCTGAAATTGCCACTCGAGTTATGTCGAGCGCCGCCACATAGTCCAGCTTTATTTAACTCGACTTATGTTGCTCGCCGCTAATTAAGGGTTAAAGTGAAAGTTATCGTACGATGGTCGCTGTTACAGAATTCATCACCAACATTCAAATTCTCTATTAATTCTTCTTTTGTTGCAAGTACAATGTCAAGAACGTTATTACCACGGGTCGGCGTTCGAACAAATTGATAAAGCGAACTCTCTTGCAAGTTCGTATACAAGGCATGTCCGGAGTGTGAAGTAAGAGTATCGCCCCACTTGGTCACAGGTAAATTAAAGTTGCCAAAAATTACGGTATCTTGTGAGTTACTTACATCTGCAATTTGTTCGTAAATTTCTCGGTCAGTTTGCACTGATTGAGCTGGAGGTCTGTATATTAATGCAAGTATTATTTTTGTACCTTTATTATTCTTTATTAGCACAAAAGATGCGTCGACGTTCACAATTTGAGGTTTTGACAAGAGGGTAGGGTTAAGACTTTCTTTGATATAAAGTAAAACGCCACCTCCATTTCGATTTATTCGGCTTTTCTCAAACATTACATAACCGGGAAGTGAATATTCTGCTAAAAAGTCTCTATCTTCTGTATTGAGCCAAGATTCTGTTATGCCAATCACATCATAATTTTCTGTAAACACTAGCTCCTCTAAATCTGAAAATTTATTGCGTATGCTACGAGCGTTTGCATAGAAAACCTTTAAATTTTTAATTTTAGAACTCACGGAACGCTCTTTAATAATATTTTTGGTTCTTGTCGGATCTACATTTATGTTCATGGCTGTCCTCGGTCCTCGCTGTCTTCGGTCCTTATCGCTGGTGGTCCTCAGTTGCCTCTGTTTTTTTCTTGGCGTTGGATGATTTATGTCACTGCTGCTTCTTCTCGGATGGCGTTTTTTGATCCATGGCTGCGGACTGCTTCGTGTAGGAGACGACCCATGCGTGCTGAACCCACAGGGTTTAGATGAGTGCCATCCTTGCGGAACAGAGTAGGCTGGTTGTAGAAGTTGTCCCAGAGGTTGATGAATTCAACTTCTTCCCTCAGACACAAATATTTTAGTCGGCTATTTGTGCTGAAGGCCTTGTCGTAGAATTTGTCAGGTGCGTCGATCTTGGAGAGAATGCCTGAGATGATGATATTCCTTGACTTGTTTTTGTAGGGCCCATTCCCAGACACTCAGGACTGCCGCCTGACAACCAGACTACACAGGACTGCTGTGTAGTCATGGCAGTTTGGGAGTGTAGGAAGGGATCTGTGAAAGCCCTTTAACTTGTAAAATGCGTCGGCGTGGTGCGTGACGTACGTAATAATAATAATTATAACAATAATAATAATCGGTTTATTTTGAGCCGGCAGCCAATGGGGCTGAAAATACACAGACTTAACCTAGATCTTATCCTAAGGGATCAACAGACTGATCCTGGCTGCTAACGAGAGTGCCTACATACCCCCGAGGGAGTAGGATACGGGCAGTAGACTTTGTGGGTCCCCCCGAGACAGTCCGTCCAGACCTTGCCTTTATGGCCAGGGAAAGTTTTTGAGAGAACTTCCCCTGCCGGCGCGAGGGATCGAACCCCCGACACCAGAGCTAGCGCTCCCAATACAGTGTACTAAGCACGCTCGGCCACCGTGACGTGCGATGCGACATGTTTTGGTGCCGCGGAGAGGTAATATTATAATCAAATAGTTATATTTGCCGTACAGAGCAATATTATTGGCCCCACATGTGTATAGTCTTCAAAGAAAATGCATATACAGTATGAAGAATAACAACCACAAAAGGTACATTCCATTGTCTATCTATCTATCTACTCAGGCGCATACCCCATTTTTTGTTCTGAGGGTGGCCGACTCGAGACAAAGCCAATGAACAAACCAGTTTTTATTGATGAGGAAGAGGCTGCCTGGCCTCCTGTCACTCAAGCTTTTTCTGGCCCCTCAAGGCATACTGGCGGCCTCTATCGAGCCACTCACATTGTGTGAGGGAGGGACAGGGTGTCAAACGAGAGTCCTATTCCCTTTTATTTAATAGGGCCCCTCCATCATTGACGACTTTGCCTATTAATAATAATAGTCTCCATTCAACATCCTGCGCCAGCATTTTGAATAGCCCGCGCGGAAGTATTATGGAGTACTAGTCATAAGTGCACGCCTAATTCCCTTATGGGATCGTCATTTTGATCGGGTACCCTACAGAAAAAAACTGTAAAATAAAAAAAATAAAAAAAAGCTTAATATCTGTTATTGGTGGTGTAATGGTTAAGGTGGCAAAAATATGTGTGTGATAACCCGGGTTCGAATCCCGGTGGATCATATATACTTTAATTAATTTCATTGGGGGTGTGGTGGTGAGATTAATAAAAATAATATCATATGACTTGCCATATGCGTGGATTTCTCATGTTTCGTTTTCCCAACACCAGGCCCTCTAGCGGCCATCTTCGTCCTTCCTACTTCCGCGGCCACAGTACAACAAGGCTTGCACCGCGCTCCGCTTTATTCGACGTTCCAGAGCTTCTAGTGAGTCCTTAATCATTTGTATACATCTGTGTTGTAGTAACAAGGTTTAGATTAGCTAGCACGGCTGCCAGATTGGTGTGTCCGCAGGAAGTATGTGTTAAAATAGGGTACTTTTGTAACAGGCGTCTAGGAGTCTAGAATTTTCGTACCGCGTGTGTTTTATTGTTTGTTGTGATTCGCCTTTAGCTTTTGCGAATACTTAGCTAGAAGGCTACCACTCTACAAGGCATGATATAGACTGTCATTATTGAGGAAAGTACATGTCAGATTATTAATTATCAGCAAATGCTCTGGTTTAAGGGTGTCTGCACGTGGTGCTCCACCTTCCAGAGTTCGTGTTTTGCTTTGGGCCCCTCATCCGAGCGCTGTGATGGTCCACGGAGCGTCGTCTGCTGGAGTTGCTCGTTGTACCTCGTGGTCTGCGTTTTTGTAGGGGTCTCAGGAGTAGGCTTCAGGCAATGTAGGGTGCTAAATTTTCTGTATTTTAATTATATGCCTATGTATGCCCCTAGTGTTTTTTACATGCGTTGTGGCATGTGTGTGGGATAGGGGAGACGTCCCTAATATATTATTTATGATGTGTTATGTGTGGGACTCAGGGTTGGGGAGCTGTGCCATCTCCTTGTCTCTCGAGTTTTTGTTTTTCCGGCGGCCCCGTGCGGTGGGCCCAAGTTATCCGTCTTATAAACGGGTAGGAACATTCAAAAGGTCCCGGCGTGGTTTGGCTGAACCACACGCTCCCGGCGGAACTGCATTCCTAATGGGGCTGCAAACTCGGCGCGCCGAGTAACTCGCCCTTACTGACCCAGTTACATAATTAGATCTCGCCCTGCGGCGTCGCAGGGCGCACAAGAGTGATAAGATTAGTTTTGCAAACTTGTTTATAGATGATCAGCCACTAAAGGTCAAGGGACCTGTGACACTTGTCACAGGTTAGTAGTTAAACCCAGCTTAAACGGGTCCGGCGGAAGGTTAGAGTAGTGGTGCACTATAGCTAATTTTCCGGCGGACACGAGTTAGGATGTATAACACCTCGCAGGTTATCCTTATGAGCATTGATTCCTGGAAATCTTATTTTCCAGGCTCCTAACTGCTTCTCCGGCGGAGGTTTGGGCGGCTCATCCCGGCGGGGAGGGGGGAGGGGGGGTCCCCTTATTAGCACCATGACGAGGTTCGAACTATGCATTACTCCTACCTGCTCTCTTTTGCCAGTTTTTGCTCACAAACTTTGCATTAAATGCGTCAAGTGTTTGCATCGTTCCAGAGGCTTGTGGTTCTCTAAACGTTGTTCCGTTTGCTCTGAATTGAAAACTGCGTTAATAACAAATAAAGACTTATCGTGCCTGGCGGCCTTACAGGAAGTTAAGAGTACCTTTAATTCTTATGCCAAAGACACTGCCCATAAGGCACTTCACTCTGATGATGAAGTACTATGGGAACAACTCATTATTAAGTCACCCCTTGTGAAACCCGGTTCCTCTAAATCTGTCAGCCCTAAAGTCAAGTCGAAAGCCCTCATCAAAGAGGTAGTGAGTAGTAGCAGTGAAAGTGAGGTCACCGAGGTTCCCCCCTCCGACCGTACCAAGAGGAGACGATCACCCTCCCCTAGGCGCAAGTCGAGGTCAAGGTCTAGATCCCCCCGCAAACAATCTAGACACTTGTCCGCAGAGTCTTCCCGGTCTTCCAAACGCCGGAGAGAGGACTCTGAGGGAACAACGAGTCAAGCAAGCAGCGGCAGCCGGAGGAACACCCCTCAGCAACCGCCCCCTACCCCTATCTCTGACATACCTCACCAAGATTTTGGGGATTCAGAAGTTGGGTCTGACACACCGGAATCCGCACCTAGTCATGAACACTCCTTGAGTGTGTCTCCTAGTGTTACTTTTGCCATACCTAAACTGAACTATGTACCTCGTAGTGTTAGATCGGCAGGCCCATGTAGGGTTCTGGCTGACCAGTACAGGGGATATCCGTCAGGGTCACAATTGCATTCTCAAGTGATTCCAGACTCCCAGCCCGTTGTGGCAGGGGGTTACTGGCGTCAATCTGAACCTTCTCAATCTCTTTTTAACGTCAATCACGAAAGGACTGAGGAAGGCAGCATAGAAATGTTGCCATCATAGGTTGCAGATTTAACGTGGCCCCCGGCGGATACTGAGAGAGTGATGGAACAGGTTAATTCCGAGATGAGTGGAGAGCCGGGAGAGGTTGGGTTCTCCCCGGCTCCCCAGTCACTCACAGGTGAAGATTCTGAGGCAGAATGCCTCTCATCCAGGGACTCCCACAGTAAGTGTGTGACTTTATTTTTTCCTAAGTTGCCATAGTCTCTCTCCAGTGCCTCCGGGTGTTTTGTGTGGATTGATCTTGATGGTGTTTCTGCACCCTGGTTGGAGATTTCGGCATCTCATATAATAATAATAATAATAATAATTCTGATCAGTTAAGTGAGCTCGTGCATAAGGTTATGCAACATTATGAACTCCCTGCCTCTTCGGACCCCCCGGTTTCTAAACCTTTGGTGGCCCCTAGTACTTCTGTTGTCAAACCCCTAGCTTCCCCGGGTTTTCTTCCATCATGTCCTACCCCAGTAGTAGCTGCAGCTTCTCAGTGCCGACGGCGCTGGCCACCTCCTCTTTGAGGGTTATTGCAGATATTCCCCCACCTCCTTTAGATAAGGCGCCTCTGAAGAAGGTCCCCATGCCCCTCCTCTATGGCGCAGATTGTTCCTGGATTCCGGCGACTCCAGTGAACCCTTACTTAGCTCAACCTTCTGGGTCAGGGGAACTTCCGGTACCCAGCGAGTGGTATATTGAAATCAATATGACCAGGAAATTTAGGGCAAAAGATGAGGCAGGGAGAGTGATGGATGCATTAATTAAGGGTGTACCGAGTTCGTACAACCCGGATTATTTTCTGTATACAGCTGCCCCGGCGATCCCTCCCGCCGCGTCTGCACGACTGTTTGCGGATTGGTCAAAAGCTGATGGCATCAATGATGTCAAAGCTTTGAATGCTCTCACGCCGGAGTTGGCTACAACTCCGGTCCTAGACCAGACGCATACGCCAGTCTTGCAGATAGGACCGGTGGGGTTCGGCCCATGGGCAGACTGGGAGATAGAAGCTCAGGTTTTTGCTGCTACAATTACTTCTAAGTCTTCACATCAGGTTCCCCAAGAAAATCATGCTTACTTTTCTTTGCCAGTAGCCAAACCAGATTAGCAGAGGGAGTGTCCTCAGATTTACTTGCCTTTCTTTCGGCCCCCAAAGTTTCCTTGCACTCCCTTGATGAACCTTTTTCTACTCCCCCGGCTGCTCACCTTGACAGGGACTTCAAGTTAAGAAATAAGGCTTACCGGATGTTCTCTCAGTACTTGGTTAGTCACCAGATCGCCGCCTCCCTGTCACGTACTATTTCAGCTATAGCTGAACCCCAAATTAAGAGAGCTACCGAATTGTCTAGGAGACTGTTGCTACAAAATTCTATTCAGTCCTTAGGAGACATCAGAATTGCTATTATGGAGGCGGTTCGGGCCCGCCAAGATCTGAGAGTCCATCTAGTGAGGAAGTTGCCGGCGGACATAGGTCGCCGGGTAACTCTCTCTCCGGTCCTTAGTGCCACCCTCCTTAACTCTGAAACATGGAGTCTAGTGTTTAATATGGTTAGTGGTTGGAAGCAGATTACCTCCCAAGCTCGGAAGGACCCTGTTAAGAAGCCCTTTAATAAATCAAAGGGTGGTCCCAAACAATACCAACCACAATCTAATCGGTCACCAAGGGATCCCAGACTCCCGCCGCAGCAGGTAGGTAACTCTTACAAGCCCAAACAAGGTAAACGTTCTGGGTATAAAAGTAAGGCCCCTCAGAAGGGTCCTCAAGGCCAGCCATCAGTCAAATCTAGCCAAGCGTCAGATACCAACCCACCTCCCCCTCCAAAAAACTAGCCACCCAGTCTCTCGGCATCCCAACGCCGTGCTTAAGGACACAGGATTTGAGAGTTGCCTCAACGGTCGGACCCCTGTTGCACCTGGATTCGTTCCGTTCATTCTGCTCGGCCTGGCCCAAGAAGACCTGGGCCAGGAAAGTAGTAAGCAAAGGAATCACCTGGCGGTGGCTCCGGCGGCCTCGACTGCGTCAGCCGTGGGAACACGTCAATGTGTCTCAGGAGGAGGAGACTCTGCTTCAGGAAATGATTACCTAACAAGTTCTTATCCCGGTCAATGCCAGTCACCCAGTATACACTTCCCGACTTTTCTTAGTGCCAACAAGGGACAGTGTGCAGATGCGACCAGTTCTAGATCTCTCGCACCTGAACACATTTATAGAGAATTCACCCTTCAGGATGCTTACAGTTCAACAACTCAGACTCGCGATTCCGCTACAAGGTTGGATGTGCTCGATCGATCTCAAAGATGCCTATTGGCATGTCCCGATAAACAAACGGTTCCAAAAATTCCTCGCCCTGAGGATCAGGAGAGAGACTTATGTCTTTCAAAGAATGCCTTTTGGCTTGAACCTGGCACCAAGAATTTTCACAAAACTTGTCCGGCAAGCTCTTTTACCCCTGTTAATCCAAGGCATACAGGTGTTTTGGTATCTAAACGACTGGCTAGTAGTAACGAACTCTATGGAATTATGTCAAGATCATGTAAACCAAGTGTTAGCTCATGTACAAACCCTAGGGTTCAAGGTGAACTTGGCGAAGTCTCGCCCTGTCCCCTCAAAGACTATTCAGTGGATAGGGCTGGTCTGGGACACCGCCAATCTGACTCTTACTCAGAGTGTGGACAACCGGAGCAGGTTCCGCAAGAAACTGTTCCGTTTTCTCCACAGTTTGGATACGACCAGGAAAACGTGGGATTCCCTAGTCGGCTCTCTCAACTGGATACAATTAACTGTTTGTTGGGCCGGTTGAAAGTCAAACAATTAATCCTGGAAGGCAACAAAGTTTTCCCTCTCTCGCTGGAGAATAAATTATGGCCAATTCCTCCATTAATCCACAGCTTACTCTCGGTCTGGGCCATGCGAGAAGTTCTCCACTCTGTCACAATATGGGTTTCTCCCCCTCCTACGGTATGGGTAGACATAGACGCCTTAGGGGCACTAGGTTGGGGCTATTAGTCCACTCTGGGCCATCAAGGTCAAGGCACATGGCCGGCAGACAGTCAGTACCATATCAACAAGCAAGAGCTTTTAGTCCCCCTCTTTTTTCTCCAAACTCACGGCATGACTTTAACAAACAAATCAATTGCGTTCTGAATGGACAATCAAACTGCAGTCTTTTGTATTCAGAAACAGGGCTCAGTGAGGTCACGAGAGTTGTTGAAGGTTTCCGAATGGATTTTTGCCCTAGCCGAATCACTAGGAATTTCCCTGCATGCAGCATATCTCCCCGGCTTGGCGAACGTTTGGGCAGACGCTCTCTCTCACCGGCGGAGCACTCTAGTAGAATGGACAATCAAACAGGCTATCTTTGACAAGATGATTGCAAAGCTGGCCCGTCCGCAGGTGGACTTGTTTGCATCCACAGAGAATCACAGAATCACTCTTCCTCACTCGTCAGGAGGTCACCCCGGCGGGGGGGACCTGATGCATTGTTGGTAGATTGGAACAGGTGGACCTCAATCTATCTGTTTCCTCCACCAGATTCTGTGCTAATGTGCAAAGTAATTCACAAGCTGAGGGATTACCGGGGCCGAGTTGCGATGATCGCGCCGCTATGGCCAGCCCAGGTGTGGTACCACCAATTGCAACAGTGGTGCAGGAACCCGGTGTCCCTCCACGTCTCCACTTTCCACTTGGAAACAATTGGCAACCTTCGGACCTCGCTCAGTTTTGCCTTATGGATATTTACAATGCCAAATGGTTAGCTCAATTTGGGGAAAGTGTCACTAATAAATTAATGAACCAATACACCATGTCTACCAGGGGACAATATCAGTCCCATTGGAAAACCTTCACAACCTGGATTGTAGAGTCAGGGCAAACTACTGCCTCAGGGGCTTTAGTTTTTAAATACTTGGACTATCTATTCGAACAAAACAAAAAATCGGTAACCACTCTAAAAAATCATTTGTCTGCTATTAGAACCCCCTTTTTTTTTTTTATCTCACTGGCCTTTCCATACCGCAGGCGGAGGAGAAAGGTTTTATAAGGGCGTGTTTCAAGCTACGTCCACCGCCCCGCCATCTTATGCCCACTTGGTCACTTGACATAGCCTTATCAGTACTTCAATCGCGCAAATATAATAATGCGCCGGATTTTGATTCACTTTTGAAAAAGGCTGTTTTCCTCATGGCTCTAGCCACCGGAAACAGGGTGTCTGAGCTGGCGGCGATGAGCAACGAACCTAATTGCCTTAGGTTTGGGAAACTACGCGATCATGTGCAAATCGTGCCGCCTCCCACATTTATTGCTAAGAACGAACATTCTGAACATGTATTTTCTGAATTTTCCGTCCCGGCTTTGAAAAGAGGCCTCACTCATCACCTTTTATGTCCTGTGCAAGCACTCACAATGTTTTTGAGGGCTGCGCAGCCTCGTCAACCAGGTGCTGTATGGGTCAACCGGACAGGTAAGCGTGTTACAAAACGAAAGTTAGCTTCCTTGCTTGTAGACGTTATTAGGGAAAGTAATCCCGGCGTGATAGGCAGGGCTCACGATATCAGGAAATGGGCAGTCTCTCAGATTTCTACAAAATTTCTCAGTAGAGGACATTGCTAATACTTAATTATGGGCTTCCAATCATACGTTCCTAACACGCTACCTGTCCGTCGCTCTAGATAAACCAAAGCGTACCTGTGTAGCTTTACGTCATCGGGTACAATAGGTAATGTTCTATTAAGTTAAGTTTTGCTGTTTAAAGAAGTGGGGGGGGGGTGGAATAGTCCATATCCCCTCTGTGCCCTTGAAGATTGTGATGAATCACGAGCTGTGATAGGACGGGTTCTACACTCCGATATTAATTTTTATGTTAATTCTAAGAAGATATCTCGCATAGTTGCAACTATGTATGTTTTTTACAAGATTGTACAAATATATTGAATGTACAAATAGTTTTAACCCTTAAAGAGCGGCTCGCAACATAAGTCGAGTTGAAAAACTGGCAAAAAACGGGTGAAAAAAGGGTTGAAATCGAGTGAAAATGGGTGGGATAGTAATGATCCATACGTCCGACATCTGTGGCCTCCCGGCCCACACTAACTCCAGTTCCCCCACCGCGCGTGAGGATGACAGTGTAACCAATAGTTCGCTAAAAGTGAGCAAGGTAGCAAAATCAGCTAAACTTCCATCTTCGAGGTAACACTGTCAGTGCTCCACGAGTGCTACGTAGCTGTATGTGGCATCATTGTGTAGCGATTTCCACCTAGTTTTCGGCGCAATACAGTTCCTTTCATACTGATGGTTGATATAGCAGTCAGAACGGCCCGGAAAGGGCCAAAACGGCCACAGAGCACCCGCTAGAGGAGGGTTAAGAATGGAACGAATAACTGCTGCAGAGTTACAGTTCTCGGGAACACATGGGTGTACCAATCTATCATGCATACGATCTAATGTAAAGATCTGACCATGAGCAAGCAGTTTCTTAATGTCACGCACTGCTTGCAACTCTTTTATACTTTTTTATATATTGTTTGCATACAATAAAACTTAAAAAATGTTACTTGGATTCTTCGCCCCTAAGGTTAGGATATTTTACGAATGTCCCGCCTCCAGTCTTGTTAATCAGGCGAAGTCGTCAATGATGGAGGGGCCCTATTAAATTATAGGTTTGATTCCCAAAGGGAAGTAAAAAAAAAACTAATATTTAGTAGGGCCCCGTAATCATTGACGACACTGTCCCTCCCGACCATCTCACTTCCCATTCGTTGATTTCAATAGTTTATTCTTGGTATATCAGTGAAGGACGAAGATGGCCGCTAGAGGGCCTGGTGTTGGGAAAGCGAAACATGAGAAATCCACGCATATGGCATGTCATATGATAACAGATATTAAGTTATTTTTTATTTTTTATATTTTACGGAGTTTTTTTCTGTAGGGTACCCGATCAAAATGACGATTCCATAAGGGAATTAGGCGTGCACTTATGACGAGTACTCCATAATACTTCCGCGCGGGCTATTCAAAATGCTGGTGCAGGATGTTGAATGGAGACTATTATTGTTAATAGGCGAAGTCGTCAATGATTACGGGGCCCTACTAAATATTTGGTTTTCTTTACTTCCCTTCGGGAATCAAACCTATAATTTAGTCATAATAAGAAAATATACTCAGTTAAATATATCTTTAAAGTTTTTATTATGTCTTTAGGAGTGATAAAATGGCCAAGTCAATTCAAATTCATGTTAATTTTCCTTTATTTCTACTTACTGTATATCCATTACTGTCTTAACACTAAATTTTCTCAGTTTGACACCCTGAGGAGGGAGGAGAGTGTGTGATGGTTGGAGGGGGGAAAGGTATTTGAGGGGGAATAAGGTAGTAGAGGGAAAGGGTGAGATTTAAGGGAGGGAGTAGAGGGAGGGTTAGGAGAGCAGGTGTTGGTATGGAGAAATGCCATTGTCACATACTTATCCACTACTGGCGTGTTTTTTATACGTGTCTAATACCGTGCCTCAAGTGTGGCTTGACGCAATCTAGTAGCAAAGCATCTGGTGTGGCTTGCTTAGTTTCCGGGTTAATGAAAACACCTTCCAAGACTTTAATCAAATTTAAAAATGTTCAGCCAGACATTTAGCTAAATTAAATTTATAAATTTTTTTGATACAATAATGTTCCGGCATATATAGTATATACTGTATTATGCTTACTAGTCTTTCTTAATTTCAAGATTTTTTTTTTTTTTTTGTATTGATACAATGGTACAATAAGTTATTTGTCTTCTTATGAATTTTATCTATTCACTTCCATTATAAAAAACTGTTCACGAATATACATACACACGCACAAGCATAACACACACCTACACATACAGCCACACATGCACTAAAACACACACATACTGAAAACAGAAACCCTACACACAACTGAGGCAAATAACAATACATGGTATCTGTTTTGACTGTGTGTGTATGTTGTTGTTGTTGTTGTTCCCCAGGTTGTCTGGCCGAGCAGCCCCAAGGTCCTAAGCAAGGCCAAGGCCATAACCGAGCGACCCCACAAAACCCTCCCTGCTTACCACTAATAAAGCCCAGGTGACTGAAGCCACTTCAAGGCGGGGAGCTGCGAAGGGTGCGGAAACGCCCGGGAAACCAAAGCCCCACCCAAGGCCCTGTGCCCCTCAGCAATTATGAAGGGAAAGTTGAGGGGCAAAGGAAAAATGTGACGCTTTGGTTCCCAATCTGCCAACCTCTAGGTTGGCAGTAGGGAGGTTAATCCACGGAAGAGCCGCCGTCACTTGAGATCTAGAAAATATATAAGTAAAAGGAACAGTCAGAGTAAGCTATGGGTATGGCAGAGAACGCTCAGCTCTCACTCTGATAGACCAGCCCATCACCACATGTGTGTATGTGAATTTATGTGTGTGGTTATGCGTGTATGTGTGTGTGTGGTTATGCGTGTATGTGTGTGTGTGTGTGTGTGTGTGTGTGTGTGTGTGTGTGTGTGTGTGTGTGTGAATGAGAGAGAGATACAGTACAAAGGAGACAAATGAAATAAAGCAACAACAGGTCTTGCGACCCCTCGAGGTTACTTGTTCTCAGCCTTCGGCCCTAGAAAAATGTACAAATTTATCTTGAAGGGGGGTCTAGGGGGTGTAATTTGAAGCTTGATGGAGGTCCAGGGAGAACACTAGACAAATAATATATACATGACAAAATGTACCAAAAAGTTGGAGGAGTCATAATGAACCAGAGAGAGTGTGTGTCTTCGATTGTGCTTGTTTATCACATTGCATCCCCCCCACCCCAAGAGTCGTGAGACCACCAGATGATAGAAGCGATCAAAAGTCCACCACTACTACTATGACTAATAGCAGTATACAGGCGATACCGATACCGTGTTGATATTGATGATGAGGTGCTTGTCTGGTATTGATAACTTGGAGATTATACTATGTTCCAAGTGGGTAGGCCAGAAATCGTAACCCCCTCCTACCCTACCACCCTCCCTACCCTGCTCACTATACCGTGTTCCAAGTGGGTAGGGCAGAAATCGTGAGTGATTGAGTGTGTAAATATATAGAATCTGATGTATAAGTACAAATGAGCATAGGGCCCAGATCCTCAACGATACCAGAAGGTGAGCCAATTGACCACTAGTTAGTTTTGATCTATAAGGAAGTTGGAGCCGTGGCCGTCAATATTTACCAGAATTACCAGCTAACATACGGTCATTATACATTTATATATGCATAAAACTATATTCATCATACTTTTAATCCATCAGAAACCCGCATTATTATTGCATTTCTCTGTAATATCGATGTTCACGGCTCCAACTTCCTTATAGCCTGAAACTCGCAAGTGGTCAATTCTTAGGCATAACAAACCAAGGAATTCATAGCAAATTATATAACTTGCTCATACTCAGGAACAGTAGACCATCATAAGTTATATTACACGCATATTACTTGTTTTTAACCCGGGAACTGCGGGGAGACTCTTAAGAGTTCCCCCGGCGGACTGCGGGGAGACTCTTAAGAGTCAGAGAAAAAAAAAATCAACTTTTGACATCGAAAAAAAAAAAAAAAAAATTTGGCCCCTGGGCCATGCAAAATCTCAGTCCTCTACCTCCCCTCCTTCCCCACTTTCCTCCTCTCCTTCAGTTATCACCTATTTTCCCTGTTATTCCCTTATTCTGAGGTATATTTTTGTGCTAACATTAGAAATCTGGTTACAGGGTGTGGTCATCACTGATAGCAAGCGAATGCAAGAGAGAGAGAGAGAGTATCGATCGACTGTGTCTCAGTGGCCTTGGGGAAATTGGCGGGAAAGCAGCTTGCCTCACCCATACATTATACAACTCGCGGGCTATATCTTCGATTTTGACCATCCAAACGCTGTTTTCACTCGTTTTATTGTTGTTTCAGGTTAATACCTTTACAATCAACCCATAATAGGCGCATATGGATAAGTATTAATGCTATTAATGGTACAATGAATATTTTAGTGACGGAAACACCTCAAATACGTCAGCACAGGGGGACGTTTCCAATTACCCCCATGCGCACTTGTTAGGTTAAGTAGTAATAACGCTACATTTACGATGATGGCATAACGGCCCCTTAAGGGGAGAAGTGCCATTTTTCTAGTCCCCTTTCTTCCTCATGCTTATCCCCATTAGTTTGTCGATTATAAGACGTTTGCCCCATTAGTTTGTTGATTTTAAGACCTTTAGCCCCATTTCTATGTCAATATTAAGACCTTTTGTGCCCTTTAAGTGTTGATTTTTTTTCCTGGCGAGCAATAGCGAGCCTGTAATTATGGAGGAAGCGGCCTTCGGCCGTGACATTTTTCTCTTGAAAAATGTACAAATTAATCTTGAAGAGGAATCTAATGGAAGTTTTTAAAAGTTTGATGGAGGTCTAGGGAGGAAAAAAAAAATAATAATAATGAATATATGAATACATGGACCCCCAAAAAATAACCACTCTCCCCTTATGAAGATTGGACGGTCAGAGTGAGATAAGGTGCCATAAATGTTTTGAGTATCCGGCCCCTGAATAATGCTGAGATATGCATAACTCTTAACCCCTTCCTGCACCGGTGACGTCCTTTGCTTAAAATTCGGGTAAGTATTAAGCGATTTTATTCAGCTTAGGAAGAACGTCTACCCATGGAAAGGCTACAGACTATCTCAATCCTTTCAGGTACCCATATCCTTCCTATGCTTCAAAAAATCTTCTAAATGTAGTTGAAATTAAAAATAAAATATGTCACCAGTACATGCTGCTGCTGCTATCTTTACTATAAAGAATATTCTTATATTACAGAAAAAAAAATATATATATATATACCCGGTATATAATATACAGTATATATATATATTTAATATATACTGTATATAAATATATACATACAAACAAACATACAAGTTTAAAGACTGTTTCATCCACATAGAGCGTGGTTTTAGTCTCTTTACTGTAGTACAGTACAATAAAGACTTGCCACAACACAGCCCCATCATATCATCTCAGTGGCCGATGTTGGTATAGTGCTAACAGTGTCTCGGCAAGACTCAACAAAGTCCCCCTGAAGTACTTGCACCTGGCGGAATTGCACCACACCAGCTTTAACCGTGCTACAATAAGGCAGTAGGCCTGCCAAGAAATTACCATAACTGCTACAGAGGCTGACTGCATCAAAGTATATACACACTAACGAGTAGACCCACCAGATACTCAAATTTCTGGTAGCTCGCCGAAATTTGTTAGTCTTGTAAAATCGTGACGTCACGCATGGGATGTAGGCTAGATGTTGACAACATGGGGAGAATGTCGTTCCACTTTGTTTTTCCATTATTAACTCATACTGGTAGAAGCTTTGCATATTTTATGGCTAGAAATTCAAGAAAGCACTATATTAAGAACAAGTAGAATATACAAAAAAATCAATCAAGTCATTAATTGTGTAATGATATTCGATATAAATATGCAGACGAAGGAAGCTCATGCCCTGCAGCCGCTATACTTCTACTATATTCACACCCAAGTACAAGGATATGTCGATGTATGTTTACTGTATGTCTTGAATTAGGTTTGGTTACATTGGTTGGGATAGTTTTTATCATCAAAGTATTTTAAATGCATCGAAATAGAATCGATCGTGATTCGGTGTAAATGTCAGGGCATAGCGGCTGCGGCCATGCCTTCCCCGCAGACGAAAGCACAGTTTGTCATAGAGAACTCTCTTATAGAGCATTTAATATATTACCCAGGTCTATTATTGTATGCTGGCGAAAGTTATAATAATTAAACCAGACAAAAGCTGGAAACTTTTTAGGTACTCATGATAGTGGTGAAAAAGAAAACAAATTAAAGAATATGTCAGTCATAATAACGGGGTTCATGTGTCTGTGTTCCTGAGTGGCTTTAGACGGTGTTGCCATATTTCAAAGTATCTTTGTTTTCTTTGTTTTCTTGCAGTACCTACAGTACAATCATAATGCATGTACCCGGGGTACGTTGTGGTGACTACATTTAAAGGCAGTTTATACTGTTCAGGCAATCATGTGTTAGTGGGAGAAGGTTAATGGGAAAATAATAATGAACACACTTAAATTATCGTATGCGTCAGCTGTCCTAGTGTGCGCCGCCCTTTACCACCACGTAGCCTATATTCTGCGTATATTTCACCATCATATGACACAGTAAACACTCCCATGACCAATATATCGCAACATTAACCCATTTTTAAGACAATTCACCATAATCCTCATTATGGAACACAATAGGTTAGCATAATGAGTTGATGACTTGCCAATACTGCATGCAGACAGTATGCAGAGACCTTGGCTATGATATTCATACAACGATTTTATCCCGAAAATGATGTAGGCTAATAATGACTCCTTAAAGTGGTGACAAGCTCACAAGATACTGTCATTAGACATAATCGCAACTAAATATAGTATACTCCAATGAAAGACATGTTATTCAGCTTTTCAAAGCCACACATCCTTAGATTCTTCAGGTTTGTATATGAAATATGGTCCTACTGTCCCAGGCGTGACGTCACACTGGATGTCGGAGGTTCCAATATTACTTCGGTGAGTTAACTTCTTGTATGTATATACACTTTGGACTGCACCACCGAAGTGGTGGGCGTTGGGGTCGCTATATCCCTACACCAGAGAAAAAGGCCGACTTGTGCCAGTGGGCTGTGAGAGTAAGACACTAGGGAACCATGGGGCACACCATTATGGCCCCACTGCCTTCACCACTCTCAGGAAAAAAGATAGAAGTAAGAATGATGAAAAAGGTAAAGACATATATATATATATATATATATATATAATTATATATATATATATATATATATATATATATATATATATATATATATATATATATACTGTATATATATACTGTATATATATATACTGTATATATATATACTGTATATATATATAATTATATATACAGGGTGTTCCAGTAATGCTTTTCATAAATTATATGGTGGACTCATCAGACAAAAATAAGAATACATTACTCAATGAACATGAGGTTGAGTATTTATAATAACGGAGTTATTACACGATTTAAGTTAACGATAGATACAATGCCATTCAGTCCAAGGGGTAATGTTGCCATTTTAGTGGATTATATCCATTTGGCCTTCGCTATCGCTTGCTAGCCTCAAGATAGTGAGCAGTATCGATCTGACTTTTCGGTAGAAAAATATGTCCGGCTTAGCCGGATTTGATTTTGCTACCGGCAAAGCCGGACATATTTTTCTACCGAAAAGTCAGATCGCTACTGCTCACTAACTTGAGGCTAGCAAGCGATAGCGAAGGCCAAATGGATATAATCCACTAAAATGGCAACATTACCCCTTGGACTGAATGGCATTGTATCTATCGTTAACTTAAATCGTGTAATAACTCCGTTATTATAAATACTCAACCTCATGTTCATAGAGTAATGTATTCTTATTTTTGTCTGATGAGTCCACCATATAATTTATGAAAAGCATTACTGGAACACCCTGTATATACAGTATATACACATTTATTCATAATCTCTTCATGTTCTCTGATTACTTCATCTTTAATTTCCCATCTTCATCTCTCACTTTTCTCCCTCAGTCGTCTCTTCCCCTTGTCCCATATTCCTGGTTTATCTAATTACTTGCCAATATTGCATTCCTCTCTCCTCTCTCCACGCCCTTCCTTTAATTATAACTGGTGTAATATTTTGTTCTGTGTTTCTGCATTGCTTCCTTGTGTATTTATTTGTTACGATTCATCCCTTCCTGGTTGTAATATTTTGTCTGTTTTTCTGCGTATGATTCCTTGCGTATCTGTTTGTCACGATTCATCCATTCCTTTGTATCTGTTGGAATGGATATATGGATTTATATATGTTTTTCTGCCATATTTTGACCTACGTGATTACCTTGTAGTAGTAGTCGTTCCCTAGGCTGCGTGGCCGAACAGTCCTGAGCTCCTAAGGAAGACCACGGCCGAGACCGGGTTTTCCCACAAAGTTCTCAAGGAGTGTGTGAAGTGTTGTTGGCATAAGTGGTTGTGTGTTATTCAGTCTTCCATAATGTGTTTGATAGTGTGCGGTCTTGTGTTACAACCTGGACAGGTGTCCTTGACGGAGTCATCCACCCTCTTCTGATAACTCAGAAGGGCTGGATGGTGCTCACATCGCAGTCTAAACAGGTATCCTCTGTCCTCACGGGAAAGGAGGGTTTCTGAGAGATGCTCTCAATGCTCTTGTACTTACTATACTAGGGTGAGTTATAGTGAAGCCAAAGTGAGACATTATACCGCAGTGGCTCGCACAGCCATTTATATATCAACGTAGTAAATGGGTTAAGGGGGAAAGGGTTTATTTGCTTGTTCTATTTTATATTTACATATATATTTTACTTAGTTTCCTAAGTAAGGTAGGTCTTGCTAGGTCTCCACCAAGCTTAAAAAACACCCCCAAAACCCTCCTTCAAGATAAATCTACATTTTTTGGTAGAAAAATTTCCCGGCCATCCTCTTAAAATTTCAGGCTCCCTATCACTCGCCAGGAAAAAATCGACACCTAAATGGCACGAAAGGTCTTAATATTGACAAAGAAATGAGATGAAAGGTCTTAAAATCACCAAACTAATGGGCCTAACGTCTTAAACTCTGAAAACAAATGCGGCTAAACATGAGGGAGAAGGGAGTCCAGAAAAGCCAACCTTCCCCCCTTAAGACACTGTCATTCATTTAACGGTTTCCAAAATAATCGCTTCTGTCTGACAAACATCATCTAGATTTTCCATGGCAACGTTAACATAATGTAATTACCGAAATATAACATCTGACTTGATCTATTTCTGTTTTCAAACTTCTCGTGATAAAATACTTCAAAAGAGACTAGTTGAAAAGAAAATCCCACAGCATACACGATTATAATTATATGCCGAAAAATTTACCGAAGGGTCTTGGGTGTGTTTTTTTCGCTTGGAGGACTAGGGAGCAAACTAAAATAGTAATACATAAATAAATAAATATATAAACGCTACCAGTCTTAAAATGCAAAGAGAAAACGTGAGCGGGAGAGCGTGACCAAATAATATTAATTTAGCGAAGTGTGAAGAGAGATAGGCCTACGTGAAAATAACAGAACGTACACAAAAGAAGAAGATCAGGACAATATTGGACGACAGAGGGAGACATTATTTGGTCAGAGAGAGAGAGAGAGTTACATGCATTTTTTTATTTTTTTCACCAACCCACCCAATTAACTTTACAAATAAACCTAACTACTAAAATCAGTGAAACTAATGAATACATGTGGTACTCCATGGACTCGAACCTAAGGGTACTCACACCGAAATTCCGCGCACTAACCATTACGCTATGAAGACAGTGTAGATGAGACAGTAATACCCTTCTTGATCACCATGCGGTAATGTTTAAGGGAAGACGGGTCGTTTTGTGGTCCCCCTTCTTCCTCATCTTTAGCCCCATTAGTTTTCATATTTAAAGACGTTCGCACTAAGCATTACACTATCAATACAGAGAACCACCCACATATAGACAGACATACAGAGATGAAAATATATAGAGAACCACATATAGACAGACATACAGAGATGAAAATATACAGAGAACCACATATAGTCAGACATACAGACGAAAATATACAGAGAACCACATATAGACAGACATACAGAGATGAAAATATACAGAGAACCACATATAGACAGACATACAGAGACGAAAATATACAAAGAACCACATATAGACAGACAGAGACGAAAATATACAAAGAACCACATATAGACAGACATACAGAGATGAAAATATACAGAGAACCACATATAGACAGACATACAGAGATGAAAATATACAGAGAACCACATATAGACAGACATACAGAGATGAAAATATACAAAGAACCACATATAGACAGACATACAGAGATGAAAATATACAGAGAACCACATATAGACAGACATACAGAGATGAAAATATACAGAGAAACATATATAGACAGACATACAGAGACGAAAATATACAGAGAACCACATATAGACAGACATACAGATCAAAATATACAGAGAACCACATATAGACAGACATACAGAGATGAAAATATACAGAGAACCACATATAGACAGACATACAAGATGAAAATATACAGAGAACCACATATAGACAGATATACAGAGAACCACATATAGACAGACATACAGAGATGAAAATATACAGAGAACCACATATAGACAGACATACAGAGACGAAAATATACAGAGAACCACATATAGACAGACATACAGAGATGAAAATATACAGAGAACCACATATAGACAGACATACAGAGATGAAAATATACAGAGAACCACATATAGACAGACATACAGATGAAAATATACAGAGAACCACATATAGACAGACATACAGAGATGAAAATATACAGAGAGCCACATATAGACAGACATACAGAGATGCAAATATACAGAGAACCACATATAGACATACAGATGAAAATATACAGATAACCACATATAGACAGACATACAGATGAAAATATACAGAGAACCACATATAGACAGACATACAGATGAAAATATACAGAGAAACACATATAGACAGACATACAGAGATGAAAATATACAGAGAACCACATATAGACAGACATACAGATGAAAATATACAGAGAACCACATATAGACAGACATACAGAGATGAAAATATACAGAGAACCACATATAGACAGACATACAGAGATGAAAATATACAGAGAACCACATATAGACAGACATACAGATGAAAATATACAGAGAATCACATATAGACAGACATACAGAGATGAAAATATACAGAGAACCACATATAGACACACATACAGAGATGAAAATATACAGAGAACCACATATAGACAGACACACAGATGAAAATATACAGAGAATCACATATAGACAGACATACATATGAAAATATACAGAGAACCACATATAGACAGACATACAGAGATGAAAATATACAGAGAACCACATATAGACAGACATACAGAGATGAAAATATACAGAGAACCACATATAGACAGACATACAGGTGAAAATATACAGAGAACCACATATAGACAGACATACAGAGATGAAAATATACAGAGAACCACATATAGACAGACATACAGATGAAAATATACAGAGAACCACATATAGACAAACATACAGAGATGAAAATATACAGAGAACCACATATAGACAGACATACAGAGATGAAAATATACAGAGAACCACATATAGACAAACATACAGAGATGAAAATATACAGATAACCACATATAGACAGACATACAGAGATGAAAATATACAGAGAACCACATATTGACAGACAGACAGATGAAAATATACAGAGAACCACATATAGACAGACATTCAGAGATGAAAATATACAGAACCACATATAGACAGACATACAGATGAAAATATACAGAGAATCACATATAGACAGACATACAGAGATGAAAATATACAGAGAACCACATATAGACAGACATACAGATGAAAATATACAGAGAACCACATATAGACAGACATACAGATGAAAATATACAGAGAACCACATATAGACAGACATACAGAGATGAAAATATACAGAGAACCACATATAGACAGACATACAGATGAAAATATACAGAGAACCACATATAGACAGACATACAGATGAAAATATACAGAGAACCACATATAGACAGACATACAGAGATGAAAATATACAGAGAACCACATATAGACAGACATACAGATGAAAATATACAGAGAACCACATATAGACAGACATACAGATGAAAATATACAGAGAACCACATATAGACAGACATAGAGATGACAATATACAGAGAACCACATATATACAGACATACAGAGATGAAAATATACAGAGAACCACATATAGACAGACATACAGATGAAAATATACAGAGAACCACATATAGACAGACATACAGAGATGAAAATATACAGAGAACCACATATAGACAGACATACAGATGAAAATATACAGAGAACCACATATAGACAGACTTACAGATGAAAATATACAGAGAACCACATATAGACAGAGATACAGAGATGAAAATATACAGAGAACCACATATAGACAGACACAGATGAAAATATACAGAGAACCACATATAGACAGACATACAGATGAAAATATACAGAGAACCACATATAGACAGACATACAGGTGAAAATATACAGAGAACCACATATAGACAGACATACAGAGATGAAAATATACAGAGAACCACACATAGACAGACATACAGAGAAGAAAATATACAGAGAACCACATATAGACAGACATACAGAGATGAAAATATACAGAGAACCACATATAGACAGACATACAGATGAAAATATACAGAGAACCACATAGACAGACATACAGATGAAAATATACAGATAATCACATATAGACAGACATACAGAGATGCAAATATACAGAGAACCACATATAGACAGACATACAGATGAAAATATACAGAGAACCACATATAGACAGACATACAGAGATGAAAATATACAGAGAACCACATATAGACAGACATACAGATGAAAATATACAGAGAACCACATATAGACAGACATACAGAGATGAAAATATACAGAGAGCCACATATAGACAGACATACAGAGATGCAAATATACAGAGAACCACATATAGACAGACATACAGATGAAAATATACAGAGAACCACATATAGACAGACATACAGATGACAATATACAGATAATCACATATAGACAGACATACAGAGATGAAAATATACAGAGAACCACATATAGACAGACATACAGATGAAAATATACAGAGAACCACATATAGACAGACATACAGAGATGAAAATACAGAGAACCACATATAGACAGACATACAGATGAAAATATACAGAGAACCACATATAGACAGACATACAGAGATGAAAATATACAGAGAACCACATATAGACAGACATACAAAGATGAAAATATACAGAGAACCACATATAGACAGACATACAGATGAAAATATACAGAGAATCACATATAGACAGACATACAGAGATGAAAATATACAGAGAACCACATATAGACAGACATACAGAGATGAAAATATACAGAGAACCACATATATCAGACATACAGATGAAAATATACAGAGAATCACATATAGAGAGACATACAGATGAAAATATACAGAGAACCACATATAGACACATACAGAGATGAAAATATACAGAGAACCACATATAGACAGACATACAGATGAAAATATACAGAGAACCACATATAGACAAACATACAGAGATGAAAATATACAGAGAACCACATATAGACAGACATACAGATGAAAATATACAGAGAACCACATATAGACAAACATACAGAGATGAAAATATACAGAGAACCACATATAGACAGACATACAGAGATGAAAATATACAGAGAACCACATATAGACAAACATACAGAGATGAAAATATACAGAACCACATATAGACAGACATACAGAGATGAAAATATACAGAGAACCACATATAGACAGACATACAGAGATAAAAATATACAGAGAACCACATATAGACAGACATACAGATGAAAATATACAGAGCACCACATATAGACAGACATACAGAGATGAAAATATACAGAGAACCACATATAGACAGACATACAGATGAAAATATACAGAGAACCACATATAGACAGACATACAGAGATGAAAATATACAGAGAACCACATATAGACAGACATACAGATGAAAATATACAGAGAACCACATATATATACAGAGAGAAATATACAGAAACATATAGACAGACATACAGATGAAAATATACAGAGAACCACATATATACAAACATACAGAGATGAAAATATACAGAGAACCACATATAGACAGACATACAGAGATGAAAATATACAGAGAACCACATATAGACAAACAGAGATGAAAATATACAGATAACCACATATAGACAGACATACAGAGATGAAAATATACAGAGAACCACATATAGACAGACATACAGAGATGAAAATATACAGAGAACCACATATAGACAGACATACAGATGGAAATATACAGAGAACCACATATAGACAGACATACAGAGATGAAAATATACAGAGAACCACATATAGACAGACATACAGAGATGAAAATATACAGAGAACCACATATAGACAGACACATGAAAATATACAGAGTACCACATATAGACAGACATACAGAGATGAAAATATACAGAGAACCACATAGACAGACATACAGATGAAAATATACAGAGAACCACATATAGACAGACATACAGAGATGAAAATATACAGAGAATCACATAGACAGACATACAGAGATGAAAATATACAGAGAACCACATATAGACAGACATACAGATGAAAATATACAGAGAACCACATATAGACAGACATACAGAGATGAAAATATACAGAGAACCACATATAGACAGACATACAGAGATGAAAATATACAGAGAACCACATATAGACAGACATACAGTCTTGCTAAGGCAGCCTCCCAGAAGCTGGGTGTGCTCAACCGCCTTAGGGGGTTCTTTTCCCCTGCACAGCTTCTTGCTCTGTACAGGGGCATAGTGCGGCCTTGTATTGAGTATTGTTCACATGTATGGGGAGGTTCCTCTCACACCGCTCTCCTAGACAAAGTTGAAAGGAAGGCCTTTCGTATCATTAACTCCCGTCCACTCACCAACTCTCTGCAATCTCTCTCTCTCCGCCGCAATGTTGCATCTCTCGCTATTCTATCGCTACTATAATAATCAGTGTTCCTCAGAGCTATCCCAGTGCATACCACCTCCTTTACGTAGGGCACGTGGTACCCGTCTTGCAACTCAATCCCACCCCTACTCTGTGCAACTCTCCAACCCAAGAGTGAAACGTTACTCTCAAACTTTCTTCTACTCAACATCTGAGCTCTGGAACTCTCTCCCAGAATCAGTCTTTCCCTCTTCCTATGACTTAAATTGCTTCAAACTCCGTGTGTCCAGGCATTTTGGCTCGAACGTCCCTTGATTTTGGCCCTGTCACTCTTTCAACTATGGGGGAGGCACTCGCTATAGGCAGTTATGCCTTTTGCCTCCCTCAATCACATAGAAAAAAAAAAAACAAAAAAAAAAACAGATGAAAATATACAGAGAATCACATATAGACAGACATACAGAGATGAAAATATACAGAGAACCACATATAGATACACACAGAGATGAAAATATACAGAGAACCACATATAGACAGACATACAGATGAAAATATACAGAGAATCACATATAGACAGACATGCAGATGAAAATATACAGAGAACCACATATAGACAGACATACAGAGATGAAAATATACAGAGAACCACATATAGACAGACATACAGAGATGAAAATATACAGATAACCACATATAGACACATACAGAGATGAAAATATACAGAGAACCACATATAGACAGACATACAGGTGAAAATATACAGAGAACCACATATAGACAGACATACAGAGATGAAAATATACAGAGAACCACATATAGACAGACATACAGATGAAAATATACAGAGAACCACATATAGACAAACATACAGAGATGAAAATATACAGAGAACCACATATAGACAGACATACATAGATGCAAATATACAGAGAACCACATATAGACAAACATACAGAGATGAAAATATACGGATAACCACATATAGACAGACATACAGAGATGAAAATATACAGAGAACCACATATAGACAGACATACAGATGGAAATATACAGAGAACCACATATAGACAGACATACAGAGATGAAAATATACAGAGAACCACATATAGACAGACATACAGAGATGAAAATATACAGAGAACCACATATAGACAGACATAGAGATGAAAATATACAGAGAACCACATATAGACAGACATACAGATGAAAATATACAGAGAATCACATATAGACAGACATACAGATGAAAATATACAGAGAACCACATATAGACAGACATACAGAGATGAAACTATACAGAGAACCACATATGGACAGACATACAGATGAAAATATACAGAGAACCACATATAGACAGACATACAGAGATGAAAATATACAGATAACCACATATAGACAGACATACAGAGATGAAAATATACAGAGAACCACATATAGACAGACATACAGAGACGAAAATATACAGAGAACCACATATAGACAGACATACAGATGAAAATATACAGAGAACCACATATAGACAGACATACAGAGATGAAAATATACAGAGAGCCACATATAGACAGACATACAGAGATGCAAATATACAGAGAACCACATATAGACAGACATACAGATGAAAATATACAGAGAACCACATATAGACAGACATACAGATGACAATATACAGATAATCACATATAGACAGACATACAGAGATGAAAATATACAGAGAACCACATATAGACAGACATAGAGATGAAAATATACAGAGAACCACATATAGACAGACATACAGATGAAAATATACAGAGAATCACATATAGACAGACATACAGATGAAAATATACAGAGAACCACATATAGACAGACATACAGAGATGAAAATATACAGAGAACCACATATACACAGACATACAGATGAAAATATACAGAGAACCACATATAGACACATACAGAGATGAAAATATACAGAGAACCACATATAGACACATACAGAGATGAAAATATACAGAGAACCACATATAGACAGACATACAGAGACGAAAATATACAGAGAACCACATATAGACAGACATACAGATGAAAATGTACAGAGAACCACATATAGACAGACATACAGATGAAAATATACAGAGAATCACATATAGACAGACATTCAGAGATGAAAATATACAGAGAATCACATATAGACACACATACAGAGATGAAAATATACAGAGAATCACATATAGACAGACATACAGATGAAAATATAGAGAACCACATATAGACAGACATACAGAGATGAAAATATACAGAGAACCACATATAGACAGACATACAGAGATGAAAATATACAGAGAACCACATATAGACACATACAGAGACGAAAATATACAGAGAACCACATATAGACAGACATACAGAGATGAAAATATACAGAGAACCACATATAGACAGACATACAGATGAAAATATACAGAGAACCACATATAGACAGACATACAGAGATGAAAATATACAGAAAACCACATATAGACAGACATACAGAGACGAAAATATACAGAGAACCACATATAGACAGACATACAGATGAAAATATACAGAGAACCACATATAGACAGACATACAGAGATGAAAATATACAGAGAACCACATATAGACAGACATACAGATGAAAATATACAGAGAACCACATATAGACAGACATACAGAGATGAAAATATACAGAGAACCACATATAGACAGACATACAGAGATGAAAATATACAGATAACCACATATAGACAGACATACAGATGAAAATATACAGAGAACCACATATAGACAGACATACAGAGATGAAAATATACAGAGAACCACATATAGACAGACATACAGATGAAAAATACAGAGAACCACATATAGACAGACATACAGAGATGAAAATATATACAGAGAACCACATATAGACAGACATACAGATGTAAATATACAGAGAACCACATATAGACAGACATACAGAGATGAAAATATACAGAGAACCACATATAGACAGACATACAGATGAAAATATACAGAGAACCACATATAGACAGACATACAGATGAGAATATACAGAGAACCACATATAGACAGACATACAGAGATGAAAATATACAGAGAACCACATATAGACAGACATACAGAGATGAAAATATACAGAGAACCACATATAGACAGACATACAGATGAAAATATACAGAGAACCACATATAGACAGACATACAGAGATGAAAATATACAGAGAACCACATATAGACAGACATACAGATGAAAATATACAGAGAACCACATATAGACAGACATACAGATGAAAATATACAGAGAACCACATATAGACAGACATACAGAGATGAAAATATACAGAGAACCACATATAGACAGACATACAGATGAAAATATACAGAGAACCACATATAGACAGACATACAGATGAAAATATACAGAGAACCACATATAGACAGACATACAGAGATGAAAATATACAGAGAATCACATATAGACAGACATACAGATGAAAATATACAGAGAACCACATATAGACAGACATACAGAGATGAAAATATACAGAGAACCACATATAGACAGACATACAGATGAAAATATACAGAGAACCACATATAGACAGACATACAGATGAAAATATACAGAGAACCACATATAGACAAACATACAGAGATGAAAATATACAGAGAACCACATATAGACAGACATACAGATGAAAATATACAGAGAACCACATAGACAGACATACAGAGATGAAAATATACAGAGAACCACATATAGACAGACATACAGATGAAAATATACAGAGAACCACATATAGACAGACATACAGATGAAAATATACAGAGAACCACATATAGACAGACATACAGAGATGAAAATATACAGAGAATCACATATAGACAGACATACAGAGATGAAAATATACAGAGAATCACATATAGACAGACATACAGAGATGAAAATATACAAAGTTACTTCTATTATCGATTGCTTCTGAATAATTCCCTTTTTGTGTGATGACTCGGAATTTGTTTTATTGTACGTTTCTCAAATGTGTTTCTCTCTCTCTCTCTTTCTCTCTCTCTCTCTCCAATAATACTATGTGGTGGGATACGACCAAATTGCAATCTAGGTGAAATGTGTGTGCGTGTGTGTATGTATGTATATATATATGTGCGTGTTCAGTTACTCAGTTACTTGTTCATCAAGGGGAATCCACGCAATGCGAGCTAAGCTCATTATTATCGCGCCTCCTTAACTGGGAATGTATTGCGTGAAATGCATGTTAAGTGTTTTATGTACTGTTGGAATGGCTGTGGATGTGTGTGTAGTCTGTATTTAGCCAATTGGCGACATCGGAAACGAAGGCTTAGGGTGGATCTGTTTGGTACCATTCTCACTATAGACGGTACCGTCTCGCCCGAAGGCTTAGGTAGCCATCAGCTTAGGTGAACCATATGATACCCATCTCGCCTTGTACCATTTTTGCCAACCCCAGATGGGACGTCACAACGTCGTCCACTTATTCCAGGTACCTATTTACAGCTAGGTGAACTGAGGCTAACACATGAAAGGAGACAAGCCCAATTTGTCTCCGCCCGGTCTGGGATATGTGAGGGTATGTGTGTGTGTGTGTGTGTGTGTGTTAAGGGGAGATGGGCCGTTTTTCTGGTCGCCTTTCTTCCTCATGCTTACACCCATTAGTTTTAAAATTTTAAGACGTTTGCCCCATTAGTTTGTCGATTAAGACCTTTCGACTCATTGTTTTGTCAATATTAAGATCTTTCGTGCCCTTTGTGTTGATTTTTTTTCCTGGCGAGCGAAAGCGAGCCTGTAATTGTGGAGGAACCGGCCATCGGTGACATTTTTCTACTGAAAAATTTACAAATTAATCCTGAAGGGGGATCTAATGGATGTTTTTGTTTTATGTTTGATGGAGGTCTAGGGAGGAAACTAAAAGTAAATTAATATATATATATATATATAAATAGACCCAACAAATAACCACTGTCCCCTTAAGAGAGAGAGAGAGAGTGTGTGTGTGTGTGTGTGTGTGTGTGTGTGTGTGTGTGTGTGTGCGCAATAATAGTAAGGTGTGGGTCATGCGGGTACACAATTTCAAGTTCGAATTCGGTATCATTTGCACTTGTCCTTCCATTACGTTCTCTCCCTCTTCCTCCCTCTCACACACTGCACAGCTGGCCACAATAACCCTTTCAACAACAACATAACCCTCTTTAGAATACGATTACAATAACATAACCCTTTTTAGGATACGATGATGCATTCCTTTTCTTCTTTTCTGGCTATTATTAAACTCAGTTTTTAAGATGGAGAGCCCATACTTGGCATGCATACTTAGGGGGGTCTCAGAATAGAGCCCCCCACCAACTCCCTCATTTTTTTTTAGATGGAGAGCCCATATTTGGCATGCATACTTAGGGGGGTGCCAGAATAGAGCCCCCCACCAACTCCCTCATTTTTTTTAGATGGAGAGCCCATACTTGGCATGCATACTTAGGGGGGTGCCAGAATAGAGCCCCCAACCAACTCCCTCATTTTTTGTTAGATGGAGAGCCCATACTTGGCATGCATACTTAGGGGGGTGCCAGAATAGAGCCCCCACCAAGTCCCTCAGTTTTCAAGATGGGGAGCCCATACTTGGCATGCATACTAAGAGGGTGCCAGAATAGGGTTAGTTATTTGTTTCCATCACACCCTTGGGGGAGGGGATAACATCGTCTAAATATAGATATAATAATATTAACAAGACATCGCCGCCAGTACAGAAGGAGTTAAGGGGGCCCACCTCTTTGTTTATCTCTCTCTCTGGGTTGTATCCATTCGTCCCCATTCAGCCTACTGTTTTAAGATGGTTATCCCCATCCAAGTGTAAATTTTTCCTGGCGAGCGGTAGCGAGCCAGCATATTTTTTATAATGTTTTTGACAGCAGGCTAAATTTGTAAATTTTTCGATAGAAAAATGTCTCCGGTGAAGCCGTATTTCTCCATACAATGCTGGCTCGCTATCGCTCGCCAGGAAGAAATAGACACCTGGATGGGGATAAACGTAGTCTTAAAACAGTTGGCTGAATGGGGCCGAATGGATACAAGCCAGAGAAAGAGAGAAAAGGAGAGCAAAAAAAACCAGGTACCCCATTAAGCTATTTGAAAGGTTCACACTGCACAGTCACTGATACAAATTCACGGACCCCCTATGCTTTACTTTATGCTATTACAGTATAACTCTCTGGGGTGCTTTGTGGATAGAAATAGCTCTTCAATGAATGGTAGATATAGTTTGGTAGTTGATGTATTGAAAATGATATAATTGCATAACTAAGTAACACCCCGTTCTTAACATTAATCATTAATTACAAACTCCAATGTACTTGAATAAACTAATGATAGCATATGGTCCTCCCGGGATTCGAACTCGGGACACCACACCCAGAACATAAGCACCTAAACCATTACACCACCAACACAGTAGGTAGGTGATGTCCGGACATTTTTATGAGAGACTGTACCATGGTATTTGTTCTAAGAGTGCGCGTTAGAATAAGGTGGAATGATACTGAAGCAGACGGAATGAAACAGAATGAGATGGAACGAAACATAATGAAACAATGAACAATGAGATGGAATAACACAGAATAAGATGGAATGAAACAGAATAAGATGGAATGAAACAGAATAAGATGGAATGAAACAGAATGAGATGGAATGAAACAGAATAAGATGGAATAAAACAGAATACGATGGAATGAAACAGAATAAGATGGAATGAAACAGAATAAGATGGAATGAAACAGAATAAGATGGAATGAAACAGAATGAGATGGAATGAAACAGAATAAGATGGAATAAAACAGAATACGATGGAATGAAACAGAATAAGATGGAATGAAACAGAATAAGATGGAATGAAACAGAAAGAGGCAGAATGGAACAGTGAACCAGACAGAGCGAGACGGGTGCCTACTAAAAAACGAAATAGAAGGGACAGAACGAAACAGAATGAGACGGAATGAAACAAAACACGACTGAATGAAACAGAAAGAGACCGGAACGAAACAGTGAAGCAGACCGAGTGAGACAAGTGAAGCAGTATGGGGGAGAGAAGATGACATTAGCTGTACAGGACGTGAGGGAAATGTGGAATGGTGGAGTGGAGGTGTGGGGGGGGAGGTGGAGGTGAAGGTGAAGGGAGAGAGAGAGAGTGGTGTTCATTGAGGGGGGGGGGGGAAGGCGGGTAGTCATTGAGGGAGGGGCGGGAGTAATTGAATAAGGTATTGGTGGAATGGTAGGGAGACAAGGGGGGGGGGGGGGGGTCATTGAGTGAGGGAAATGGTAGAATGGTGGAGGGGGGGTCATTGAGTGAGGTAAATGGTAGAGGAGAGGGAGGGTCATTGAGTGAGGGATATGGTAGAATGGTGGACGGTGGGGGGGGGGGGGTCATTGAGTGAGGGTAATGGTAGAGGGGAGGGAGTGTCATTGAGCGAGGGAAATGGTAGAATGATGGAGGGGTGGGGTCATTGAGTGAGGGTGAGGGTGATGGTAGAATGGTAGAGGGGGGGTCATTGAGTGAGGGTAATGGTAGAATGGTGGAGGGGGGGGGTCATTGAGTGAGGGTAATGGTGGAGGGGGGGAGGGGCATTGAGTGAGGGTAATGGTAGAATGGTGGAGGGGGGGGTCATTGAGTGAGGGTAATGGTGGAGGGGGGGGGGGGTCATTGAGTGAGGGTAATGGTGGAGGGGGGAGGGGCATTGAGTGAGGGTAATGGTAGAATGGTGGAGGGGGGGGTCATTGAGTGAGGGTAATGGTGGAGGGGGGGAGGGGCATTGAGTGAGGGTAATGGTAGAATGGTGGAGGGGGGAGTGATATTGAGTGAGGGAAATTGGTAGAGGGGGGGGGGGGTCATTGAGTTAGGGGAATGGTGGAGGGGGGGAGTGATATTGAGTGAGGGGAATGGTAGAGGGGAGGGGGTCATTGAGTGAGGGGAATGGTGGAGGGGGGGAGTGATATTGAGTGAGGGGAATGGTGGGGGGGGGTCATTGAGTGAGGGGAATGGTGGAGGGGGGGAGTGATATTGAGTGAGGGAAATGGTAGAGGGGGGGGGGTCATTGAGTGAGGGGAATGGTGGAGGGGGGGGGGGGTCATTGAGTGAGGGTAATGGTAGAATGGTGGAGGGGGGGGGGGTCATTGAGTGAGGGGAATGGTGGAGGGGGGGAGTGATATTGAGTGAGGGAAATGGTAGAGGGGGGGGTCATTGAGTGAGGGGAATGGTGGAGGGGGGGGTCATTGAGTGAGGGGAATGGTGGAGGGGGGAGGGGCATTGAGTGAGGGTAATGGTGGAGGGGGGAGGGGCATTGAGTGAGGGTAATGGTAGAATGGTGGAGGGGGGAGGGGCATTGAGTGAGGGAAATGGTAGAGGGGGGGGTCATTGAGTGAGGGGAATGGTGGAGGGGGGGTCATTGAGTGAGGGGAATGGTGGAGGGGGGGAGGGGCATTGAGTGAGGGTAATGGTAGAACGGTGGAGGGGGGGAGGGGCATTGAGTGAGGGTAATGGTAGAATGGTGGAGGGGGGGGTGATATTGAGTGAGGGAAATGGTAGAGGGGTGGGGGTCATTGAGTGAGGGGAATGGTGGAGGATGGGGTCATTGAGTGAGGGGAATGGTGGAGGGGGGGGGGTCATTGAGTGAGGGGAATGGTGGAGGGGGGGAGTGATATTGAGTGAGGGAAATGGTCGAGGGGGGGGGGGCCATTGAGTGAGGGGAATGGTAGAGGGGAGGGGGTCATTGAGTGAGGGGAATGGTGGAGGGGGGGGGGTCATTGAGTGAGGGGAATGGTGGAGGGGGGGTCATTGATTTAGGGGAATGGTGGAGGGGGGGGGGTCATTGAGTGAGGGGAATGGTGGAGGGGGGGGGGGGGGTCATTGAGTGAGGGGAATGGTGGAGGGGGGGGGTCATTGAGTGAGGGGAATGGTGGAGGGGGGGGTCATTGAGTGAGGGGAATGGTGGAGGGGGGGTCATTGAGTGAGGGGAATGGTGGAGGGGGGGGTCATTGAGTGAGGGGAATGGTGGAGGGGGGGGTCATTGAGTGAGGGGAATGGTGGAGGGGGGGGGTCATTGAGTGAGGGGAATGGTGGAGGGGGGGGGTCATTGAGTGAGGGGAATGGTGGAGGGGGGGGTCATTGAGTGAGGGGAATGGTGGAGGGGGGGTCATTGAGTGAGGGGAATGGTGGAGGGGGGGGGTCATTGAGTGAGGGGAATGGTGGAGGGGGGGGGGTCATTGAGTGAGGGGAATGGTGGAGGGGGGGGGGGTCATTGAGTGAGGGGAATGGTGGAGGGGGGGGTCATTGAGTGAGGGGAATGGTGGAGGGGGGGGGGTCATTGAGTGAGGGGAATGGTGGAGGGGGGGGGGTCATTGAGTGAGGGGAATGGTGGAGGGGGGGGGGTCATTGAGTGAGGGGAATGGTGGAGGGGGGGGGGTCATTGAGTGAGGGGAATGGTGGAAGGGGGGGGTCATTGAGTGAGGGGAATGGTGGAGGGGGGGGTCATTGAGTGAGGGGGGGGGTTAATTGAGTGAGGGGAATGGTGGAGGGGGGGGGGGTGTCATTGAGTGAGGGGAATGGTGGAGGGGGGTGGGGGGGGGGGGGGTGTCATTGAGGGGAGGTGGAATGGTGGAGGGGGGGGTCATTGAGTGAGGGGAATGGTGGAGGGGGGGGGGTGTCATTGAGTGAGGGGGGGGGTGTGTCATTGAGTGAGGGGAATGGTGGAGGGGGGGGGGGTCATTGAGTGAGGGGAATGGTGGAGGGGGGGGGTGTCATTGAGTGAGGGGAATGGTGGAGGGGGGGGGGGGGGTCATTGAGTGAGGGGAATGGTGGAGGGGGGGGGGGTGTCATGAGTGAGGGGAATGGTGGAGGGGGGGGGGTGTCATTGAGTGAGGGGAATGGTGGAGGGGGGGGGGTGTCATTGAGTGAGGGGAATGGTGGAGGGGGGGGGGGTGTCATTGAGTGAGGGGAATGGTGGAGGGGGGGGGGGGGGTCATTGAGTGTGGTAAATGTAATATGAGCTACAGTATTAATTTACACCCGTCTATCCCTATAATAATGTATCCATCTATCTCTTCATTATATATTAGTCTCTCTCTATCTATATATATACTGTATATATACAGTATATATATATATATATATATATATATATATATATATATGTATATATATACAGTATATACTGTATACACATTGAGAGAGTGAGATGACGGAATTGTGTCGCAAAGGGATCAAGGCAAGAAAGGTCTGTGTGAGAGAGAGAGAGAGAGAGAGAGAGAGAGAGAGAGAGAGAGAGAGAGAGAGAGAGAGAGAGAGAATGTTTTATAGCTACTTTGAGACTATTACGTCCTTTCTTTATTATTATTAGTATTATATATTTAATACATTGTACATAGTGTTTTTATTATTATTATTATTCAATATAATTACGTAGTTTTATTATTATTATTATTATTATTATTATTATTATTATATGTTGTATTGGATCGTTGTTCTCACCTTCGTAAAGACCTCTGTGAATAAAATGGCTACGAACTATGTTATGCAACTCTTATGAACTAGCTCCATCAATACCATTACGTACATTATGTTATATATCGTCTAGTATTGGCTCAATTATGAACTAGCTCCATCAATACCATTACGTACATTATGTTATATATCGTCTAGTATTGGCTCAATTTGTTACCTTCGTTAAGGGAGCCCACCTCGCTTTTTTCTCTTTCTCTCTCTCTCTTTGGTTTGTGTCCATTCGGCCCCATTCAACCTACTGTTTTAAGACGTTTACCCCCCATCCAGGTGTCAATATTTTCCTGGCGAGCGGTAGCTAGCCAGCATATATATATATATATATATATATATATATATATATATATATATATATTTGTTTTGACAGCAAGCTATATTTGTATATTTTTCGATAGAAAAATGTCTCCGACGAAGCCGGATTTCTCCATACAACGCTGGCTCACTATCGCTCGCCAGGAAGAAATCGACACCTGGATGGGGATGAACGTCTTAAAATAGTTGGCTGAATGGGGCCGAATGGATACAAGCCAGGGAAAGAGAGAAAAGGAGAGAAAGATAAAAAGAAGACCGGTGACCCCCCTTAACCTAACAAGTGCGCATGGGGGTAATTGGAAACGTCCCCCTGTGCTGACGTATTTGAGGTGTTTCCGTCACTAAAATATTCATTGTACCATTAATAGCATTAATACTTATCCATATGCGCCTATTATGGGTTGATTATAAAGGTATTAACCTGAAACAACAATAAAACGAGTGAAAACAGCGTTTGGATGGTCAAAATCGGAGATATAGCCCGCGAGTTGTATAATGTATGGGTGAGGCAAGCTGCTTTCCCGCCAATTTCCCCCAAGGCCACTGAGACACAGTCGATCGATACTCTCTCTCTCTCTCTTGCACTCGCTTGCGATCAGTGATGACAACACCCTGCTTGCAACTCGCTAATGTTAGCACAAAAATATACCTCAGAATAAGGGAATAACAGGGAAAATAGGTGATAACTGAAGGAGAGGAGGAAAGTGGGGAAGGAGGGGAGGTAGAGGACTGAGATTTTGCATGGCCCAGGGGCCAAATTTTTTTTTTTTTTCGATGTCAAAAGTTGATTTTTTTTTCACTCACTCATAAGAGTCTCCCCGCAGTTCGCCGGGGGAACTCTTAAGAGTCTCCCCGCAGTTCCCGGGTTAAGACCTCTGAATGAAATGGCTAAGAACTATCTCGTGCAACTCTTATCATTACGAAAGGCCCCTTTGAACTTGAGTACATTTGTTTACTAAATGTCTGAATCATATTAACCCCTTCTATACCGGCGTCATGCATAAGTGCGCGGAATTTCAGTGTGAGTGTCCTAGGTTCGAGTGCTTGGAGCGCCACATGTATTTGTTGATTTCATTAATTGAGTTTAGAAGTGAAGTTGGTTGGTGAAAACAAAATATAATTCTGGCAACTATTAGAAGATTATATTCAGCGTACGAAGGATGTCTATCCATTAAAAGCCTACAGACCATCTCAATTCATCCTTTTAGCTATCATATATTCTTCTTAAGCTTCATCGTCTAAATGTAGTTGAAATCAAATAATAATCACGTCACCGGTTCTGAACGGGTTTAAGGGTACACTGAATGCTTTTTTGGCCTATAAATTAATTTATTCATAAATTCTTAGTTTTCTCGCTAGACATCCCTCAAACTTGGAAAAACATCCCCTAGACCCCCTTCAAGATAAATTTGTACATTTTTTCGGTAGACAAATTTTCCGGCTTAAGGCCGGATTCTCTTACAATTACAGGCATCGCTCGCCAGGAAAAAATCGACACCTAAATGGCACGATAGGTTTTAAAATTTATAACGAAATGGTACGAAAGGTCTTTAAATCGCCATACAAACGGGCCGAACGTCTAAAAATCTAAAAAGCTAATGGGACTAAACACGAGGGAGAAAGGGGACCAGAAAACCGACCGTCTCCCCTTAAATGTACAGTTATTGACAAGTGTCCGTGAGTTCTGCCATTTTCTTTATGCAAATATATCCATTTTGATAAATATTCACATCAAATTAGACACATATTCATTCTATTCTATTATATATGCTCGGTCCCAATCCCCATTTTTTTTTTTTTTTTTTTTTTACTTTCCTTTTTTTTTTGGGGGGGGGGGAGGGGGGCGACTCAAGACAGAGCCATAATAGGGACAACACAACAGGAAATAATGAACACACGAAAACAAAATACAATTCGCACATATATTCATAAATACACAATTATATATTTATTTACTGTATTTAGAGCTGATTTGATCTGAACCTTAAGGGGAGGCAGACCGTTTTTCTGGCCCCCCTTCTCCCTAATGTTTAGCCCCACTAGCTTTGAGATTATAAACCGTTCGGCCCATTAGTTTGACGATTTTAACACCTTTCGCCCCATTTCGTTGTCAATTTTAAGACCTTTCGTGCCATTTAGGTGTCGATTATTTCCTGGCGAGCGAAAGCGAGCCTGCAATTTTAAGAGGAACCGGCCTTCGGACGGGAAATTTTTCTACCGAAAAATGTACACATTTATCTTGAAGGGGGTCTAGGGTGGAAACTAAAAAAAAAAAAAATATATGAATAAATGAATTAATAGACCAAACAAACTGCCAGTCTCCCCTCAATATAAATGGATATATTAGCATACACTTGGCAAAAGCTCATTAACAATTGTCAGTAGCTGTACGGCATGGTATTGGAGAGGCTCACTTTGTCTTTATCGTTCTCATTATTCATTGTTTTTAGTCACCTTTTGCAACAGTTACTTTGACCATGTTGTGAAAAGAAAAGTAAAAAAATATATTTTCATTGTTTTTAGTCACTTTTTGCAACAGTTACTTTGAGCATGTTGTAAACAGAAAAGAAAAACAATATATTTTCATTGTTTTTAGTCACTTTTTGCAACAGTTACTTTGAGAATGTTGTATAAAGAAAAGTCAAACCATATATTTTCATTGTTTTTAGTCACTTTTTGCAACAGTTACTTTGAGAATGTTGTGAAAAGAAAAGAAAAACTATATATCAATTATTATGTTTTTTTTACACCAACCCACTTCACATCTAAACTCAATTAATGAAATCAATAAATACATGTCGCACTCCGAGGACTCGAACCCAGGATACTCACCTCGAAATTCCGCGCACTATGCATTACGCTATCAAGACAGTTGTATAATGAATGGACTATAGATGGCTGATTTCGTATAGCAACCTTTACTTAGAAACTGCTATATTAATACTGTTGAAGAAAGTTGAAAAATGAATAAATAAAGTAAAACAAATACTACTACTACTACTACTACTACTACTTTTTTTTTTTTTTTTTTTTTTTTACCAATAATAAACCACTCAGCCTGTGCATCCCCTCTTTGGACCCTAAACCAGGTCAGAACAGTCATCAAAGCGTCCGACTTGGTAGTCATTCAGCTACTTACTATTCCGGAGTCAGCACTCAGACTCATCATCGTGGATTACTACTACTACATTGGTTTTTATTTAATATTGTTCATACATTTTATTTTACAAGCATCAGATATTACTATTCAACACCATGCAACTTCAATCCAGTCTCCTTCCTATGCGACCCTCTGCCACTGCTGCCTCGTAGTCCACTTCTGCCACCGTCGCTGGTTGTGGTGCAGACAGTCTTGTTCCCCGCAGGCATAGTAGTGCTGATCTGAGCAACGAGAAAGATAGACGGCACCTCATCCAGGCTACAACGTGGCTCCTGGGCTGTTTCTTCTTCTCTGCGATGATCTCTGCAAGCCTTGAATAGAAGCACTGGGCCCTAGGTCCCATCCCTCCAGATGTGGTGAAGACTAGTGGGGTAAAGCTGCCATTTTCGATATTTAAGATCCTTTCCCCATATGCCCTGACCTTCTCTTGTTCATTCCTCTTGTGTGCAGCCTCCAGAGACAGCCCGCTGTAGCTATGGGCCATTGGGTCGAATATTCTTACGTCAAAGAATGCTCGCTGTGCTCTTGTCCAAAAACTTCTTGCACTAACGTCCACTCGTGCTTCGTTGGATGTGTTGGCCGTCCTGTGCTGCAAGATCTCTCCCTCCAAGGGAATGAGTGATGGTTCGCGCACCACATCTCGACACACCTCCCTGAGCATGTTCGCCGTTACATCTCTTACTTCATCGTGCCTGATGCTGATGAATCCTCCCTTCTTACATATCATGCTGTGGTCTGCATCGTTGTTGATTCCACAAACGCATCGATCGGGCAGTCCTTCAATCGGCCAATCATACCTCAGTGCAATAGCATCATTAAATTCTTGTTTGTTTAGATTGAAGCCTTTTGCCTTGATTGGTAGTGTTGTCAGCCAATTTGAAGCACCCGTTTCTTGTGCTATTTGTACTTTTCTTGTTAGTCTCGGGGAAAGTTGTCGCATCAATTGTGCCAGGTCATTTTTCTGTGAGTTTTGCCTCTCTGACGTGATGGTCTTTCTGATTTTACTACTACTACTACTACTACTACTACTACTACTACTACTACTATAATGATAATGTGAATCATCATTTTATTCTCCCGCCACCCACCACTCTGCTCTGCCAATATAACCAAGTGACTTTAAGGGAGCCCACCTCGCTTATTTTATCTTTCTCTCCCTCTCTCTTTGGCTTGTATCCATTCGGCTCCATTCAGCCTACTGTTTTAAGACGTTTACCCCCATCCAGGTGTCAATATTTTCCTGGCGAGCGGTAGCGAGCCAGCATATATATATATATATATATATATATATATATATATATATATATATATATATATATATATATATATACTGTATATATATATATATATATATATATATATTTTTGTTTTGACAGCAAGCTAAATTTGTACATTTTTCGATACAAAAATGTCTCTGGCGAAGCCAGGGTTTCTCCTTACAATGCTGGGTCGCTTTCGCTCGCCAGGAAGAAATCGACACCTGAATGGGGATGAACGTCTTAAAACAGTTGGCTGAATGGGGCCGAATGGATAAAAGCCAGGGAAAGAGAGAAAGATAAAACACCGGTGACCCCCCTTAAGACTTACCACATCTCTTCCAGGGCACTCCAGGGGCACCTAAATTATTACTATGGGGGGCTTTAATGGGGGGGTTATTTAATTTTGTATTTTTATTTTTTGTTATGATTAAGTACAGGTATATATTCATTGTTTGCTCCCTAGACCCCTAACAAGCTTAACAAAAAAAAATAATAATAATAATAATACCCCCAAGACCTCCTTTCTAGATAGATTTGTGCATTTTTCGGTGCATTTTTCGTTTTCTCCTAAGCTCGCTATCGCTCGCTGGCACAAAATCGACACCTAAATGGCACAAAAGGTCTTAATATTGATACAAAAGGTGTTTAAATCTCTAAAGTAATGCGGTGAACGTTTTAGTATCTCATAACTAATGGGCTAAGAAGGGGGTACAAAAAAATAATCTTAATGTACATCTTCCTTTACCCCCCAGCCACCCACCACTCTGCTCTGCCAATATTACCAAGTGACTTTAAGACTTTCCACCTCTCTTGAAGGGTACTCCAGGAGGGGGCCTAAATTATTCGCCCGGGTAACACACAAATGGCCAGGGATTGAGGAACACTTTTTGGAGATTGGGTTGTGAGATTTTGGTTCATTTTCCTGATTTGGGGTATATTATGTTTTACCCTTTTGAAGATTATGACGCTTTTTGACAGTCTATTATGGCTAGTTTATACAATGCGTAATCTGATCTTGCAAGGGTTAAGGTAGGAACAGACTAATATATAATAATAATAATAATAATAATAATGATAATAATAATTGGTCTATTTCGAGATAGTGAGGGTAGGCAGATCGGTAGGTAGGCAGGGAAGTAGGCAGTAAGTACATAGGTAAATAAGCAGGTGTTTAGGTAGGTAGATATATGGTAGGTACACTCTTATGCCATAGTTTCTACCCTACTCATCACAATTTCTGGACCCCCTATGATTTCATTAATTAGGTTTATTTGTAAGCTAATTGGTGGGTTGGTGATGACTTTGTATAAGCAATTATCAATATCTGGATTGACATTTGGATAGAACTTGTACAATATTGAGTATGTATAGTTTTGTAGTTAATGTATAGAAAATTATAATCAAATTCGTGTCCAGAGATATACTTCCACAATTAAAAAGAAAGATTGCCACAGCCATGACATGAAAGACTTCAGCTCCAGACAGATTATTATATGATTTTTTTTTTAGAACTATATACGGTATTGATACGGTCAGGTCAGATTACTCGGGCACAAACTCAGTCAGTCGGGGATTCATGGCAAGGTATTTATCAATCCGATATTTAAATGTATGGACTGTATGGCACTCTACAACATTTCTAGGTAATTTATTCATAGATAGATAGATACAAAGTTAGATGGGTATGTAGAAAGAGGACATAAATTATTGACTGAAAATCTGAACATGTACAGTCGGCCATTTTTTTTTTTTTCCCCCAACTACTCCCTCTCTGGCATAGGCTGAGAGCCTGTACATTCCACCGCTCAACACGGTGAAGCCCGTGTAGGGGAGTGAGACATGTGAAGCATGCATCATGGCTCGAAGCAGCTCCATCTCTGAAGCGGCTGGTTGCTTCCTTCAAGTGCTTCACCGTCTCATCCTCCAGACTCAGACCCTCACTCTCAGAACGCCACCTATTGAGCAGTGAACTCACTAGGCATTGTCCCCCTGTAACATATTTTGAATATGGGAATATTCATACAGTGTTATTTAATCAGGGAACAATGAGGGTATTTTTTTGGCATTTCGGTGGGCTTTGTGGTAATGCACTGATACTAGGTACAGCACAAATTCAATCCCAATAATATCTTCCCATTGACATATAGGGATTTGAACCCGGGTCCATTGGATTACCAAACCAGTGGCATGACCACTCCACCACACGTTATATCGCGGCACCAAGCATATTTCGATCAATAATTGGTATCAACACTATCTAAGCTTTAATTCGTCGTTTTGAGTGAGATATTCAGACATGCTTCTATCTCTACCCACCCTATTCAACATCTGACAGACATTAAAACAGCACACAGTGAGCAAAACGTAATGCCAGCGGCGACACGACTTATTAGGCCAACCTTACAGTGGCGCTAATAAGTCATGTCTCAGCTGTCATTACGTTTTGGCTTGCTCTGTGCTGTATTAATGTCTGTCAGATGTTGAATAGGGGTGGGGGGGGGGGAGGTGTAGGAACATTGTTGTAAATTTCACTCAAAAAGAAGAAATCGTGTAAATATTGCTGATACCAATTATTGATCAAATTATAGTTGGTACCGAGACATCACTTATTTGGCGGACCGTACCATAATGTGAGTGGCAGAAAAGTGTGGGAGTGGAAAACTTGGTGAGGTGGAAAATATTGGCTCAACATTTCCTTCCTTCCAATATCATGTGATGAGCCTCATATCGTCCTGAGAGAGAGAGAGAGAGAGAGAGAGAGAGAGAGAGAGAGAGAGAGAGAGAGAGAGAGAGAGAGAGAGAGAGAGAGAGAGAGAGTTTTGGTAGATATGACGTATTATCTAGTTTAATTTGGGTGGTAATATCCGTAGAATATATATATATATATATATATATATATATATATATATATATATATATATATATATATATGTATATACTGTATATACAGTACATATACAATATATATATATATATATATATATATATATATATATATAACGATATATTATATATATATATATATATATATATATATAATATATTATATATATATATATGTATATACTGTATATACAGTATATATATATATATCTATACACAGTATATATATATATATAGCCTATATCTATACTGTATATACAGTATATATATATATATATATATATATATATATATATATATATATATATATATATATATATATAAAGGAAACTTAAACTAATACTAAGCGTGGCCATAGTATGAAATATTTCACTGGTGATACCCGTGATGTTATAATTGTGTGTGTGTGTATGTATGTATGTATGTATGTATGTATGTATGTATATATAAATAAAATCATACCCAACGCTTATAATTACCATCGTTCCCTTACCTGTCGTTGTATATCACTTTTACCTGGTCCGGAAAGATGGAGGTGGACTTATAATAGGCTCGGTAATTGACCAAGGGCACGGTTATATCCCGGGTTGCCGGAATAACATTGATCACCTTAAGGGGGCAAGGTTACATTTTTGATCCATTTTTTCATATATTAATTAATGTTCTAGTTTCCTCGCTAGACCTCCATCAAGATTAACAAAAAAACACCCCCTAGACCCCCCTTCGAGATAAATTTGTACATTTTTCAGTAGAAAATGTCCCGTCTGAAGGCCGGTTCCTCTTAAAATTACAGACTCGCTATCGCTCGCCAGGAAAAAATCGACACCTAAATGTCACGCAAGGTCTTAAAATTGACAACGAAAAGGGGCGAAAGGTGATAAATCGTCAAAATAATGGGCCGAACGTCTTAAAATCTCAAAACTAATGGGGCTAAAGACGAGGGAGAAAGTGGTCCATAAAAGCGGGCCCTCTCCCCTTAATATAATAGGCTGGGTAATTGACCGAGGGCGCGATTATATCCCGGGGTTACGGGCATCATATTGATTACCTTAATTTGTCCCCCCCCCTGTATAATTATTATACCTGGACGCTCGGGGAATCAGGGTCTTTTGTGGTAGAGAGAGAGAGAGAGAGAGAGAGAGAGAGAGGTTAACATAGATTCACTGGCCACAGACCTTGCGAGAGAGAGAGAGAGATAAATTTGTACATTTTTTGATAGAAAAATGTTCGGCCTAATCGGTCAAATCGACTCTTAAATGACACGAAAATTCTAAATATTGACAAAGAAATGATGCGAAATCGCCAAACTAATGGGTCTTATAATCTGAAAACTAATTAGGCTAAACATGAGGAAGAAAGGAGACTGGAAAAACGCCCCATCTCCCCTTGATAGCATGGAAGTTTAGGCGAGTGTTACAGGAATAATATTCGGAAGAGGAAATGGAGAAGGGCAAGGCTGATATATATATATATATATATATAGAGAGAGAGAGGAAGATAGATAGATAGATTCAGTGTATTATATTGTAGAAAGATTAAATAGATACATGTGCAGTTGGTCAAATAAGTGATGTCTCGGCACCAAGTCTTATTTGATCCATAATATGTATCAGCAATATTTACACATGATATTTTCTTTTTGTGTGGGGTATACAAACATGTTCCTACACTTACCCACCCTATTCAATATCTGGCAGACATTAATACAGTTCAGACCGAGCCAAACGTAATGACAGCTGAGCCATACCCCTACCTAACAGCTCTAACCACTTCCCTCCCCCATCATCACCCTACACCCTCACAACCACACCCCTACCTAACAGCTCTAACCCCTTCCCTCCCCCACCATCACCCTACACCCTCACAACCACACCCCTACCTAACAGCTCTAACCCCTTCCCTCCTCCATCATCACCTTACACCCTCACAACCACACCCCTACCTAACAGCTCTAACCCCTTCCCTCCTCCACCATCACCCTACACCCTCACAACCACACCCCTACCTAACAGCTCTAACCCCTTCCCTCCTCCATCATCACCTTACACCCTCACAACCGCACCCCTACCTAACAGCTCTAACCCCTTCCCTCCACCACCATCACCTTACACCCTCACAACCACACCCCTACCTAACAGCTCTAACCCCTTCCCTCCACCATCACCTTACACCCTCACAACCACACCCCTACCTAACAGCTCTAACCCCTTCCCTCCTCCCCCATCACCCTACACCCTCACAACCACACCCCTACCTAACAGCTCTAACCCCTTCCCTCCTCCCCCATCACCCTACACCCTCACAACCACACCCCTACCTAACAGCTCTAACCCCTTCCCTCTCCCACCATCACCCTACACCCTCACAACCACACCCCTACCTAACAGCTCTAACCCCTTCCCTCCTCCACCATCACCTTACACCCTCACAACCACACCCCTACCTAACAGCTCTAACCCCTTCCCTCCTCCACCATCACCTTACACCCTCACAACCACACCCCTACCTAACAGCTCTAACCCCTTCCCTCCTCCACCATCACCCTACACTCTCACAACCACACCCCTACCTAACAGCTCTAACCCCTTCCCTCCTCCACCATCACCTTACACCCTCACAACCACACCCCTACCTAACAGCTCTAACCATTTCCCTCCTCCACCATCACCTTACACTCTCACAACCACACCCCTACCTAACAGCTCTAATCCCTTCCCTCCTCCACCATCACCTTACACCCTCACAACCACAGCCCTACCTAACAGCTCTAACGCCTTCCCTCCTCCACCATCACCCTACACTCTCACAACCACACCCCTACCTAACAGCTCTAACCCCTTCCCTCCTCCACCATCACCTTACACCCTCACAACCACACCCCTACCTAACAGCTCTAACCCCTTCCCTCCTCCACCATCACCCTACACCCTCACAACCACACCCCTACCTAACAGCTCTAACCCTTTCCCTCCCCCATCACCCTACGCCCTCACAACCACACCACAACCACACCCCTACCTAACAGCTCTAACCCCTTCCCTCCTCCACCATCACCTTACACCTCACAACCACAACCCCTACCTAACAGCTCTAACCCCTTCCCTCCTCCACATCACCCTACACCCTCACAAACCACACCCCTACCTAACAGCTCTAACCCCTTCCCTCCTCCATCACACCTTACACCCTCACACTACAACCACACACCCCTACCTAACAGCTCTAACCCCTTCCCTCCTCCACCATCACCCTACACCCTCACAACCACACCCCTACCTAACAGCTCTAACCCCTTCCCTCTCCCGATCACCCTACACCCTCACAACCACACATCTCTGACCCCTTCCCTCACCCATCACCCTACACCCTCACAACCACACACCCCTACCTAACAGCTCTAACCCCTTCCCTCCCCCATCACCCTACACCCTCACAACCACACCCCTACCTAACAGCTCTAACCCCTTCCCTCCCCCATCACCCTACACCCTCACAACCACACCCCTACCTAACAGCTCTTACCCTTCCATCCCCCATCAACCCTACACCCTCACAACCACATCCTACCTAACACCCCTAACCCCTTCCCTCCTCCATCATCACCTTACACCCTCACAACCACACCCCTACCTAACAGCTCTAACCCCTTCCCTCCCCCATCACCCTACAACCCTCACAACCTCACAACCACACCCCTACCTAACAGCTCTAACCCCTTCCCTCCTCCACCATCACCCTACACCTCACACAACCACACCCCTACCTAACAGCTCTAACCCCTTCCCTCTTCCATCATCACCTTACAACACCCTCACAACCACACACCCTACCTAACAGCTCTAACCCTTCCCTCCTCCACCATCACCCCCCTACACCCTCACAACCACACCCCCTACCTAACAGCTCTAACCCGCCTTCCCTCCTCCACCATCACCCTACACCCTCACAACCACACCCCTACCGTAACAGCTCTAACCCCTTCCCCCCCACATCACCTTACAACCTCACAACCATACCCCTTCCTAACACTCAACACCACACCAAAACAGCTCACCCCTTCCCTCCTCCACCACACCTACACCCTCACAACCACACCCTACCTAACAGCTCTAACCCCCTTCCCTCCTCCACCATCACCCTACACCCTCACAACCACACCCCTACTAACAGCTCTAACCCCTTCCCTCCTCCTCCATCACCTACAACCTACACCCTCACAACACCACACCCCTACCTAACCAGCTCTAACCCCTTCCCTCCTCCACCACACCCTACACCCTCACAACCACACCCCTACCTAACAGCTAACCCCTTCCCTCCTCCACCATCACACCCTACACCCTCACAACCACACCCCTACCTAACAGCTCTAACCCCTTCCCTCCTCCCTCCACCATCAACACCCTACACCCTCACAACCACACCCCCTACCTAACAGCTCTAACCCCTTCCCTCCTCCCCCCATCACCCTACACACCCTCACAACCACACCCCTACCTAACAGCTCTAACCCCTTCCCTCCTCCACCATCACTACACCACCCTCACAACCACACCCCTACCTAACAGCTCTAACCCTTCCTCCTCCACCATCACCTACACCCTCACAACCACCCCCCTACATAACAGCTCTAACCCCCTTCCCTCCTCCTCCATCACCCTACACCCTCACAACCACAACCCCTACCTAACAGCTCTAACCCCTTCCCTCCCTCCCCCACCCTACAACCCTCACAACCACACCCCTACCTAACAGCTCTAACCCCTTCCCCTCCTCCCCATCACCTACAACCCTCACAACCACAACACCCTACCTAACAGCTCTAACCCCTTCCCTCCCCCACCATCACCCTACACCCTCACAACCACACCCCTACCTAACAGCTCTAACCCCTTCCCTCCTCCACCATCACCTTACACCCTCACAACCACACCCCTACCTAACAGCTCTAACCCCTTCCCTCCTCCACCATCACCCTACACCCTCACAACCACACCCCCACCTAACACCTCTAACCCTTACCTCCCCCGCCATCACCCTACACCCTCACAACCACACCCCTACCTAACAGTTCTAACCCCTTCCCTCCTCCACCATCACCCTACACCCTCACAACCACACCCCTACCTAACAGCTCTAACCCCTTCCCTCCTCCACCATCACCCTACACCCTCACAACCACACCCCTACCTAACAGCTCTAACCCCTTCCCTCCTCCATCATCACCTTACACCCTCACAACCACACCCCAACCTAACAGCTAAACCCCTTCCCTCCACCATCACCTTACACCACCCTTACAACCACACACCCCTACCTAACAGCTCAACCCCTTCCCTCCTCCACCAGCACCTTACACCCTCACAACCACACCCCTACCTAAACAGCTGTACCCCCTTCCCACCCCCATCACCCTACACCCTCACAACCACACCCCTACCTAACAGCTCTAACCCCTTCCCTCCTCCACCATCACCTTACACCCTCACAACCACACCCCTACCTAACAGCTCTAACCCTTTCCCTCCCCCATCACCCTACACCCTCACAACCACACCCCTACCTAACAGCTCTAACCCCTTCCCTCCGCCACCATCACCCTACACCCTCACAACCGCACCCCTACCTAACAGCTCTAACCCCTTCCCTCCTCCACCATCACCTTACACCTCACAAACCACACCCCTACCTAACAGCCTACCCCTTCCCCTCCCCATCACCCACAACCCTCACACACAACCCTAACTCACAACACCACACCCCTACCTAACAGCTCTAACCCCTTCCCTCCCCATCATCACCTTACACCCTCACAACCACACCCCTACCTAACAGCTCTAACCCCTTCCATCCTCTACCATCACCCTACACCCTCACAACCAGACCCTTACCTAACAACTCTAACCCCTTCCCTCCCCCATCACTCTACACCCTCACAACCACACCCCTACCTAACAGCTCTAACCCCTTTCCTCCCCCATCACCCTCACAACCACGCCCCTTTCCTCCCCCATCACCCTACACCCTCAGAACCACACCTCTTCCCTTCCCCATCACCCTACCTAGCAGCTCTAACCCCTCCCCCCCACCCCCCCATCACCCTCCACCCTACACCCTCCACCCTCACAGGCTTCATCACATACCCTTGACCTTTCCTTTATTAACTTGCTGAACTCCTTTGACCTGACCTTATTAGATCGGTTTTTTTTTTTTTTATCAGACCCCCCATAATTCTATTCAACTTTTGAAAAACTTTGAATTAATATGAAACTGTTGCCTTTGTGGCTTGGTGGGCTTTGTTATGTGCGGGGTATTACAAGTAACACAGACACACATACACACACACACACACACACAGACACACACATACACACCCACACCCACACACACACCTGTATAGAAAAATATAGATATATGGATAGATATAATTTTGTATATTTGTACTATCCAGTATGATTAAATAATTTTACTAGTATCTTTAATATAATTCTATGTTATATTGAAGGAAAACTGAATGGGGAGATAAAGTTGTACTCTGTTCAAGATCATTTAATTTCTCTATTATTTATAAGTCTAATAACGAGCACCGTAGTTTTGTAAATATATTGGAGTTTTCTCTGTGCGGGGTAATATAAGTTACCCCCCCCCCCTCTCTCTCTCTCTCTCTCTCTCGATAGATAGATAGATAGATAGATAGATAGATAGGTAATATAAGTATAATATTGGAAGATAAAGCTGTACGCTATTCAATATATTATAATTTGTCTATTATTTATAAGTCTAATAACCAGCACCGTAGTTTAGTCAATATATTGCAGTTTTCTTTGAGCTCTTTCTCTCCTGGTCCTGACAGAAGTTTGAGAGAGTGCGTCTTAAGAGGGTGGTACTCGCTTTTGATGGATCCCTTTCTCCCTCAAGTTTAGCATATTTGTTTGGAAGTTTCAAGACGTTCGTTCCATTAGTTTGGCGATTTTAAGACGTTCGTTCCATTAGTTTGGCAATATTGATACCTTTTGCCCCATTGCTTTGTCAATATTAAGACCTATCATGCCCTTTAGGTGTTGATTTTATCCTGGTGAGCGGCAGCGAGCCTGTAATTTTGGTGGGAACCGGCCTTCGGCCAGGCCCTTTTTCTACCGAAAAATGTACACATTTATGTTGACAAGCGGTTTAGGGGGTGTTTTTTTAAGCTTGCTGGAGGTCTAGCGAGGAAACTAAACAATAAATGAATAAATGAAATCTTAGACCAAAAAAACAGCACTACCCCTTTAAAGTCTTGGAAGTTGTAATGGTATAATGACGGGGTTCGAAGCTTCATGAGTAACGGGAGAGTCGGAGGAGCGGAGTTATTCTCTACTTTCTTTGGTGTATTTTCTTCATGGCATTTCTGCAGTTTGTAGACGATTTCATATATCTTAGGAAGGACGTTTGTGAGTTTTCCAAGTGTATACATAATGGTTTGGATTGTTCACAATAATATAGGTATGTGAAATATAGGCCTAGTGCATGTACGCATATACATGTATATTCAGCAGTTTGTAGACTGAATTGTTTTGATTATGCATAATAATATATATGTACTGTTTAGGTGTGTGAAACATAATATATATATATATATATATATATATATATATATATATATTTTAAACATTTTGTGGTAAAATTGAATTCTTTGTTGAACATATTTGCACGTGGATATGTGTATACAGTATATATCCCCCTCTTTACCTCTTTACCTTTGATTCTGATAAATACTAGAAGATTTATGCAGTTTGAGAAGAACCTACTGTATGTTATTCAGGGGGTTTATTGAGATCGTGTTTACCCTTCTGAGTCCTAGTTTTAGAGTATAAGGTGAAGAAAATCGTCTAATGGTAACCAGAATATGATGAAACTTACGCCATCGTGCTAAAGGGGTTAATTAGTAGACGTCCTTCCTGTGCTGAATAAGATCATCTAATTGTTGGCAGAATATAATAAAAAAGGATGTAACTGAATGGGATAAAAAATAAATTATGAAATAGAAATAACAAATAAAATAAAACAGGTCTCCCTCACTATCCGATGCCCCGATTTACGATATTATTATAGCTTTTTGGGTGTTTTGGTTTGGGTTTTGCCTGGTCCGAGAACGCATCCCCATTTACCCATTAATTTTAGGGTTTGGTATGTGATTTTTCTATTTAAGATCGGGTTTTCAGGAACGTAACCCAATCGTGAAGCGAGGGAGAGTATAGAGAATGTGAATTTCTGAGAGAGCGTTGAACTATGTCCTCGGATACCGGAGACAGGTGGAAGGTTTCGCGTTCTTAGACAATATGGCTGCTCCAATGACATACAATATGATCCTGTGAGAGATGACGGAGAGGGAGGTAATGTGAGGGATTGTGAGTTATTGTAAGGCGGTGTGAGGTGTGAGACTGAGGTATTGTGAGACTGTGAGGTATTGTTAGATAGGGTGAGATAGTGTGAGGAATTATGAGTTATTTTGAGACAGTGTTAGGTATTGTGAGACAGTGTGAGGTAGTGTGAGATAGAGTGAGGTATTGTGAGACAGTGTGAGGTATTGTGAGACAGTGTGAGGTATTGTGAGACAGTGTGAGGTATTATGAGACAGTGTGAGGTATTGTGAGATAGAGTGAGGTATTGTGAGACAGTGTGAGGTATTGTGAGACAGGTTGAGGTATTGTGAGATAGAGTGAGGTATTGTGAGACAGTGTGAGGTATTGTGAGACAGTGTGAGGTATTGTGAGACAGTGTGAGGTATTGTGAGACAGTGTGAGGTATTATGAGACAGTGAGGTATTGTGAAACAGTGTGAGGTATTGTGAGATAGTGTGAGGTATTGTGAGACTGAGGTATTGTGAGACTGTGAGGTATTGTGAAACAGTGTGAGGTATTGTGAGACAGTGAGGTATTGTGAAACAGTGTGAGGTATTGTGAGACAGTGTGAGGTAGTGTAAGACAGTGTGAGGTATTGTGAGACAGTGTGAGGTATTAGTAGACAGTGTGAGACAGTGTGAGGTATTGTAAGACAGTGTGAGGTATTGTGAGACAGTGTGAGGTAGTGTAAGACAGTGTGAGGTATTGTGAGACAGTGTGAGGTATTGTGAGACAGTGTGAGGTATTAGTAGACAGTGTGAGGTATTGTGAGACAGTGTGAGGTAGTATGAGAGATGATTGAAGGGTAATGAAGTGAGAGAGTTTGATACAACGTCCAATAATAGACAGAAAACTGGAAAACAATGCGTCATCGTATTTGTATAAGGGTTAATTTGGTGTATATACAGTATATATGTTACTATTTGCAGGACATAAACTATTTAATTTTGTTCTGGCTATTCTTAGACGATTTTATATAGATTAGGAAGGGTATATAGTCTTAACCTATATGATTCCCACAGATCCTTCTTGAGCTGTATAAAATCGTCTAATGATAGCCAGATTAACAGTCAAAATGCGTCATAATTTTTAAGGGTTACTATAGGCAAGATGTATAATGTTTATTCACAAAAACAAACTATATTTATATACAGACTGGTAATATATCACTCCTGGAGTCTGTTTCTTTTCAACTGACGGTAAATTGCAAAGTTCCCATCAAGATTTATCAGTTATTTTGAATATTTTGTAGTGAAATTTAAACATGGTCTTAATTTGATACAGCGACATAGTAGTTTCATATTTGTTCCATTAAATATCGATACATTAGCTGCTAAAGGATTACATTTATCGTCGGCTGAAAATAAACCGAGTAAAGTTAAATTGTTACTATATTTGAGCCCCTTGAAACAAATACAATATTCGTAAATGGAATAGGATAGCTCGGTGTCTAAAGCCGATATCACACGAGCGCTTTTCACTCAACATTTAACCTCAACACTGGTCTGGCAGCTTATGAGGTCAACATTTAATATTTTTCTGTTACCCAAATTCATCTATCATCAGTCTAGTTTCCGATACCAGGGCAAAATAATACAGAAATGTTGCCAGAAAAATGTTGATCATCGAATGTTGACTCTAAAAGCTCTCGTGTGATACCGGCTTAATTCTGAATACGATGGGTGTGTAGTCCTTAGTCTCAAACATTCACACACTCTCTCTCGTTCACCTACCTACCCACCTATTAACCAGCCTACCAACCAGACTACCTACCCACCTAGCTACCTACCTAGCTACCTACCTACCTATCTACCTACCTACCTATCTACCTACCTACCTATCTACCTACCTACCTATCTACCTACCTATCTACCTACCTACCTACCTACCTACCTACCTATCAACCTACCTACCTACCTATCAACCTACCTACCTACCTATCAACCTACCTATCAACCTACCTATTAACCAGCCTACCAACCAGACTACCTACCTACCTACCTACCTACCTACCTATCAACCTATCAACCTACCTACCTATCAACCTACCTACCTATCACCCTACCTACCCACCTATTAACCAACCTACCTACCCACCCACCTACCGACCTACCTACCCACCTACCTACCCACCTTACCACCCACCCACCTACCTAACCACCCACCCACCTACCTACCAACCTACAAACCAGCCTACCTACCCACCTACCTACCAACCTCTCCATCCCACCTTCACCTCTCCTTGCACTCCAGAATAAAAAATATCTAGGAAAATGAAGGCAAAATGTTAATAATATCTTTACCTCCAGCTCATGAGGCTAAATTCTCACAAAATTCAGACCATGCTAAGAGAAACCTTGACTAAAATGAGGAGGGGAAAATGTGTGGTGAATATGTGAGTGTGTGGTTGTTATATAATTGATTGGGTATTGTATTGTGTATCGTAATATGTGAGTGTGTGGTTGTTATATAATTGATTGGGTATTGTATTGTGTATCGTAATATGTGAGTGTGTGGTTGTTATATAATTGATTGGGTATTGTATTGTGTATCGTAATATGTGAGTGTGTGGTTGTTATATAATTGATTGGGTATTGTATTGTGTATCGTAATATGTGAGTGTGTGGTTGTTATATAATTGATTGGGTATTGTATTGTGTATCGTAATATGTGAGTGTGTGGTTGTTATATAATTGATTGGGTATTGTATTGTGTATCGTAATATGTGAGTGTGGTTGTTATATAATTGATTGGGTATTGTATTGTGTATCGTAATATGTGAGTGTGGTTGTTATATAATTGATTGGGTATTGTATTGTGTATCGTAATTGTAGCATTACATCTTAAGGGGGTAGTGGCTGTTTTTTTTTTTTTTTTTTTCAATATTTCATTTATCCATTGATTTTTTTTAGTTTCCCCCTTTTCCTCCCCGCTCCCCCATCCTCCTTTCCTGTTTCCTCCCCCCCTCCCCCCCTCCTTTCCCTCACCCTTCCCTTCCCCTTCCCCACCCATAAGTTTCCCCCTCCGCCTCCTCCCTCTCCCCCCCCTCCTCCTCCTCCTCCCCCCCCTCCCCTCGCTAGACCTCTCCATTAAGAGCTAGCGTAGAAACACACCTCCCACACACCTAAACCCCTTTTCAAGATAAATTTGTACATTTTTCTGTATAAAAATGTCCCGGCCGAAGGCCAATTCCTTCTAAGATGCCAGGCATCTATCGACACCTAAATGGCACGAAAGGTCTCAAAATCGCCAAAATAACGGAACGACAATCTTAAAATCTCAAAACTAATGTGCTAAACATGAGGGAGAAGGAGATCCAGAAAAAGTGACTACCTCCCCCTTAATCAAAAGCGACTACCTCCCCCTTAATCAAAAGCGACTACCTCCCCCTTAATCAAAAGCGACTACCTCCCCCTTAA